>OW029925.1:15000619-15600619 GCA_932305915.1 Agriopis marginaria | reverse complement strand
CGTAGGGAAACGCTGGATGCAGACCCAACCGGCCCTTTTTGAGATTGATGGGGGAGGCCTATGTTCAGCAGGGTTATGACGTCCTATGGCTGAAATGATGATGACGATGATGACTTTCAATACCCTTGTCCTAAAAAGAAGTTGTCATAAGTTTAACATACATATTCTTTATATCTGTGTGTGTCTGTCTGTGGTATCATAGGTCCCAAACGGCTTAACTGATTTTGATTTAGTTTTGATTTGTTTTAAAGGTGACTTGATCGAGAGTGTTTTAGCTATGATTCAAGAAAATTTGTTCAGCTTTGATTATCAGCTCTTTTATCATTGGTTGATAAAAAATAAAAAACTCATGTTTACCTGTAAATACCCCTTGTGGCAGGTGGTGCCGTTGATAAGCGTACCGACTTTGAACTTCTTGAATCGTATCCTTAGAATCCAGTCTTTTGGTGAACCTCGAAACGCCCTAAACCTGAAAAGAGCACTTTAATTATCATTTTACAATCGGTATGGTTCAATGAGGAGGTTCCGGTTTCGATTCCCGTCTGGACAGATATTTGAATGATGAATTTAACATCTTTTTGTTTGTCTAAACATACTACGTTTGGCCACCAACTCACCCGATGAAAAGCGATGTTGTGGTCAAAGATGGAGCTCGTAGACCTAGAAAGTAGTTATTCACTCTGGCCTTATACCTAGGCTATAGTTTTCAGGAAACAAGGACGGTGGCAAAGCATTCCAGTCCCTAGCGGTTCGCATTAAGAAGGTGAGGTGCAAACTGGTTAGTTGTCACCTTCCACCAGCTCAAGGTGGCATATCGACTATGTAAGGATGGTATATGTAGTGTTCTCCGACTTGTCATATTGTAGAAGGGGGAAGGAGGGATTAGGTGGTGTAGCGCAAGTGCAAACTCACCGAAATGCAAACTGTAAAAAATTGCCAAGCACGCTACCTTATGCCGATACTCAAGGCTAGCAAGGCAAGGCAATTTCTGGGTGTTAGTTGTTCTAGTCTTTGTGTGTATTTTGTGACATCTACGGCGTAAGGAATTCTAGTTATGGATGTGAAGCATTTTCTTATACAACGTTTTCGTGACGCGTCAAGGCCTCAAGATTTTTGAACAACTGACGAACTCTCTCTTACATTAAAGTTATATGATTATTTACGGGATATTTACCGCACCGTGTTTAGTGAACAGCCGTGATAGTTTAAAACAGTGTCTCTCTTACATTATTTTATTGGTTGTACAGAATATTTCTCAGGTTAATGCGTTCCATGCATTAAAGGGTTTTATTCTTGCCTTTATATCGATCGCCTTAAAACCAGATTTTTCGTTGAACCGTTTCTTTAGCATGTTTGAAAGTAATCTGCATACATTAGCAACTTTGTGTTTACTTTTGCGGAAACCATTGCACTTTTTTATGAATTTGGTTTGCATTTGACCACCATCACGCCTGATGTTAAGCGATGATGCAGTCTACGATGGAGCACGCTTGCTTAGAAGAAACCGATTCACTCGTGATTTGAAGACACCGAAATTGTAACCATCGGGGAACACTACTATTGAAATAAAGTCAAGTATAAGACTCAGTATGACCCGGGTATGTCCTAAAACTGCCACCAGAACCACCGGAGGATGGGCAGCAGCGTCCTGTTAGTACACGGTGAACGTACTGCGATCTCCAAGCCGCCTGCCAAGCATGGGGATTATGGCAACACCCCTCTCTAAGAGGGAGGCCTTGTTCAGCAGTGGACATTTAATGGCTGATGATGTGATGTGATGTGATAAGACTCAGAGCGGGTTTTTGAAACGCGAGCAAGTGTGTCTGTAATAAATATGGACGGATAAAACGTAAAATGCTTTCTTACCTATACGTGCAAGTGAGCGGTCGGCCAAAGTTCTCTGGCGTGACTGGCGGTGAGGAAACATCTTCGTAAATCTCAACAGTCTTGTTGCAATGGTCACGTTTTGAATCTGTGAACAAAACACGAAGAAAACATTGAATAAACACATTATTATTTCTGTAGAAATATTATTGAGAGAGTCAGATATCAAAAATAAATGAGCATAAGCATTGCCTTTCAACGTGGTAATGCCGCCAGCATGCCGGGTACGCATGCAACCTGGTAGTGGGCTTGAGCATTTGGATTGTCTTTAGACCTTCAACGGTCTATGGGCAGTCTAACTGTATTTGTAGTTTTAGTTTTAGCTTGTATTTTGTTTAGTTAATAAAGGCCTTAATAATCAAACCAGCGTAAGAATGATACGTATTTTCTTACAAGTAAATGGCAGGTTTTTTTTTGACGACAACTTTGAATATAGGCAAGGCAGTACAAAAAGTTGATTGATACTCAACGAAATCATTACCATGACAATTTTCTATGGCACAACTGATCCCTAGATTATGTTGGTCCCAAAATTAAAGTTTTGTAATGATGACACTGCTATTAAATCCAATCAATATTTCATTCGCGCACTTACTAAAAATATGTACAATCTTATTAAAGACTAGCGGTCCGCCCCAGCTTCGCACGGGTAGGTATAGATTATAGCCTATGTCACCCGCGGATAGTGTAGCTTCCCGTCAGTGAAAGAATTTTTCAAATCGGTTCTGTAGTTTCGGAGCCTATTCAATGCAAACAAACAAACAATCAAATCTTTCCTCTTTATAATATTAGTATAGATATAGACTAGCAGACTTGACAGACGTTGTCCTGTCCTAGAACTATCAAACACGCAAATTTAAAATTGTAAATTTAATTTTTTTACACCCTGGGTTACATTATTGGAGTTTTAGTAAAGATCCCTATTTTTTTTTTTAAATATAACTTAGCCTATGTTACCCGGGGATAGTGTAGCTTCCCAACAGTGAAATAATTTTGCAAATCAATGCAGGAGTTTCGGAGCCTATTCAATGCAAACAAATAAACAAACAAACAATCAAATCTTTCCTCTTTATAATATTAGTATAGAAAAAAGTCACATTTTGTATCATTACACTTATTACCACTGCACCACAAACATCCATTTTCAAAATGCAACAAAAATAAAACTAAGGAAGTAAAAACCACATCGTAATCTGGCGTAACATGTTGCAAACGCTCCCGACGTGTCTGGAAAATGTAAGACTTGAAGGAAAATACTCTACAGACGCGGAAACAGAACAAAGAATGGCGCTACGATTAAATATAACCAGAACTTTGGGTACGAAGTATAAATGGGTGTTGTTAAAGAATTCGTACGTGACTCTCTTGAATGTTATGTTTGTTAATTGTGCTGTATTTATTAACCAGTTTTTAGAGTCACCTACTCTAACATTTAAGAGAGTTTTTTTAATTATTATTAACTAGCTGCGCCCCGCCGTTTCACCCGCGTAGTGATGAAAAATGGTGATGGTGATGATGATGATGAAAAGTAGCCTATGTCAATCTCTGGCTCTTGAATAACACACATGCAAAATATCAAGTCGATCCGTTGTTCCGTTGAAAGAGGAACAAACAAACCAACAAACAAACACATTTTCGCATTTAAAATATTAGTATGATGACATTCACATATTTATTTCTCTTTTTAAATTTAAGTTATTTTACAATATCTATACAAAAACAAAATATTATTAAATTTTCGATAACTGGCGTTGATGCGTACCTACTTATAGTACGGCACTTCAGACTCAGCAAGGCCGTATCGAAGGGCAAGTTGCTGGTGGATGATCCTGGCCACTAGGTTGTGCCTGTGCAAGTACTCGCCGTAAGCAAGATACGCACAACCGGAAATGATATGTCGGAGAGACTCTCAAGAACGGTGGCATCCCCGACAGATGTCGACCGTACCGTCCTTCATGATATATTTCCGGGTGTTGTCTTGATAACTTGGTCCGCAACCGCACAGGCAAAACCCTCGGTTATTAGCTACTTTTTCGCTGTATCGCTTTTCCAGAATTAATTTAATCTGAATTACCAAATCTCCACATCCACATAGTATAAAATAAAGTCGCTTGCCACATCTGTCTGTATATCCGCTAACTCCTCTTTATCCACATAACGGATTTTAATGCGGTTTTGACCATAAGTAAGATATTTTTTCACAGAAGGTTTATAAATGTATAGGTAATAAAAATTACACCCGTGTGAAGCTGGGGCATGCTCGTAAATAATAAAAATAACATTCAAGGTCAAAAACTTTACCTCTTGTAGATGTAACTGTAGATTGTAAGAACCAACCAGTCCAAAACAAGCTAGTCTAGTACCGTAAAGTGACATGTCTCAAATAGCTTACCCAGATGGCTTGCATTAGTCATGTGGTAAGAAGCAATAATTTTCTGCTGCTTCTACAGTTGCAGCATTTCTCGGATACATCCTTTCTAAGAATTGGTTCAGTTATTGTGTTGTATCGATGCTGTCGGATAGAGTAATATGAAAATATCAGAAGTGGGATTCAAAATCAGAGGACAGTCGTATTACATAGATATAACCATTTCTAGCCTGGCGTCGGAGCAATAGAATATGACCTCGGTACCTTCTGCCTGTAAGAGGCTACTAAAAGGGGACATCCAGGTTCGGGATCGTCAAAGTTGGGGTTCTGGAGGATTAGACAAGACTCATTTTCTGTTAGCGTCAACGCCTGAGGAAAGATGAAATTGTATGAAAATGACATTACCTTGAGATAACATCTCTGAAGCTAATGTCATTGTCAATTTCATTTCCATACAATTTCATTTTTCCGCAGGCATTAACGCTAACAGAAATTGGGTCTTGTCTAACCCCTTAAAGACTTAAGTCTAGTGGATAATAAATATAGAACGATGAAGCTACGTCTGATTTAACAAGGATTTATCTCATATTTGTGTTGTCACACAAAAAATTGTTGTAATGCTGCATATAGCTATAGCGATCAAACTAAAGCTTAACAAAATAAATGTACCTACACCTATAACTGTTTTCTCTAACATGGAATTAAATGTGTTCATAATTTCAAGAACCCACTTTGACGCAACTTTAACTCATAGGTTCGGTCTTAATTGGCGGCCAATTTTTGTCTCCTCTAATATTTTGTAGGTTCGTGTGTACAATATTTCAATGTGCAAAGAGGTTTGAAAAAGTTGATAAAAAATGTTATATTGTACCTATTTAAAATAACTAAACTAGAACTGGGCGGAACCCAGGCCGGCCGACATCAGAAATACTGTCGGGAATGAGTGGATGCGAATAGCGAGAGACCGGGGAAAGTGGCATAAACAAAGGGCGGCATATGGGTATATGTGTGACCAGCAGTGGGTCACTCAGGGCTGATAATGATGATGATGATAGTAGAAGTGCATAACTGCAGCTGCCGGCAGTATAAGCTTTTGTGGACGCTTTTTTCTGGACGTACCTAGTATTCAAGTTCTGGCGTCTCAAAAATATGTGGAAATCAGGCGCTGAAAATATCTAACACATTTGCACGCTTTATCGAGCCATAAATCGCGTTATACGCGGCAACTTCCAAACTGTTGTTTTGTGAAACACTATTTTATATTTGCACATATTTCACCCTAGATTTAAAGTTGGCCCTAACATCTGTGCCGGCTTTAGTGTCGGACAAAAAATGAAAAGTTAACTTTGGGTCGCGTCGCTAGTGTTAAGCCTAGTACGCACTAGATATTATGCCTTCATGACTTGACATGACATGTGTCGCTATTTAGTTACTTTGTTTCAAAATTGTATTTTTTATATTTATATTTTTTTATATTCTTTTATATTCCTTTATATTATATTATATTTTTTTTAATTCCTTTTGTATAGTCATTAGTTTATGTTATATCAAATATTAGTTTAAAAAATATATGTTCAAAGTTGACAAAGGGCACGGACCCAAGAGTCCGTGGAGAATAAATAAACAATTAATAAAAAAAAAAAAAAATTCCAAAACATGTTCACGCAGCAGTTCTAATGTCTCAGGAAGGGTATTGAGAGTTCTAAACACGTGCGTCTCCACGCATTTCTCACCAGTTCAATAATAAACTATTCAGCCAATTTCGATGAAATTTAGCAAGTAATTAGTGTTTATCATTAACTAGCAACCCGCCCGCCCGGCTTCGCTCGGGTGTAATTTACGTGCGAAGCCGGGGCGGGTCGCTTGTTATATATATAACCTTCCTTGAAAATGTATCTAACTGATGGTGAAAACCGCATCAAAATTCGTTGCGTGGTTTAGGAGGAGTTAGCGGCCATACAGACATACAGACAGACGCGGAAAGCGACATCAATTTATACTATGTAGAGATAGAGAAGAGATGTGAAGATAGTCTATTATGCGTCCTGCAATAAAAAAAAGTAGTAAATGTATTTTTTTTATAATTAGCTCACAGTTACTGTTGTCTACGTATCAGATTAATCAGTTTCTGGCCACGACATTAATGAAGAAACAAGAATAAGAATGTTCTTTTTTATTTTTTAAGAAATTTTAGGGAATTATCCTTTGTTTCTTTTTTAGTATGTGCTTGATTGAGCTTTTTCTAGTGGCCTGTAATAACCTCCCCGGGGCACTTGGAGGCCGGTTAACAAATTTTAATTATCTTAACCTGTCCAACCGCCAGAGTACTGATAATAATCTCTACATCTCTATCTCTATCTCTTCTCTATCTCTACATAATATAAATTAAAGTCGCTTTCCGTGTCTGTCTGTATGTCTGTATGGCCGCTAACTCCTCCTAAACCACGCAACGGATTCTGATGCAGTTTTCACCATCAGTTAGATACATTTTCACGGAAGGTTTATATAATTATATTACTAGCGACCCGCCCCGGCTTCGCACGTAAATTACACCCGTGCGAATCCGGGCGGGCGGGTCGCTAGTAATTATATATTTTCTCAAATTTATTATGGAAACTAACGTGAGTTCTTCGTCATTAATTCCCGCAATAATATTTTCTCTTGCCTATTAATTGTATTGGAAAAAAATCTAGAACAGACAGGGAGACATTTTGTTTTTATTGTGACCAATCACTTCCGAGATAATAATAGATGATACTATAATAATACGTATAATAGACGCAGCGTAGGGAGGCCTCCCACTAGATGGACCGACGACATTGTGAGAGTCGCGGGCATCCAGTGGATGCAAAAGGCTGGCTGTCGTTCAGTGTGGAGGTTAAAGGGGGAGGCCTATGTTCAGCAGTGGACGTCTTCTGGCTGATGATAATGATGATGATGACTATAATAATATGTCCCTCAACAAATATCTCTTAGTGCATACTACGCTTAACAAGTTTCTAGCAGGGATTCCAGGGTTGCCAGTAAAGTTGCTTTCACACGAGCTCCGCGTTGTATTGTTTTTTGAAACGCGAACCCTGAAAAAGGAATACGTCAAATTGTTTGGTTTTGTTCTGCAGCACTTTGTAGAATTGTTTTGCACTGTGGAGTGAAATATTGCATTCGGTTAAACTGTACTCTGTTTCGTATTAATTAGACTAATGTTATTGTAGCTTTGAGGTTATAAGTTTGAGGAGAGTTCGCTTATTAGAATAATATTTCGCAAAATAGCTCAGTAGCAAAACGAAATTATATCAAAACTAGCTAGATCCCGCGGTGTTATCCGCGATTTTCCAGTTTTTTTCCGCATTTTGTGGAAGGAAAATTATCCTATGTCCGCCCTTACGATATACACTATCATCCTGCCAAATTTCGTTAAGATCAGCTTAGCCATTTCGTCGTGAAAAGCGAACAAACATCCAGACTGAGAGACAGAGTTACATTGGCTTTTATAATATTAGTAAGGATGACTGGACCGTGATGACGTCAGTTTTCATTAATGTTATGACGTTAAATGTAAGTAATTTAGTTTAAATAAAAGTATTTTGGACCCGGGTATGTCCTAAAACTGCGACTAGAATCACCGGAGGATGGGCAGCAGCGTCCTATTAGTACACGGTGAACGTACTGCGATCCCCAAGACACCTGCTAAGCGTGGGGATTATGGCAACACCCCTCTTTAAGAGGCCTAAAATAATAACTTAAACGTAAAATACTAATTATTCATTAAGTGCTCGTAAACGTGTTCGAGTGTGGGCAAGTGATATAACGAGGTGAAACGTGTCTTTTCGTATTGTTTCCAACACTCCATAGGAGCCTCTTGCAAAGTCTCCACCACTTTACAGGGGCATGAGTTTGACTTGACCGTGACTTACTTTGCTTGCCTCTGACTGTGACTATGACTTGTTTGACGTTATTAATACAATGTAAACTGTTTAATATTACGACTAAACGACATTAAATCCACGGTCATGAAAATTTTAACAAAAAAAAAGAGGCCTAAAGGCCTTCGTTCAGCAGTGGACGTTTACTGGCTGATAATGTGTGATTATTTCTAGTATAGATAAATAAATAAACGTAGAATACAAACAATAGATCTGAACAATAGAATCTATGTGTCTTTAAATCACTAGTGAATCAGTTTCTTCTAGGCAAGCGTGCTCCAACGTAGACCGCATCATCGCTTAACATCAGGCGAGATGGTGGACAAACGCAAGCCTATTTTTTTTTAAATCGTATCAAAAAGTACCCGTCTTAAGGTATTTTTAAATTCATAGCTTACCTACAACATAATTTTCCCCATTCTAAAACTTTAAAACGTCCATATATTTTTATCTAAAGCTCTTTAATACAGCCTTTATTAAAATTTAAGGCTGTCTGTCGCCTCCAGGCATTTAATTTAAGACATCAGGTGCTCTGCTCTCAGAGACTGAAACTTTGGGCCTATGTCCAAAGTGCTTACTAAGTTATGCAAGTTAAAGTGGTAGTAAATTAAGTAAGTTTATTTTAGAGATCATGTATACGACCAAGACTTTATTTAAATTACTTAAAATTTAAGAAAAAGTAAGATAAAATAATGCTTAGTTATTTATCTTGGATAGATAAAACGAAAATAAAGGACCTGTTTTCCTAAGATTAGTTTGGCAAAGTTTTAAATATTTTACTTAATGTTTATTTATTTACCAATTTGAGTTAAAATTTAAATCACCTTGGCAAAATGCGTCAAAAAAATAATTTCGAATGAATTAGTAGGTACAAAATAGTAGAATATACAACAAGTTAAAAAAAGGTAATTTCATTCGAGGGACTAATTAGGATCCCGAGAGCAGCTAAGGATTCTACTCTAGAATCCTGAGTGAAGCGAGGGATACAAGGACCGTGTTTTTTTTAAACTATTTTTGCACTCTTCTTTTTACCATTGATGGTGAGAAAGTAAATAGTACTATAGTATTTATATTTCCAACTAGCAACGCACCCCGGCTTCGCACGGGTGTAAATCTTATTTTGCTTTACACCTTCGGTTACATTATTGGAGTTTTAGTAAGGATTGCTATATTTTTTTGCAAATATCATATAGCCTATGTCACCCGGGGATAGTGTAGCTTCCCCCAACAGTGAAAGAATTTTTCAAATCGGTTCAGTAGTTTCGGAGCCTATTCAATGCAAACAAACAAACAATCAAATCTTTCCTCTTTATAATATTAGTATAGACTAGTGGTCTGCCCCAGCTTCGCACGGGTATAGATTATAGCCTATGTCACCCGGGGATAGTGTAGCTTCCCGTCAGTGAAAGAATTTTTCAAATCGGTTCAATAGTTTCGGAGCCTATTCAATGCAAACAAACAAACAATCAAATCTTTCCTCTTTCTAATATTAGTATAGATATAGTATAGATGACATAAAACAGCCACGATAACAGAAAATAAACTAAATAAACTTGGTGGGTTTTTTTTTTCTTAATAAAATTAGATAGCTCCATTCAGCCAGTCAGTGTGTTCATCGTGTTTTATAATTTTTTGTGCATAGTTCGTATTCATCGTGCTTGTTCCACATTCAAAATGTTTCTATTCAAACAGTGACTAAAAGAGAGTTTTATTCACAATTATCGATGAATCAAATGCCTTTTTTCGAGTGGCAATGGTAAAGTGTCACTCGGTCATAAAATATTTAAAAAAAACCTAGGGCGTCTTATATTGAAACCCTCGCTATGCTCAGGTTCTCTACTTTGGAATCCTTCGCTGCACTCTAAATTCTACTCTAAATTCTTTCGTTTCGCTCTGAATTTAAAATAGCGCTATTAATTTCCTTCTTTATTATACAACTAGCGTTCCGCCCCTGCTTCGCACGGGTATAGATTATAGCCTATGTCACCCGGGGATAGTGTAGATTCCCAACAGTGAAAGAATTTTTCAAATCGGTTCAGTAGTTTCGGAGCCTATTCAATGCAAACAAACAAACAAACAATCAAATCTTTCCTCTTTATAATATTAGTATAGATCTACTATTACTTCTTTAGTAATTTAGGCTATCGCGGTGGGTTGATTGGATGAACGTGAAAATTTGAGGCAAATCCGAGGCACACATAAGATAAATGTAACAATGGCCAATTGCAGCTAAAGCTTTCGTACTACAATTCCTGTAACATTGCGTAGATATAAAAAACTACGATATTTTAAGCAAACACCCAAGCATGTTTCAGAAAACTAACATAAACGACACTGTAGTGTTTTTTTTAAAACAAACGATACAACATTTTTGTTCTCAGTTAAAGTTTGATACCTTTATCAGGCATTATTTATACCTACTGAAGTATCAAACTTCTAGATAGGGAACAATTTAACTTCCAGCTTTTAGAAATAAATCTCTAAGCCTCCTATCCATCTCTTTCGCACTATCTCGCTAATACATTTCGCTCGTTAAGCCTACGTTCACAGATAATGTAAGAGGCAGAGAGATGAGACATGTTATATTGGTTAACTAGCGGTCCGCCCCGGCTCCGCACGGGTATAGTAGTTATATAGCCTAATTATAAAGAATTTTTAAAATCGGTCCAGTACTTTTTGAGCCAATTCGTTACAAACATACTTACATACAAATATTTCCTCATTATAATATCTACATAGTATAAATTGAAGTCGCTTTCCGCGTCTGTCTGTCTGTCTGTATGTCTGTATGGCCGCTAACTCCTCCTTAACCACGCATCGGATTTTGATGCGGTTTTCACCATCAGTTAGATACATTTTCAAGGAAGGTTTATATATATAACTAGCGACCCGCCCCGGCTTTGCACGTAAATTACACCCGTGCGAAGCCGGGCGGGCGGGTCGCTAGTATTATATATAGTATAGTATAGTTTTCCTCTTTATAATAGTAGTATAGATAAAGGAACTGAATCTGAATCTGATGACTTTTAAAGTTCGTTCGAAGTAGATTATATTCAAAATGTTATATTACAGTTAAATAGACGAGAGCTTGTTCCAGTAAATTTCAAAAAATGGTGCTGGTTTTTAACCAATAAAAGAGAGGTTCTCAATTAGATTTGTTTTAATTGTATGTATTTCGATTACTTCGACATTTTTGCGGACCAACTTACGTTTTTCTTTCGAGTAAAACCTTTGTGAAACCATATAGTAAGACAAAAAAAAATTAAGCTAAAACATAAGTATAATTTTGACGGTTTAACAAAGTGTAAAAATTAGTGTTGCATGCATGCGCACTTCACAACTTCATTTCATTACTTATCTCTCTGCCACTTATTAGTTTGTGTTTCACTGTTGATAAAACTCAAACAAGAAGCGTTCAGTTTTTTGTTGAGTATAGTTCAGTAGTAGTTTTGGCTCTTGGATATTTGCGGTGCGAAGTTACGTCCCATGGGCGTAGAATATAAAGGGAATGGACCAGCTACTGTGCTTTGGATATACAGGATGCTCGTTATGTTGATAGTTTTGTCACAATTTTTTTTATATGGAATTGACGATACATTTTGGTTAAGTGGCCGCTGGCTCGAAGATTTTCGTCTTAAGGCACTGAGGTATTTTGGACGGTATGTTTGGAAGAAAGTCTTCGACCAGTGTGTGTTGCCAGTGATGACATAAGACAGTGAAACGTGGTCTCTCACTATGGGCCTCATAAACAAGCTCAGTCGCACAACGAGATATGGAGAGGGCTATGCTCAAGGATCGAATCAGAATGTGGAGATACGTAGACGAAAGACGGTTACCGACATAGCCCACTGGATTAGCAAGTTGAAGTGGCAGTAGACACGGCACATAGCACGCAGAACAGATGGCTGATGGGGCCGAAACGTTCTCGAATGGAGACCACGGACCGGTAACCGCAGCGTAGGACGTCCACCCACAAGATGGACAGACGTTCTGAAAGAGACCGCAGGGAAACGCTGGATGTAGACCGCTTCCAACCGGCCCAGCCCCTGGGAAGAGGGGAGGGCTGCTGAGAGCCTGAGATTACTGCTGAGTTTGATATATATTTTAAAGCACTATTTGAAACCAAATTATCAAAGAATTTTACCACGTAAATAAAGTTTTTAATAAAATCTGCCTTATGCAAAAATATCACTGTTTCTAAGAGATACAGTATAAGCTCGATTTGCATACTAATCGTTTGCGAAACGCTTTCCTAGCGCACCTACTTCAACACAATAGGTACCCACAATTTCGTGTGCCATCCTGTATAACCATACATCCCCTCACATTACTTCCCTAGGGGGTAAAACTCCGCGTTAAACTTTGAATGAAGATTGGTGAGCCGATATGTCTTTGATGTCCGACTTAATTTGTGTACAGCTTAGGAGTTTGCTTTTCACTATTTTGTTTATAGATTTACTTTAAGATAGTTTGTATTGAGGATTAGAAAATTCGTTTGATGGGATCTGTTTTGTAAAGTTGAAATAATTTTGTTCTGAATTCATTCATTATTTGCGCTTAATGGCATCATACTAATTTTCCCGGGCCTAGGTAAGTACTAGAGCTTGTGGATGGTCAGATTTGGGGATCTGACCACCTGATTTCTGATTCAGCAAGCCCAGGGAAGACAACGGCGCGGTGTGGCCCACGCCGTTGTAAAGGAAAGGAACGGAAATTCCCTGAGCATTTCGGAGGATACCGGTGCGTTCCTATGGAGATCCCGGTGCCCTCAGTCTGGCACTGAGGTTGGCCAACGAGGGGGTTTTAGTAGGTGCAATCTCACATAACCCAGCTTCACCCCAATGCAGCTGATTATCTTTTGAATATTTCACCCCGTCAAAAAAAACTTAGTACTTTCATAGATAGGGCAAGTCACAGCACTGAAAATTCTCTAGGGATAGGAAACAATGCCACGGTACGCTTATTGTTTTTGTCAGCTAATTTAACGATAGGCACGGCCCTTATTCTCTAACTGCGATGAGATTCTTTGCCATAAACACGCCAAAATTTAATTGAAAAATGTACTCTGTACCTTTTGTTTTTATTACCCAAAACTATACGGCCGCGTCACGTTATCTGCGTGGAATAGACAATGTCACGTTATCTACGTGGAATTGACAATGGCATCGATTCTGATGCACTCTAAACTAAACTAAATTCGCACCGCCAATGCCCCGGGTATTGTAGGTGTCCATAGGCGACGGTGACTACTTACCATCAGGTGGCCCGTCGCTTGTTTGCATACTATTATATTAAAAAAAAAAAAAAAAAAAAAAAAAAAAATTGCTCTAAAATTGTTGCCATCCTTCTCTCACGTATTAAAAGGTAAAGAGAGGTTGATAATTTTAGTCCTGTCAGATTGGTTGTTAAGTGAGTGGTGTGACAGAATAAGCCTCAATGTCAAGTTAGCAACGCGATGAGGTTCGTAATGCGCTCGTTTTGAATAGTCGAAATAACGTGGAACAAGCTTGCGCGTTTCGTGCGCGTTTGTCAAGATAATGTAGTATCCAATTGGAAGACGCGTGCTTTCATTATGTAGCTATAGTTACTTTATTATACACGTTTGCAGCGATTTATTGGCGTGTTTATTTTTTTATGGACTCAGAGCCCAAGTATGCAAACATGGCCGACATGTCACAAAGACATCCCAGGTTATGTTAGCTTTGGTCCCTTGATCGCAACACAGATAAATAATAAATAAATAAATATTCGGGTTATTTTTGCACACACGGTCTTCTGACCCCAAACTGAGCAAAGCTTGTGATATGGCTGCCAGAGACTGATATACATACATATATAGGTAGTTTTAAAAACATACTTAAATAGATATTAACAACCAGATATAGAACAAACACAAAAATGTTTATCAGATAAATTTTTGTCCTAGATGGGAATCGAACCCACGCCCTCAAGCTCAGAAGGCAGGTTCACTACCAACTGGACCAACGGGCTATCAACAGAATGGTGCACGATAAACATTATGCGGTATGGGACACTAAATTGTATAAAAAACATTTAGAGTTGTATTTTGTTCAATCGAAGCATGCACCAGCTATTAGCGACAAAGATTGACGCTGCGTTGGAACCGCTTACCATCAAGACCGAAGCATACTTCGTGGTCCATCCACTCTATAAGGCATCCTTGTACAGCAGACTGAGGTACTTTATAATATGTTGAAATTACTGATTAAAAACTGAATTGAATTCCATACTCTGTTTTTGCGGTTGGCGCAATTAAGTTTATTTATGGCCTCCATGGGTCGAAATATCAAATATTTTATCATTAACATGAAACAGGGTAGGTTTAAATTACGCGGTTTCGTGGTCGCCAGTTTGCAACGTGCTACATTGCAGTATACCTACCTGTGTATAGTGCAATTATAGACAGTAGAGGAACTTGACAAAGATTGGAGAAATAAATCATGCGTGTATAAACTCGTGACTAAAACCGATTATCCTTGTACCACACGCCTATCTTGAATTTAAAATTTTCATCAAAATAATAATTAGAAAAAAAAACTTAATTTTTAATTTTGCTGTAAATCAAATTTTAAATATAATTAGTATTTGAAATAAGTTATGCATGCAAATCTGGGAAATAAACTATTTCATTTTCGCTAAGGCAGGGTGCAAACGGAGTCACTTTTGTGTCTTGTGTCGGACACAAGCTATCAATGAATATTTAATTAATATATTCAGTATGAAATCAGCCACCCCCTGCGCAGACTCTGTGTCCAGTTGCTTCCACTTGATTGGTACTTGGTGTGCCGTGTTTGCAACAAAAAGTGTCTACGTTTGCGCAGTGCCTAAGATAACCTACTGTTTTGTTTGAACTGTGTCGTATTGTCAAGTTAGCGAGTGGTTGCGGTCGGTGGACAGAGTCACTCATACGCGGTTACAATTTGTTGCGGCCGGTTTGTGCTAGCGATGAATGAACGCACCTCGATATTGTACGGTTGTTGGTTCGAATAATGAGTTTCAACACTGATTGATGGAAAATTTGTATGTTTACTAAGTATTTGTTTACACTGATAAATAATAGGAATCATGACATTAACCAATAATCGCTGAAATTATTTATTTTATGAAATTGGTAAGAATGAGTTTACTGGTATACAATAATATATACCAACCCCATCCCCATATCCGGCCCCATCGGAAGACCAGCGCCGTTTGACAACAAACGGCATTATGCTGAGCTGGGGCCGGATTGTGGCAAAATGCCAACGTTTTTTAACTTCAAATTTGTGTGTAGCTCTAAGTTTGTGTGTGGATTTTTGTTACAAAAAAAAATATTGTCTATTGTTTATATATACCATTAGACTGCTTTTTTTTTGTTTTACTATGGGCTAGTTTAACAACTTAGATTACATTAAATTTTTTACATTTACATTTTCTTACATTTTGTTGCGTCTACATTCCAAAGTGATACTTAGATACTTTATGGGCGCAGTTATAACATAAAAAAATTCTCCATACTGCAAAATTGTTTTACAAAAAAAAACTATTCACAGTAGTGTTCCACCACAATCCATTCTTCGAGTAAACTACCAAAAAGTAGAAATAAACTCGGGAAAGTGGAGGAAAAGAGAATTTCGCCGCCACGAGAGCAACTTTACCGCACTCACCTCAAGTTGTAACTCTACTGGGCCTAAGGGTAAGACAGCATTAGGCAACTACAAGTCACGGCGAGTAATGAAACACGATATTTTATATGTCGTCAACATTAGTTGCGTTGCATCCATTTGCGCGGTTATCACAAACAGTATCAAATGCATGTTTTGTTTATGAATACTCGAGGATATAATAAGTTTAATGTAATTTTAGAAACAAACTTGGTGAAACTTTTCTCGATAGAATGATTCGGCAAAAACAGGCCTTCTAAAACACGATTTTAGTGTTATCTTCAAATCTAGAAGTCGTTAACAATTATTTTTTTCATATGCTTATGCTCATTTATGTAGTGTAGTTTAATTTTATTTTATTTATTTGAAAAATGTACCTATCTCTTCCTGCACGCGTCGATCGTATAGATTTGTCAGTGTTTCGCGCAGGGGCAAAATTCTGACAACACAATATCGACTCTTAAAAAGGTTAAAATTCTAACAACGAAATTTTTCAGAGAAAACTCAATAATTACATACATACCAATGGATAGATAAACTCGTTATTGTTCACACATGAAATTACATGCATGAGAAAGAAAGCATTAAAAATAAGTGCAACATCCGGCGGTCTTATCGCTAAGAGCGATCTCTTTCAGGCAACATTAGAATGGAGAGGAAATAAAAAGGCAGAAGGGGAAAAATTCAAGTGTTTGAGTTGGGCTACTTAGGCGAAGAAACGATAAGACTATTCGAAGAATCGAGTTTTGATGAAATGTAGAAAACGTATTTTGACAAGTTTTATTTCCCTTGCCTTGTTAGTTTGGGTCAAATCTTGCAACTGAATTTTTTACAGATACCCTCAACCGATTGAACTGAAATGTTGCATACACGTTTGTAGCCCCGTTGGTCTAGTTGGTAGTGAACCTGCCTTCTGCGCTTTGGGGCGTGGGTTCGATTCCCACCTAGGACAAACATTGATGTGATGAACATTTGTGTGAGTTACACTAAATCTGGGTGTTAATATCTATTTATATTTATAAATATATAATGAATTTATATCAGTGTCTGGCAGCTATATAACAAGCTCAGATGACTTGCGGGTCACATGACCGTATGTGCAAAAATGTCCCGGATATTTATTATTTAGTTTGAATGACAATGCATGGTAAGCTACATGACGTCCTTTTATATCCAATGTGGCGGACTCCCAAAGATGGCGGACTAGATTTTTTTTGCACCCTCGTGATGCGTATCAAATGAAAGGGTTTACGTAGAAGAATACGAAAAATAACATGATTTGATTTCACACTAAACTCAATATGGCGGACGCCTTTTTTTTTAAATATAATTTTATTCCACGGTTCACGAATACAAAAATACGTTGTGCAGTCTTACCTTGACTCACTCCTCTGGGTCTAAGTTTCGACTCAACTTTTTATGAACTTTGAAATAAGAGGTCATTTTATATCAGAGCCCACTAAGCCATTATATACAGGACACGGAGGCCATTATTGAAGGGTCCGTGGTGAAACTTAATATAGACGGTTCAGTCTCGATAAGTATTTGTCTTAATAGAGAAAAGCAAGGAGTCTATTTAAAACTTTTCGAGTCAATTCGTAAGTACGTGTTTGTACGTTTATTTTTTGTTTGTGTTTGCCATCACGTCGGGTTAGTATTGAAATATATTATCATAATTTCATTGTTATTGTGTACTTTGTCTACTTGTTACGTGTACTTACTACTTGTGCTTTCTACTTGTACTTGCTACTTGCACGTGCTACGTGTACTTGCTACTTGTACTCTCTACGTGTACTTGCTACTTTTACTCGCTATTTGTACTTGCTACTTGTACGTGCTACTTGTACTTGCTACTTGTACTTTCTAATTGTACTTGATACTTGTACTTGCTACTTGTATGTGCTACTTGTACTTGCTTCTTGTACTTGCTTCTTGTACTTGCTACTTGTACTTGCTAATTGTACTTGCTACTTGTACTTACTACTCGTACTTGCTATTTGTACTTGTTACTTGTAAAACGCAAGGTCTACAACGGGCTTCACTCGTGTGCAATTAAAGTATTTTTATCATTTAACAAAACACTGTGAGACTGCAATCTGCAGCTGAACGCTCACGCCCCTGCAATGAACCTCAGCGTAGTCTAAACTATTATTTAGTCTGTGGCGTGGACTCCATTGATAATAAGCCGAGCGGACTCCTAACGAATGCGGGGCAAATTGAATTTGTTAAGAGAATGCCCCTTTATCTAGGGATTAAGTGGGGGCTGGGGGCGAAGTTGCAATTCAGAAGTGGGATTGCGCTTTCCAGGTATCTTTCGTTTCGTTGTTTGTGGTTTCATAACCATTGGTGTTGTATTGATAATTATGGAAATATGAGGATATCTGATGATGAGAGATATTTCTTCCCGGGCGTTTAGTAACTTTTTCAATGAGACATCCGGATCGACGGATTTTGATGAAATTTGGCTGTATAAATTGGTAAATTTGATTAAACTTTTTTAAATTAAACAATAGGTTTGCATGCTGGTTGGACGACATTGCTGGCATTAAGAAAGCACGCTGAGGAGGAGACCACCCAGCAGTGGGTGTAAAATGGTTGTTATAGGTTTATAGACATTTATTCTCATATATGATGTTATATCACTTCCATGAGAACACTGCTAACAATAAATTTACAGTTCGTCGTCGCAAAAATAACTTAATAAATTAACATTACAAACATGTAGAACAAAATAATATAGCATACAGTACCTACATAATATCCATCTAATTATTATTCGTCTAACACATTTGCTTTCGTTTTATTTTGTGATGATGATGATGATGATGATGATGATGAATAGGCTTGTTCAGGACCGCCACGTCACCCAACGCTTAGCAATGATACGGTCTACGATGGAGCACGTTTGCCTACAGTAGGTACATTTTGATGTATCCCGAAGAAGATTGTAAAAATAATGATCGGATTTCAGGCATAATAGAGAAACATATACAAACAGAGAAATAAACAGATTTTCTCTTTTCAAATATTGTGATTCAGATAAATATGTCTTCCAACTATCGTAACATACTGATTATGTCTGTAAGCTTCACTTATCTTGCTGTTTTGTAGAAATAAGACCGTTTGCGCTGTGAGCTACTTTTTTTTCATCGTCTACTCAGCAATGGAAATCCGTCTATTTATAGAGACTCTCACTGAATGAAAGAAGCTCGCAATGTAGAGTTCTAATGAGGTAAGCGGATTTACCTCGGGAAAAGGATGGCAGCGTTACCCATAGCACTATGATTCACAGTTTCTATTAAACTTCAATCACACACACACACATCATCAGCCATTAAATGTCCACTGCTGAACAAGGCCTCCCTCTTAGAGGGGTGTTGCCCCCTTCAATCGATTACTCAATAATACTGTATTTCTCTCCGAAACTGTTCACGAACGCATTGGAGGACGTTTTCAAGCTCTTGGACTGGAACGGATTCGGCATCAACATCAATGGCGAATACATCACTCACCTTCGTTTTGCCCATGATATAGTCATCATGGCGGAGTCGCTGGAGGATCTCAATACGACGCTCAGCGACCTCAGTAGCCTTTCCCAACAGGTGGGTCTTAAAATGAACGTGGACAAGACAAAAATTATGTCCAATGTCCATGTTGAACCCGTGCCGGTAGTCGTTGGGAACGATACTCTCTAAGTTATTAACCATTACACCTATCTTGGACAGATTGTTCAGTTAAGTAAGTCCAACTTAGGCAAAGAGGTCGCCCGAAGAATCCAACTCGGATGGGCAGCGTTCGGGAAATTGCGTGACATCTTCTCGTCCAAGATACCACAGTGCCTCAAGACGAGGGTCTTTGAGCAGTGTGTGTTGCCAGTGATGACGTATGGTACTGAGACATGGTCCTTAACTGTTGGCCTTTTGGAAAAACTCAGAGTCACTCAGCGGGCAATGGAGAGAGCTATGCTCGGAGTTTCTTTGCGCGATAAAATCCGAAACGTGGATATTCTCCAAAGAACCAGAGTCACCGACATAGCTGTTAAAATTTGCAAGTTGAAATGGCAATGGGCAGGCCACATCGCTCGAAGAACCGATAACCGATGGGGAAGAAAGGTTCTGGAGTTGAGACCACGAACCGGAAGACGCAGCGTAGGGAGGCCTCCCACTAGATGGACCGACGACATTGTGAGAGTCGCGGGCATCCAGTGGATGCAAAAGGCAGGATGTCGTTCAGTGTGGGAGTTAAAGGGGGAGGCCTATGTTCAGCAGTGGGCGTCTTCTGGCTGATGATGATGACTGTATTTTTACAAGCATTCATATTGCCCTGCGTGGACTTCAATAATCTCAAAAACACTTTTACACTATCACGGTTGTTCACTAAAGTTATATGGTTATTTACGGGATATTTACCATGGTAATGTTGTGGAATGAGCTCCCGATATTTCGGCGCAATTAAGTACATGCACCATATTCACGGGAAGACTGAAGAATGCCGGTGGTTGGTCGACCTAAAATTTTGCATAGGTAGGTACTCGTTTACTTTGGATGACAGCATGGATAAAAAAAACTTAATTATGTCTATGTTAGAATATTGTTAAAATCATATTTTGGTTAAGTTGTATTTAAAATCATGTTTTTAAAAAGTATTTATTTAAATAATAATATTTATTTTGTTTGTATTATTATGCGATATCCGTTTGTGAAGATTATTTTTCTACTTTTATATATATTTAAATACTTGGACCAAGTTTACATTTACATAGATCACTAAGCCAATGTATAGAAATACTATTCTGTCTTATTATAATTATATTGAATTCATTGCTTATAATAATTGTCAAATTGTATAATTTTTTTATAAATAATAATTACAAATAGATTAATAAATTAATTAATGGTCCGGCAATTTAAAGAATAATAATAAAAATTTATTTGCCACTATTAATATTAAGTACAATATTTAGTTTTAAGATTAATTAAAATTTAGTGAACAATAAAATTATGAATTATAATTAAAATTAACATGCGTAATAAAACGAATTACAGTCGCTAGTTATCGCTATAGGATTCCCTGTGTCGCGATAACTAGTGCTCTTCAATGGTGTTAATTAAAGATAATATAATATATTATTTAAGTTTAATTAAATTTAGATAATAATAAAAGAAATTGAATTAAAATGGAATAAAAATATTGAATTTGAATTGATTTATTGAATTTCATCGCATTTATTTTATGTTAATAAGTTAATTATTTATTGGATACAAGTATGTACGGATCAGTAGACAATCCGCAACAACTCCTCCGTTTCATAAAGAAATCAGCTGTTTCGTAAAATAGATTTTCGTGTAGCCAGGACTTGCTAACTAGGTTGAATAGCACACTGTCATATATTATATAACTAAAGTTTCCATAAACACAAATAACATCCAATCTTGCATCAAAGTTTCAGTGTACAGAACTTACTACCAAGCAATCAGCTGATTGAATTACCTTTCACAAGCCATTATCTGCTTTCTTTATAAGTAATCAAGGCTCGGTTTCGAAGAGCAAACTCTGAGTAACATGTGGAGACAGCTGTAATGTTCTCATGAATTCTGTAATAAAGAGAATGAGATAACGCACTGCAATTACATTAACGAGTGTTAGCTAATATTGTAGAAGTACTGGAGTAGTTTCAACAACTCTGTTGAAAGAACGCTGTTTTTATGCGGCAAGTGTTATTATTAATCAAACAAAACGCCTTCGACCAAAATAAATAAATGGACGTGCCAAACCATTGAATTAGGTCAGTAAAAACGAGTCAAAAATATGTAAACATGGTATTAATAAAATATTAACAATATTACGACTAAAGGACATTGAATCCAAGGTCATGAAAATTTTACAAACAAAAAATAGGCATCAGATTTAGGCTACTCCTAGGGTTAGTGAAAACGGGCATTAATCTATTAAACAAATATATTTTTTCGTATAAATCGTTGACGGTCTAGATGTAATCCAAATGCTCAAACCCACTACGAGTTGGCAGTAGACTGAGAAAGCTGGCGGCATAACCACGCTAAATGGCAATCTGTATACTAAAAACACATTATATACCTTCTTGGACTGTGTATCTTTCACAAAAACTTGAAGATGTTTCAATATTTTACATTCGCAAATGCACAAGGCGTGCAACGCCAAAAATCTACTCAGAAGTAAAAGAAAAAGAAGAAAAAACCTTAAACAGTAATTATTTTCTTTTCGAAGAGAAATAAGTCGCAAACCTTATAATATGAATTGAAACCTATTAAGTCACTGAAAGTAGTTTATCCGAACTCAGTCAGTTCTATACTTTTATATTATCAACTTTCAAATATCTCAAACTTCCACTGAAAAGAACTTTGCGCTTTGAGAGCGCAGAGAAAACACACGGGGGGATATATTGGGCTGACGCGCAAAGAATATTATAGTTTGAACACTCTGAATATATTTTTACTCCAGAAGAAATAAGAGAACGCAAATATACTGAAAGTTTTAGCTTTGTAGCAGTCAAGTTCTGTAACTCAATTTTAAACTGAAATAAGTTAGAGGTGGTACATAATAAATAATCTTTATTTTTATTCGTTGCTGTTTGGTTTGCATGATATATAATTAGACACTGGTGTCAATTCTGTTGTACCATTATCTAAATTTAACTAAATTTGACAGCTCTAAAATTGTTGCCATCCTTCTCTCACATATTAAAATGAAAACAGAGGCAGATACTTTTAGTCCTGTCAGATTAGTTTACTTTAGTGAGGGGTATGACAGAATCCACGCCACTGTCAAGTAGGTATAGGTATAGTTATCAATAAATCGAAAAACTACTGAAATTTTATAGTGCGAACTGCTGGTCTGTGGAATGCGCAGCCTGAATGGAATGGGTGTTCTCCGATAGTTACAATCTGGGGTATCGTCAAATACAAATAATTTATTTTCACTAAAGTACTTTACAGAAACAATAACTGCGCTAACAATCAAGCTGGGTTTGATCACCCGTATCTTGATGTTTGGCTTCCCTTACATGGCAACTAATTTGAAGTACCTACAGTGTAAGAATTATAGATTGTGAAATGAAATTAATATCTTAATTAAAATGCTAATATTATAATTATTAAATGTATGTCAAAATTGTCATGCAAATATTATAAAATTATTAAATTGTACCTAGATAAAATTTTGTTTAATTAATAGTAATAATGTCAATAATAGAAATAGTAGTCAGAATGTAATTAATTATTGTTATTATAAAAATCTCGAGTAAATCGGTTTCTTCTAGGCAAGCGTGCTCCATCGTATACTGCATCATCGCGCGTTTGCGGCCAAAAGCAAGCCTATTACGGATTAAATAAAATAAAAAAAAACACTTAAAAAAATATTTCAGAAAATGTCGATAAACTGGAAAAATGTACTTACTATAATGAAGTAAAAAATGTAAAACATTACCAAATTAATTTCAGAGAGGAACCACGACCGCTAGTGATGACTAAACGGATATTCCGCCCGTTGGAATGATGCCAAGTTATTGATTTTTAATATACTTCATCAAATATTTTACCCACATGCATGGAGAATTTCCAATATTCTGCAAACAAAATGGTTGCAGCTTTTGTTTCTGAGCGAAATAGCGAGTCGCACATTTTTCAGGCACACATTCTTACTCGTTCCGTTTTTAACCGATGACGCAAAGAGGATGGAAGTGAATGTAATATTTTTTGTGCAGGTGTATATTTTTGAACAAAACAAAACTAACTGCAAGGGTCTTTGAACAGTGTGTGTTGCCAGTGATGACATATGGTACTGAGACGTGGTCCTTGACTGTTGGCCTTTTGGAAAAATTCTGAGTCACTCAGTGGGCAATGGAGAGAGCTATGCTCGGAGTTTCTTTGCGCGATAAAATCCGAAACGTGGATATTCGCCAAAGAACCAGAGTCACCGACATAGCTGTTAAAATTTGCAAGTTGAAGTGGCAATGGGCAGGCCACATCGCTCGAAGAACCGATAACCGATGGGGAAGAAAGGTTCTTGAGTGGAGACCACGAACCGGAAGACGCAGCGTAGGTAGGCCTCCCACTAGATGGACCGACGACATAGTGAGAGTCGCTGGCATCCAGTGGATGCAAAAGGCAGGCTGTCGTTCAGTGTGGAGGTTAAAGGGGGAGGCCTATGTTCAGCAGTGGACGTCTTCTGGCTGATGATGATGATATTTTTGAAATATGATCCTCAAAAGCTACTCTAATTATTTATTAGATACTATATTTACTAGACACTTTTTATCACCCTTTCGGGGGTAGGCTAAAACTCCAGCAGTGGACAGTTAAAAGGCTGTTTATGATGATGATGAATGTGTACCTACATTGTATATTTGTTTCATGTCAGTTTCAAATTTGTAATTTTTATCCTGAAAATGACGTCGTCAAGTGTATGTTTGCTATACCTAAGACCCGAAATAAATGACTTGAATACCAATGGGTTTTTTTTACCCCCGACGCACACAGAGGATCTTTATAAGTTTAACGTATGTATCTGTGTATGAGTATGTGTGTGTCTGTCTGTGGCATCGTAGCTCCCAAACTGAGCCAATTTTGATTAAGTTTTTTGTTTGTTTGAAAGGTGGTTTGATAAAAAGCGTTCTTAGCCTACCCCTAACTTTTTTTGTTTTTTGTTTTCGAGGGGAGAATCTTCCAAAGATAGGTAAACGGCTGCATTGGGGTGCAGCTAGGTTATGTGGGATTATACCCACTTAAAAAAACCTAGGTAGGTAGGCCTCCCACTAGATGGACCGACGACATAGTGAGAGTCGCTGGCATTCAGTGGATGCAAAAGGCAGGCTGTCGTTTAGTGTGGAGGTTGAAGGGGGAGGCCTATGTTCAGCAGTGGACGTCTTCTGGCTGATGATGATGATGATGAAAAAAACCTACCCCTACCTAGTGTACTCTTTTAGATTATCAGCTCTTTTTTCGGAAGTTAAAAAAAAACTTGTTTAGAAAAAAAGTCATTCAAATATCTGAAAATATTTCGGCTTCATTATAGCTCCAAATCAAATTAAGCGAACCGAGATCGACCGTGATCGCTGAAGACTGAGACCCTTTTTTCATTATCCCAAAATTATAGACAGCAACAAAGGGTCTGCCCTTGGCTTTCTTTGAGGCCCCAATTCAAATTACTTAAATGCAGGACGTCACGATTTTGTGAAGATTTTCCCAAAGACAAAATTACCAATGGCGCTTAAAAACAAGCTAAAACGAGAGAAGTTTTAACATTCCAATCGCAAATCATTAGATCGCTTGGTTGATGGCAGAATACGTCCACTGCTGAACAAAGGCCTCCCCCTTAGAATTCCACACTGAACGACAGCCTGCCATCTGCGTCCACCAGATTCCTACGACCCTCAGATGTAGTCAGTCCATCTAGCCTTCCTACGCTGCTTCTTCCTGTTCGTGGTCTCCACTCAACAACCTTTATTCCCCATCGGTTTTCGGTCCTTAGAGCGATGTAGCGTGTCCATTGCCACTTCAACTTGCAAATTTTAATAGCTATGTCAGTGACTCTGGTTCTTTGACGAATATCTACGTTCCGTATTCTATCGCGCAAAAAAACTCTGAACATATCTCTCTCCATTGCCCGCTGTGTGACTCTGAGTTTTTCCAAAAGGCCAGCAGTTAAGGCGAAATGGTAGAGACGGTACACTTGTTTGACGGTAATGCTTGCATACTCGGCGTGCGCGCTTTTAAAATATTCAATATTTATTCTTTCTTTATTTTCTACAAATAATCTTATGCTTTTACAAAAAACTGCGATCACTAAAGTATTTGAATGATTGTTTGGATTACTCACAATTTTTTTAATAAAAATATCATCTATCGTAACTGAATGAAGTTGATTCCATCCATCGAAAGGAACGTAAAAACGGGTGTTTTTTAGGAAAGTTTACGATTTTTTTTCTCTCGATCTAAATTTCTTTGAACTTCGTGTATCGGTGAACACATCCAAATTAAATATTTCATGAATATGTATTACACAATAAAGAAATAATGTCAATTAATCGATTTTAAAGGTCTAGTTTTGAATATTCGTGAGGAAGACTTGTCAAATTTGAAGCTTATCTCGTCTTAAGGACCATAATTGCATAACAATAATGTTTTAGTAAAAAAATATGCTTTGTCCCGTAAAAAATACCACTCTTGAAAGAGCTTTCATGAACCAACACATACTCTACGAACTCTCAAAACGTGAGACGATCTAACATTTAATATCATACGGCACCCCAAGCGTGGCTCGAAAAAAGATTTATTTTCGAGTTTTATTAAAGCAATTTCACCCGTTCAGGGTTGACACTACCATCGTGACAGCCCGGGGCTTCAGGGATTGGTAATTAGTGGACGAAAAGTGGACGTTGAAAAGCGGATTGGTCGTGTCTTTTTTGCTGGTAATTTTGTAATCCATTTAGCCTTCAATTTGGAATTCTAGTAAAAATTTAATACAATACACTAAATATTATAAAGAACATTTGTGTTTAAATGTGTATTAGTCAACAGAATTATTTAAGTAAAATTTGGTATGGAGATCGCTTATAAACACATCGGAACTTTTTATCACGGAAAATTTACGGTTCCTGTAGGATGTAGGGTGAAACCACGAGGTGCACCTAGTCTAGAAGTTAGGTCGTTTGACCTCTAGCGTGAGCTGATATTTTATTTGTATTGCGTTTTTTTTAAAATAAACATAGCTATTTATTGTGATATCGTATCAGCAATCACCAACACTATCTTCAGTCTTCATTTTCGGGAACGTTTCCCTTATACCCGGTATAGTGCCAAAACAGATACATATTGCTTATTATAAACAACTAGTAGGCCGCCCTTGCTTCGCACGGGCGAAGCCGGGATATATAGCCTATGTCAACGTGGGATAGTGCAGCATCCCAACAGTGAAAGAATTTTTCAAATCGGTTCAGTAGTTTCGGAGCCTATTCAATGCAAACAAACAAACAAACAATCAAATCTTTCCTCTTTATAATCTATTATATAAAAATAAGTCGGGTTTTCCTTCCTGACGCTATAACTCCAGAACGCACGAACCGATTTCCACGGTTTTGCATTCGTTGGAAAGGTCTCGGGCTCCGTGAGGTTTATAAGAATAACACATTAACACATAGGCTATAACGGGTTGTAGTAGCGAGGCCGAAGGCCGAGCTCTACGCGTACGAAGTAGCGGGTTTCAGCTAGTATTAGTATAGATATCGCACTATAGTCTGAAAGCTCCACATAATATACCATTATATCAATGGAAATCAAACACAATGTGCGCTTCATACGATCTTTCTTGCCCCACATCTGCAAAATTTGGAATGAACCATCTTCCGTCGTGTTACCGACAAGCTACAACATGGGGTTCTTCAATTAAGAGGTCGGCAACGTACTTGTGATGCCTCTGGTGTTACCATAGGCAAAGGTGACTGCTTACCGTTATGAGCCTGCCCAGGGCAGCCCATTGGCTTGTTTGCCATGTACGACGTAAAGTCAAGAATGGAATTGTGGTTAACATGTTTGGTAAATTAGGATCGATAGATTTCTCTAAGTTCAGCGATGGTCACGAAGTATATGATATCACAATGTATCTATGGAGCTAGTCATCACTATGGTGATCCATAGTGATGACTAGCTCCATAGATAACATATCAATGTTGATATGGTGTATGGCGATGACTAGCTCCCATAGGTCATGCAAGTGGGAACGACACAATTATGACTTTTTACTTTGTTTGTGCCAACCCTAACATAGAAACTTAGCAGTTAATGTACCAAGCTGGCCAGCCCATGAATATTATTCGAACTAAATCTTTTATATTACATCTGGGTGCTGAAAAAGGGCTTTTGCGACGACCACAGTTTACTAAGCAGTTTCTACGACAAATATCACAGAATATAAAACAGTATGTACTACTCAGGGTGATCTTGCAGATTAGGTAAGAGTAGGTACTGCGTGGTTGCATAAAATAAAGGTTGTGCCACATTCCGGGCCCGCAGAATAATTTATAGTTACATTAGAGACGCAATATTGGAGGGCCATGAATTAATTTGAATCTCAAATTGGCTTCAATCGCGTTTATAAAGCTGAAAATGTAAATAAAAGTGAAATATTGTTCATTTTCTGAGTTATTGTGTTTTCTCTTCGTTGTACCAAACATTTTGGTGAACGTGAGGAAAGAATTTCATCATATTTGTAGGCTCCTTTCTCGGCCAGAGCAGTTTTCTTTATTATATTACTAGCTGACCTTACAAGCGATGTCCTGTCAAAATTTTAATAGAAAACAACACTAATAATAATTAGAATTTTTTGAAAAAAAAGAACCGACTTCATGACTATACCTCTACGCTATACCTACATTTACAAACTGACACTAAAAAGTAGAAAATATTGTTTAATATTACGACTGACATACTTTGTATCCATGGTCATGAAAAATTTAACGAAAAACAACAGGGCCCGGTCGCCATGGAGACACTTCTTTGTTTTTTTGAAGTTCTGTTGTAGGAACAGTTCCTCTATGTTTGCTGTTTAGTTGACAGCGTCGCTAGTGGAGAACAAAGTATGAAATTCACCAGGAAATAACTGTAGTTCCAATTTTGCCCACCTTAACAGCTAAGTTGGTGGCACTGTACAATGTTTACATTGTACATTGAATTCGTAACTTATTGTCATTTTTTTTGTAGATTTTTCAAAAAGCGCTGAATCAATGTCGATAAAAAAATTATGGAATCACCTATGAGATAAGACCTACCAACCAAAAAAAGAATCATCAAAAACAATTCTAAATTGGCGGAGTAATCGCGTAACAAACATACATTAAAAAAAACATACAGTCGATTGATAACCGCCTCTTTTTGGAAGTCGGTTAAACATTAATAATTTCAACTCAAACCAAACATTTCAGTTCAAATGAAACGACTGAACTGGTTTTGATATAAATAGGTCTTTTTTTGTGAAAGGTGACTTGATCGAGAATGTCCTTACTCAAGAAATTCTTATAGTTTTTTTTATTGGGGGTTCTAAAAAATTTTAGTCATACCACTGTTTTAAACTATCACGGTTGTTCACTAAAGTTAAATGAAAAAAAGTTTATAAAAAAAAAAAAAAGTTTAACAGTAATGTAGTAGTTGGAGTTATAAATGAGTTTATATAAATCATAATCAGTTTTTATTTTTATTTTTTATTTTATATAATCATGAAAATTATATCACATCAACAAAACTCGCGTGAACCCTCACGCGAGTTTTGTTGATATTATCATTAATCATTAAAAATTATTATAACACCGGCTTTGCACTCACGATGATGTTTTATAGGTCGAGACGATCGACCGGTTTCGGAGCCATTAGAGCTCCTTAATCAGGGAATACGCGCGATTCTGGAGACGGTCGCCCGCGTACCTACTGACCGCATCTCGACCGCATCTCATCGTTATATGGTTAATATTCCAAGAACCCGTACGAAGCGCTTTGATTCCACATTTATTGTGCGAACTGCTAGTCTGTGGAATTCGCAGCCTGAATGGGTTTTCCCCGTCAGTTACAATCTGGGTGTCTTCAAGTCGAGAGTGAATCAGTTTCTTCTAGGCAAGCGTGCTCCATCGTAGACCGCATTGTCGGGCGAGATGGCGGCCAAGCGCAAGCCTATCTACTATTAATTATAATTTATAATGAAAATTATATTTTATGTTTTGGTGGCAGAGATCAAAAAGTACAAAAAAGCCAATCGGTTTTTTTTAATCCTAAAGTGGTAGTTGATTGGAACAGGCGTTACTTTGCGGAAGTTTATCTTCAAAACTGTTTCTTTGACGAATGTCTTGTGTATTTTGAAGTCGGTTTTTTGTTTTGTGGTACGGAACCCCCCAGTACGCGAGCCCGACTCTCACTTAGCCGGTTTATTTTACTTTCTAAAATGTACGAAAGAGATATTCATGGAAGTCTTAATTATAAATTAGTACGATAAAAACGACCTCTCTAGAGAAAACCCGATAGATACAAATTCAATTTTAAATGAGGCAATTTCCTATAAGCGTCGGTCCCGCTGCTCGTTACTAGTTCGTTATACAGTCACATTTCCATGGGGAAAGTAGGGGACCATTGTATGGAGATCGGATAAAGGGTTTTTGTTAAGAGAATTCAACCTATTTAACAAAAACCTCTTTTACTTTTTTAACTTCAAAAAAGGTTTTTCAAGTTAGATTTATCTGGATGCATGTGGATGTATTTGTACAAAAAGTCGATGGCTTATTTATTAATAAACATTATAAGTTAATAGCATTTTTTTAAACAAGCTTATTAACTTCATACTTTTAGCCTTATTATCATCATCATCATCATTTCAGTCATAGGCTGCTGGATATAGGCCTCCCCCATCGATCTCCAAAGGGCCGGTTGGAAGCGGCCTGCATTCAGCGTTTCCCTGCAGTCTGTCCACCAGGTGGGTGGACGTCCTACGCTGCGCTTACCAGTCCTACTGGTTTAGCCTTATCATATTTAATTTATTAAATACTAGCGGTCCGCCCCGGCTCCGCAAGGTTATAGTTATATAGCCTATTAAAATAGCCTACACTAATCAGTGATAATGTAGCATTCATATGGTTTTTTTTTTTTTAAATCGGTCTATACTTTTTGAGACAATTCGTTACAAACATACTCACATACAAATCTTTCCTCTTTATAATATTGTATATTTTTTTTTTATAAATAATAGGCTTGCCCTTGGCCGCCAACTCGCCTGATATAGATTGCATTTAACATAAATTTTAATCCTACTCATATTATAAACGCGAAAGTTTGTTTTGTTCTTCTTTCACGCTGCAACGGAACAACGGATCGACTTGATTTTTTGCATGGGTATAGTTCAAGAGCCATAGGATGACTTTTCATCATCATTATCACCATTTTTCATCACTACGCGGGTGGAACCGCGGGGCGCAGCTAGTTATTTTATAATGCGTTGCGTTTAGTAGTTTCGATGGCCATCTTCCGTCATATTTATCTGACATTGAATATCACCCAGGGGTATAGTACTCATCAAGACCATTCCAAAGAGCGCAAACACGATGGGGTTATCTTGTTGCGTTCATTAGTTCTTATAACCATCTTCCGACTCCATCAGAAAAGCTCCACAAAATATTTCAAGATGTGCTGCTGCACCAATAATGGCTAAGTAAGAAATAATATATTAAATATGGTATGAGCAAATTTATATTCTTTACTATCCTACTTCAATTTATTATTCTTTATTATTTGTTATTGTGAGAGTCGCGGGCATTCAGTGGATGCAAAAGGCAGGCTGTCGTTCAGTGTGGAGGTTAATGGGGGAGGCCTATGTTCAGCAGTGGACGTCTTCTGGCTGATTATGATGATGATGATGATCCTACTTCATACTTAATATCCTTACTAATATTATAAAAGCAAAAGTAACTCTGTTTCTCTGTTTGGATGATTGTTCGCTTTTCACGACTAAACCGCTAAGCCGATCTTAACGAAATTTGGCAGGATGATAGTGTACATCATATGGACGACATAGGGTACTTATTCTCCCAGAAAATGCGGGAATATTGGAAAATCGCGGGTAGCACCGCGGGATTCAGCTAGTATATCCTACTAGAATTATAAACGCGAAAGTTTGTATGTATGGATGTTTGTTCCTCTTTGGCGCTGCAACGGAACAACGGATCGACCTGATTTTTTGCATGAGTATAGTTCAAGAGCCAGAGAGTGACATAGGCTACTTTTCATCATCATCATCACCATTTTTCATCACTACGCGGGTGAAACCGCGGGGCGCAGCTAGTATTTATATAATAGGCTTGCGCTTGACTGGTGATGTAGCTTGCGACGGAGCACGATTTCCTAGAAGAAACCAATTCACTCGTGACTTTAAACACCCAGATTGTATCTATCAAGGAACATCGATTCAGGCAACGCATTCTATCATTCCACTTTCCACAGTCTAGCAGTTTGAACAATACAATACAATATTTCTTTATTACACACCGAAAATACAAATGAAACTTAAACTAACATAAAAAACAAATATACGGCAGTATAATGGGCGGCCTTATCGCCTTAAGCGATTTCTTCCAGGCAACCTTTGGATGGACAGGACTAAAGAAATTGAAAAACGGTCGGTGGTGTACATAAAATAAACCTAAATAAATTTATATATCCCTACATTTATGTATACAATAAATACACAATACTACATACATACTTTAAATATTTTAATAGAATACATACATAACTGTACCAATTATCATAAAGTATAATAATGTGTATAAACTTGATTCTTACAACTAGAAATAGATTAATAAATATATAAAGGTAGATTCAGAGCGCTTCGCTCGGGTTTTCGGAATATTTCTGAGTGCATTACCGTTACAAATAAAATATATTATTCCAAGGTAGGAAAACGCTCATAACTCCAACATCGGGTTCAGTATAAATAAGGTTTCTATATTTTATTTGCTGATCTCTGCGGATTCCCGTACGGGAGTTATGGGGTTTTTGCTGCGCGTGTAATTTACATTTATTTTCTTTTTATTTATGAGTGTTCCTTTTAAGTTAAATAAAAGTGGGAAGGTTTCGTATTTCTTTATATGGAGTCAGAAGTTTTTATATAAAAAAATGCAAAAGTGTGGTTTTTTGGTACTATTTCTTGCAGCAACAGAGCAACGGAATGACGTTATTTTTTATATACAAATAGTTAGATGACCGGAGAGTGAGATAGTATTTTATCCCGGAATAAATATAGTTTTTGAAGGAATGCTAAAGTTAAATATTGAGATCTAATATCGCTCGTATGATTCAATTTGGCGTGATGGTATGGTGTGATTATAATGCACTATGCATTAAAGACAATGTTCTATGACCAGTGTCTGTTGCCAATGATGACATAATTATGGTACTGAGACCTGTTGGTCTTTTGGAAAAACTCTGAGTCACACAGCGGGCAATGGAGAGAGCTATGGTCACAGTTTCTTTGCGCGATAGAATCCGAAACGTCAAAAGAACCAAAGTCACCGACATAGCTGTTAAAATTTGCAAGTTGAAGTGGCAATGAGCAAGCCACATTGCTCGAAGAACCGATAACCGATGGAGAAGAAATGTTCTTGAGTGGAGATCACGAACTGGAAGACACAGCGTAGGTAGGCTTCCACTAGAAGGACCGACGACATTGTGAGTGTCGCTGGCATCTAGTGGATGCAAAAGGCAGGCTGTTGTTCAGTGTGGAGGTTAAAGGGGGAGGCCTATGTTCAGCAGTTGACGTCTTCTGGCTGATGATGATGATGCATTAGGTATCGCTTATGACATTTTACAAATACAGACGTCATACTCTTTGAAATTGTGCTAAAAACATGGCAAACATCACTGAATAGACTCAATAAAAATCACAGAGATGTATAAAACCCCGTGGTCAGAAAGAGATAGACATAATTTTATTTGTTGTTGTAAATTGAAATGGGAAGAAAATATATTTGGTGTCTACAAAGGAAAATTCAAGACGATTCGGTGGTTAACTGGTAACTATTTTGACATGCAGAGTTCCTTGACAAATGTATGCGTCATAAGGTCGCAGAGTCGTAAGATGCATGAGCTGCCCGCTTGATGGTAAATGTCACGATTGCGCATACCAGTTTAGTGCCACTTAGACAATTTTCGTTGAAATCAGAGCTTACCAAACTTGAACAGTTCAACACTTTTTGGCGACTCACGGTGGAGTTCGTAGTAAAACTTAGTTTTTTTTTAAGTAGGCTTGCTCTTGGCCTCCAACTTGCCTGATGTTAAGCGATGATGCGGCCTACGATGGAGCACGCTTGCCTAGAAGAAACCTATTCACTCTCGACTTGAAGACACCCAGATATAATGGGTACAGTTAAGTCCTATCGGCTTAATACCACCTTCCCATGTAACCCTGTATAGATTTTCTTTCCAACTTGATTTGCGAATTTTCTAATACCATTTCCATCGGCACAAGTCGAAATTTCTTTAATAAATCAACCTCGGTTCAACTCGGAATCGACCCTGTTTCAACAGCAAACTGAGTCGCGTTCACGTTGCCATGGTAACCGTCACCATTTATTACACAGTATAAAAACAAACAGTCGCTTACCTTTCCAACATTCGTTTGAGATTTGTACCGATATATTAGAACAGTGAGTGAGATTGCAGTTTGAAAAGTCGGCTTCAAGTTGAAGTAGCCCATTTTCTTACCTGTAACAAAACAATAAAACAGTTTTTTTATTGATTTTTTATACTTTGTTGAATCAGGCGTGACTTCGCGGAAGTCCATGCTCAAAACTAAGCGAAGCGTAGAAGCGGAATTACACTAGAGATTCGTCATAAAAACAGTTATTATTGCTTTTAAGTCATTGGAAAAATTTTAATGTTTGAATTACTTTCAGAAATATTTGTTTTGTTGCTGAGATAATTATCAGGCAAAAAAAGCGGGTTCTGAGTTTTAGCGCCAACGCAATTGTTATACAGTTTATTTTTGATTATTGATTGTGTATACAGAGTGTAAGGGGGAACACTCTCGAAGCCAAAATAAGGTAATTGTACTCATCACTATGAACAACTTTTACTATGAGACCAACCCTGAAATCGCGAAAAACAAAATATCAGTTGTTCTATACAAAACGGTCATTGACACTCGACAAAATGTATGGAACAGCAGATTTTTTTTTCGCGATCATGGTTGGTCCCATACAAAAAGTTGTTCATAATGATGAGTACAATTACCTTCTTTTGGCTCCGAGACTGTTCCCCTTACACCCCGTATAAAACTATTGTACAGTATAAGATAAAATTCCTGGGTTATTGTGGTGGAATTGTTGATGGTGGTGAGCTGGTCTATAGTATAAGGTACGGCATCTGCCAATTATGAGTCTTGTCAAAATATTGTAGCGGGTAGCGTTATTGTGTATGTATAGGTCTCGATATTTTAGCGCAGTTACATACACGATTTTCACGGGCAGACTGAAAAATGCGGGTGGCTGGAAAAAAGCCATTTCCCATTTTTAGCCACTGGATTGAATTTCATAACCCAAAAGTCTTGGCTACCGAGCGTATTAATAATAATTTTGTTGTAATGAACAACCGTGATTGTTTAAAACAATGTATTTAAATTTACAAGTTAATTAAGCATCACATCAGCAGCCATTAAAAATCCACTGCTGGACAAAGGCCTCCCTCTTTAAGAAGGGTGTTGCCATAATCCCCACGCTTGGCAGGCGGCTTGGAGATCGCAGTACGTTCACCGTGTACTAACAGGACGCTGCTGCCCATCCTCCGGTGGTTATGGTCGCAGTTTTAGGACATACCCGGGTCCAATTAAGCATACTACATGTTAAAGATATTCAAACAAGCTCACACTGAGCAAATCAGCCAAGCTTTGTAACCGTCTTCCACTATACCGTACCTAATAACTCCGATGGGAAGATTAATCGATCGCCTTCTGCGAAAAGCAGACGAAGTCCAAGATTACTCACTTGGGACCTCTACAAGAAACACTCAAACAACTACCCACCTTATTACTACAATGACAAGACTTTATTTCCAATAACAGACTGATTACTTCTCTTGCACCTCTAGAGATTACAAGTCAGCAACTAACGACCATATTTTTTGGATCATAAGGTTTTGTTTTGTTTATCAGAAAGTAAGCTAATAAGTGAAGAGGCTAGGGAATGAACGTTGTGTGTACAGCTAATACGGCTAATTTATATAGTGAAGTCATGTGAGGAATGGATCTGTCATAAGCAGATACGTTCGATTTGTTCGGATTACGATGCGGTTATTGGCTGAGGAAGTGTATGGGTTAATGTTTAGCCAATACAAGGAAATATGAGCTTAATGGATTTATATCCATTAAGCTCATATCCTATCGAGTCATCGCGCGCGCTGCGCCGCGCTCGCATGCATTGATACTACACTTATCTCTTCAACATCAGCTGTTCGTATTTATTTACTTTCTGCGTATGAAGATTATATTGTAGCAAATATGAATTGCGCAGCTTGCCTTAGTAGAATAGATATTGAACAAGAAGAGTACTTGCGCTGCACAGTACTGGGCTGTGGAAAATGTTACCACCACTTGTGTACCGGTGAGAAAAGCACCTCTAAAGCAGCTAAAAAATGCTGGGCTTGTCCCGAATGCCTCTCTGTCACTAAGAGGAGTGGAGACAACAGCCTAACCCCAGTAGGCGCGATCAAAAAACTTAGAGATTGCAATGTAACTGTCCGGCAAAAGGTAGTCCACGTTCAGTCGAAAGAGGATGAAAGTGCAATTGATGGTCAGGACATAATGCGTGAGGTGCGTGAGCTGCGCGGCGAAATGAAATTAATTAGAGAAGAACTTGCTAATTCTAATACCTTACTATCAAATTATGAATCTAAACTCAGTGAGGCTGTTTCTACTATTGCTGACTACAGTAAAAAGCTTTCCCAGTCTGTACGCATTATAGCGGGCCACGAGACAAAGATGGAGAATTATGCTGTTCAGATGAACCAACTGCTGGATAAGCTGGAGAAATTTGAGAACGGCGCACCTACAACTACATCCGGAATTCAAGCTCAAGTGAGTCCACCCTTACGGGAAGCAAATATCTCGAATATCTCGTACTCTGACACCCTTAAGAAAAAGCAAGAGAGTTCAGCGTATAATACTCTGGCTCCCACACAACCATCTCAGACTGTTCATCTTATCGGTCCAAAATTTCAACCGGCCTTTTCAACCGAGCAGCCGTCGACGGAAGCAGGTACACTCCCGACCCAACCAGTCAACGAGAATTGGACAGGGGTACGACATATTACGAAACCGCGCCAATCCCTCTCGCTTCGCTGCATCGCTGGACCGGCCGTGACATCACTCAAAGCCGCGGAGTCACGAAAACACTTTCACCTCTGGAATATGTTATCCGAAGAGGAAGAAATCAAGACGTATCTTAGCGAACTTTTACCGCAGAGAGTAGTTACCGTAGAGCAATTGAAGACCGCTAATCATTACACATCGTTTAAAATAGGAGTCCCAGAAGACTGTTATGACAAGTGTTTTTCAGTCGACGTTTGGCCAGAAAATGCACGGGTCAAGCCGTGGATAAACTACAAAAAGCGCAAGTCTGCAACTACGGACGGCCTGACATTTCGGCGCGGAGTCGGTGCGCAGTGAGTCGTGTACCGTTTCACCTTCGCCTTCGCAGATAAACATCTTCTACCAAAATGTTAGAGGCTTGAAGACGAAGCTTCCTACTTGGCGGGCCAGTATGTTCGTCTCCGACCATTTACTTGTCACCGCAACGGAAACGTTCCTCGACAGTTCGGTGGAAGATGCCGAGGTGGTGCCTGACGGCTGGACGCTGCTGCGCCGTGACAGGGCGTCCCCCGGCGGCGGGGTGCTGCTGGCCGCGAGGCCAGGTGTCACCGTGCGTCGGCGACGGGAACTCGAGTCTGAACTCGGCGAAGACTTGTGGGCGTCTGTCACTTACCGTGGCTTTTCCTTTAACGTATGCATTGTTTATATAAAACCAAAGGCTACAGATGCTGTATACATGAATGTCTTTTGTAAAATTGAGTCCTTCTTGGCTAATTCAAACATGAAATTTTATATTTTTGGCGATCTAAACATGAACAGTTCTACTTATAACATTAAAAATTATTATTGTTATTTTTTGACATATTGTAATCTAGTTGACCATAATGAAATAGTAAATTCTCATGGAGGTATTCTTGACGTGGTGTTGGCGCAGGAGTGCACTGAGTCGGGATCGCGACATGTATGGGTTAGCGAAGCCGCCGCCGGGTTCGTCCCACTTGATGAGTTGTACCACCCTGCGCTTGAGATCACGGTGACTCTCAGATTGCACAATAATAACTGTGCTCGACTACATCCGACTAATATCGACACGTCGCGCGACTGGAATTTCAAGAAGATGGATGTTTCCCTTTTTATCTCGTTGCTTGCTGACATCTCGTGGGCGCCCGTACTTGAATGTAATAATGTAACAGTTGCTACTGACACGTTTTATAATATTATGTATAGTTTGTTCGACTTATCGGTTCCTAAAAAAAAAAGACAGACGGTCAAAAGCAATAGATATCCCGTTTGGTTCGACGCTAGTATTATTAAGGACATTCGGCGGAAAACTAAATTGCACAAGTACTGGCTGACTTCAAAATGTACTGATACATACAGGTTGTTTTCGGATTTACGGGCAGACTTAAAAATGCGCATTTCTTTGGCATACAAAACTCATATGACCATAATTGAAGATAATTTAGTTTTACATCCCCAACAATTTTGGAATCATGTTCATAGCCTCAGGTCTAAGGGCGGGTTTGAGCCCTGTGTTTCCTACAAGGGTAATTCTTTTAGTGGTGTGGAAGCCGCTGAGGCCTTTGCAGACTACTTTTCAAGTGTCTTCTTAAATGAATTACCGGAATTAAACGCAAGCGCATGTCGAGAGCAGGACGGGTACGGTGCCTATGTTAGTATACCTTCTGTGTTACCCGAAGATATTGAGCGCGGTCTTAATAAGTTAAAGTTAGGTAGCTCACCGGGCCCCGATAACTTGCCGAGCTTCGTCCTTAAGACTGGTAAAAAGCATTTAATTCTTCCACTTTACCATATTCTCAATCTCTCACTGAAAAATGGGCAGTACCCTGACCAGTGGAAGCTGTCCAGGGTGACCCCAATTCCAAAGAGTAGCAACAGGACCTTGGTAGAGGAATATCGTCCAATAGCCATCCTTTGTGCGCCTGCCAAGGTTTTTGAGTATATTCTGCACAACGAAATATATACACAAGTCAGACACCAGATAGGCGAAGAGCAACATGGCTTTAGACCGGGCCGCTCCGTGAACACGAATCTGCTGGGCTTAGTGGACTTCATTTCCAGTGCCTTGGATCGTGGATCACAGGTTGATGTCATTTATTTTGACTTTCAAAAGGCGTTCGACAAAGTGTGCAATGACATCTTGTTGGGCAAACTAGACACGATTGGTTTTTCTCCTAGTCTCTTAAATTTTTTCTCGGATTTCATGAAAGACCGGCGCCAGTTTGTAAAGTATGGTATTCATCTGTCACAGCCGTATCATACTAGATCTGGTATAAGCCAGGGCTCGATTACTGGCCCTTTACTCTTCCAGATTATGACCCATGATCTCCCGAAGGTACTGGATACCGCTAAATGTTTATTATATGCTGATGACCTCAAGCTTTTCATTGAAATAAAATCTACCGATGACTGCGAAAGCTTACAAAATGACATTAATCAAATTTATGAATGGAGCGTTAGAAATAAAATGACATTTAACACAAATAAATGCAATGTTATGACTTTTGACCGAAAAAAGAATCCAATTATTTTTAATTACAATTTGAACAGTTTCCCAGTAAATAGAGTTGGTCGTATCAAAGATCTGGGGGTTACTTTTGATCGTGGACTCACTTTTCATGATCATATATCAGAACTTGCTAAAGAGGCCTACCGTCGCTTAGGATTCGTGTTACGGAATGCCAGAGACTTTGAAAATCCGCAAGTAGTTAGGACTTTATACAACTCACTTGTCAGAAGTAAGCTTGAAGCGAGTGCTTGTGTATGGAACCCGTATCACGTGACCTACACGCGAATGCTGGAGAAGGTGCAAAAAGCGTTTTTGAGGATGTTGTACAAGAAGCTCTATGGCTATTACCCCTTCTTATACCCGACCAAATTCCTGCTCGGGCAGCTCGGGTACAACTCATTAGAAGTGAGAAGAATGACTGACCAACTCACTATTTGCTGCAAGGTAGTTAGAGGTGCAGTTGATTCAGTCAGTCTGCACGATTTGGTTGGCAGGCTATTTGTCCCTGACGAACCAGGGGTTCCTGCCAGCAGGCGTGGTCGCCGGAATAACTTATTCTACATAGATGACAATCGCACAGTGGCGCGTTCAATGTCACCTCTTATTCGCGCCCGCCGCCACTTCAATGCACTCCTTGCTGCCAACTCTGATTTTGACATTTTTTGTGACAATTGGAAAACTGTTATGACAACTTTTTTGACATATTCCGAGAACCAAATCGATCAATGGGATAGGGGCAAAAAACCCGATAGAGATTTGGACTTCATGACTTAATTTTATTTTTATTTGACATTTAGGAAATCATTAGTACTAATATTTTATTTGACATTTTGAAAATTGTAATGGATATTATTTTATTTATTTATTAATTATTTTAGATCATAAGTCTGACATTGTTTACTTTTATGGAATTGTAGGTTTTTTTTTAATCATTGTTTTTTATTATTGTCGCTAATTATTATTTTTCTGTGTTACTGTGTGAGGTAAATGTAATTGTTCATCGTTTTTTCCTCAATAAATAAATTTAATTTTAATTTAATTTAATTTAATATCTGCAAACATTTCTTACCTAAACTTACTTTGAAGTGTCTAAATTTCCCACAGCTGTTGAGGTATTCCAAAATTTGAAAAGGATATTTTTTTAATGAGATATTAGGTTTTCGTGATTAATATTACACACTAGCTGCGCCCCGCGGTTTCATCCACGTATTGATGAAAAATTGTGATGATGGTGATGAAAACTAGCCTACGTCTCTCTGGCTCTTGAACTATACCCATGCAAAAAATCAGGTCGATTCGTTCCGTTGCAGCGTGAAAGAGGAACAAACATCCATAGATCTAAGATACATACAAACTTTCGCGTTTATAATATTAGTAGGGTTTATTGATTTCACTGAATCCGGTCAAAGAGTTAAATTTCTAGTTCGAGGTAAGTTTTTTTTTTTTTTTTTAAATAAAATATTTTTTATGTTTAGGTACTAAAGTTATATGATTATTTACAGTGACAAGGTTGTGGAATGAACTCCCCTTATTTCGGTGCCGTTACATGCACCATGTTCACGGGAAGACAAACAGAATTGTAATGTTTGTTACGCTATTACCTACTCCACCAATTATGAAATGATTTTGATGATTCTTTTTTTCTGGTATGTCCTTCAGAGGTAGTCTCATATACATTTTATCGAAAATGATGCAGCGCTCTTTGAAAAGATCAACAAAAAAACAAAAATATATACACAGACTTTTTGGTTTGTGTTACTTTCATTCTCTGTTTTAACCAACGAGTTATATCAAAGTAACCACACAAAACATAAGATTTTTTTCTCTATTTTCTGTGCATATAACTCAATGGTTTAACTGTCATTTTTCTGCTTTAGGTATAGCCTTGAAGTGATGTGAGTAAATAGGGGGAAGATACGGGACGAACTTCTTGACGTGGACCACACAATATAGGCTCCGGAGCACAATCCACTTCAGTCACAACTGAACTGGCATTTTGATAGCACGTGAATTACTTGTCAAAATATGGAAAAAAAAGCAGCAAAAATTACTTCCTGCGTTTTCACAAGGTGCACCAACAGTTCGAAGACAAAAACAAGTTTCACGGCATTACTTTTCACTTGTAAATACTTAAAAACAATTAACTTAATTTTTTTTAAATGTCACTTCTATGGTCTAGTGTAGTGTTTAATGGAGCGGTGAAGTTGACGAGCCGAAACAGAGCCATATTTATTGGGTACAATGTTTGGATGTCACGCGTCTTCCCCCTTTTTAAAACATTCATTGCTTGAAGTCGATTATTTTTAAATTTACTTTATGTTGACCAGGTCTGACTGTTCACATTGAATCATATACCTACTGCACAAATCTAGTTCCAGTTAATATAATAGCTGATTGCGGCATTTCGACGCCCTTTACCAGTTATTGAACAGCGCTGCAGTGATCCGCGTTGATTAGAGCTTGGAGCAGCGCATTCCATTTCCAGTACCGTGATACATTCCGGGAACTGTTCTTGGAGTCTTGGCTGTAATTTTGTACGACCTAAATCACCTCAGTGATCTTAAAATTATCCTGTATTCGATAGGAACTAAACTTTTGTTACTTACCCTTAAATTTCTAAGGATTTATTTGCTCTGTCAGCGGCAATAACGTAGTGGGTAGGCTGAATGAAAACCACGAATTCTGAACACTTTCGCTAAGTTTTTAAACCTAAGACTGTATCAGGTACGCGATAAGCTTCAGTGGAATGCCATAAAAAAAAATTATCAGCTTTTTTCCACTTCTGTAGACAGTTTATTGTATACAATAACTTTTATATTGTATAAAACGTATTGTATTTCATTCCACGAATGACATCTGTCACTTTCTAAATTTAAGTTGAACCATAATAATATAAGTTATAACTTAATGCGACGCGTGACCAAAATGCTGGCGTATTTCTGGCTCAACGCATAAGCATTGCTATTCAGCGTGGTAATGCCGCCAGCATGATGGGTACGCTGCCAACTGGTAGTGGGCTTGAGCATTTGGATTGTCTTTAGACCTTCAGTGGCAGTCTAACTGTATGTGTAGTGTTAGTATTAGCTTGTATTTTTTTTAGATAATAAAGGCACTTGCCCCTAGAAAAACTATTTAGAGATGTTAAAGTCTGAGTGGAATAGACTATATTTCAAGTAATTTAAAGGTTTAACTGTCCGGCTGCTGAAATAATGCGTCAGACAGCTGCAATACTGCAATGAAATTATAATCGTCTGAATAAAAAAAAACTTTTAATATTTCACTGCAGTAAATTGGCCACCAGCTACAATTTTACATTCATTAAGCTAGTATAAGTGATCATAGTTTTTAAAATTTTAGCGTTCAGCAGGTGCACTATAAAATAGGATCAGTAAAAAAACATTAAACAGGATAATCTAAAAGCCCTTCAGTGGAGGGTAAAGTGGCCAGAATGCTGGCAGCATTGCCACGCTGGATGGCAATGCTAATCTTTTGGCCAAAGTAGGCGCAAAAAGTGCCTATTATCTGTAAATGAAATTATGATTGATTATCCAATTTTGCGGAAATACATAGACGACTGAGACGCTGAGACGTGGTCCTTGACTGTTGGCCTTTTGGAAAAACTCAGAGTCACTCAGCGGGCAATGGAGAGAGCTATACTCAGAGTTTCTTTGCGCGATAAAATCCGAAACGTGGATATTCGCCAAAGAACCAGAGTCACCGACATAGCTGTTAAAATTTGCAAGTTGAAGTGGCAATGGGCAGGCCACATCGCTCGAAGAACTGATAACCGATGGGGAAGAAAGGTTCTGGAGTGGAGACCACGAATCGGAAGACGCAGCGTACTTAGGTAGGCCTCCCACTAGATGGACCGACGATATAGTGAGAGTCGCTGGCATCCAGTGGATGCAAAAGGCAGGCAGTCGTTCAGTGTGGAGGTTAAAGGGGGAGGCCTATGTTCAGCAGTGGACGTCTTCTGGCTGATGATGATGATGACATAGACGAGACAGGCGTTTAGAGAAAATTGGCGTAAGAGGGAGGAGCCTTATATCATGCAGTGGGCTGAATGACCTTCTAACGTTGATCATGATACCTACTATGCCTAGTAAACAAAAATTGAGTTTTTTCTTCAAAAAAATACGTTGTTCCGTCGTTGAAATCGGATCAATATTTTTTTTACGGGCTTCATTTCATTCAAATCTGTGACGAATCGAGAGTGCATATTTCGACATCCGTTAGCAGTGATTGAACTGAGCTGCAGTGATCTGCGTTGATTAGAGCTGCACATTTTACTGACTATGGTATATAACTATTCGTAGCTGAAGTTAGTAACTGTTCCATTACTGTTTGTGGAGCTACTGACTTTAACGGCCTGTTATCCGAGTCGCGTAGGCACAAAACGCTCCCTCAACCCCCGCCAAGTTATAGCGACGCCATGCTAGAGTCAGGACGCCCGCGGGGAGTGCAACGACAAAAACGAGCATAGGTCCGACCTCGATGACGCCTGGCGCGGCACTGAACGCGGCGCGCCAAAATTCTCGCGTCCTTTTTACGCTTTTAATTTCACTAAAAAACAACACAATTCACTATCAAAAATCTATACAAATAAAAGAATGTTGAATAAAATTGCCTTTCAGTACATGCAATTTCCAGGTTGTTACCAGCTTTCATTAGAGCATAAAACGAAAAAAACACGAAATAAAAAAAAAATTGGTCAAGGAAAGTTTATTCTATTGTATTTTGAACCCAATCGTAAACCCAAACACAGATGTATCTGTGACATGTATTTTTTTCCAGTTCAAATAAATTTAAAACCATCAAATTGTATAAGAGGCCGTTAATTCTGAACTTCGGCTGTTAAAAACTGACACTACTGTATTAAACCTATTTACAAAAGGTTTCGACTTTCCAGTTTTTTTTTAAATAATAATTTAAATATAATAAATGTTAAAGACAGTTTTTTTACTACTGGCATGATTCTGGTTTTCGGCATATTTTTTTGGGATATTTAGACCCCATAGCTTTGCGGATAGCGATGTAAACCTTGGGATGTAAACCTGGATGGCGAAGGAACAAATCCTGTCGGTCCTCAAATTTTTGAGTTAAAGATTAAAAGATTAAAGATTTTAATTGCTTAAAAAGTAACACCTTAAAAGTTATATTTTACTATTGGTCCCTACACTAGGACAAAGCCTGTGGGCGCCTTAAAACAAATTAACGAAAATAGTATACTTTATAATAACTTACTTACTTTCTTTACCTTATAATGGTCTATAGAATTTAAATAGTGAATCCTAAAGTAAGAAAACACTTCAAATAACATAAAATAAAAATCGTTATTTCTCCAAGTTATTTATATTATGCATTATAATATCTTAGTTTTTTTTATGAACTATTTTTATGTCTCTTAAAATGTAAAGTGCTATGAGGCATTTAACTTCCGAAATGTATATTTTTATTATATTACAAAAAAAATCTTCGTTTTTATTATCTACAGGGATTTACTGCACCTAAACTATCTCATTAGATAAAAGAAATCAAAAAAATCGCGAAAGTAAAGTTATACAATGTTTAGGCTATTATTTCTTGAGTTTGCATTGATTGGCCAAACTTGTGGGTTACTTATTCATAATCATACCATCTGCAGTCTTTTATCAGTAAAAGGTATATGTGCAAAACGCATTATATCAAGGCAATTACAACCTACCGTGACCAGGGGCCTTACGGACAACAGCTAATTGCGGCACCTAATCCGGTCAGTTGGAAAATCACTCGACCGCAAACCGTATCTGGGCGCGATAAGGTTCACTTTCGCGTGATTTTCCAAATGAGCGGATTGGGTGCCGCAATTAGCTGTTGTCCGTAAGGCCCCAGGGCCCTGATTCTACTAAAGATTTTTTTTTAAATTGTAATTGTTTCAATTTTATTTTTTAAATAATTGCCTCAAAATTGACAGTAATTTTTTTATACTAGAAAAATATCACCACCTAATAATATTATAACTTAGTAAAAAAAAACACTCAATTTTGAGGCATATAAAAAAAAATTATACAATTCCAATTTTAGAGCAATTTCTTTAGTAGAATCGGGGCCCTGTAGTTGTCATTGTAATGACAACTTGGTGTGGCATCGACCCGCATTCGGAGCGAGTTCTCACGACCCCAGCGCGGCTAATGACTCCATCCGCAGGAATGTCGCCATGAGGGGCTATCACGCCGCTTCCTGTATCGGAGCCGGAACTACCTATCCAATATCAACCTATCAATACTGTTCGTTCGTTTACTCTGTACATAATCTATTTAGGTATGAATCGATATCTTTTTTTCACGACGACGCAAAGCTTTTGCTCAGAGAGTATTATGTTTTACATGGTTATAGTAATATACACAGCTACAGCTTAGAATAACTACTTACATGCGAAAGTTTGTCTGTAGGTATGCGGGGTGTAAGGGGAACACTCGAAGCCAAAAAAAGGTAATTGTACTCATCATTATGAACAACTTTTACTATGGGACCAGCACTGAAATCGCGAAAAAAATATCAGCTGTTCTATAGAAAACGGTCATTGACACTCGACAAAATGTATGGAACAGCTTAATTATATTTTTTTCGCGATTTCACGGTTGGTCCCATATTAAAAGTGGTTTATAATGATGAGTACAATTACCTTCTTTTGACTTCGAGAGTGTTCCCCTTACACTCTGTATTATGAATGTTTGTTACCACGTTTTTATAATAAAGATTAGATGTACGTTTGCCCTTATTTCGCCTGATGGTAAGCGACAGTGTGATCGAGGACGGAACACGTTGATCTTAAAGATACCTAGATTGTAGTCCTCAGGAAACAAGGAGGAGGGCAGGGAGTTCCATTCTTGGGCAGTAAGTATCATAAATGACGACTCAAAACGTTGATTACGAACCTTTGGAATTTCCACGAGGAAGTGGTGGTAGTGTGCAGTCCTTCTACTTCCCCTGTTGTAAAAGGGGGAGGGTGGAATAAGGTCATGAAGCTCTTGCGTACGATCGGCAAAATGTATATCCGATAGAAAATAGATAGAAAAGCTACTTTAAGGCGGTGCTCAAGGCTTTGCCCTATAATTGCCTTACGGTCTAGCCGGGCAATAGGAGAAGCCCTATACCTATTCAGCAGTGGATGTCTTCTGGCTGATGATGATGATGACACAGGAGTGACTCCGGCGTGGCTACAGATAAATAAAATTATCCGTAGTCACACCGTCGTAGTAGCCTATTTGGGAGACCGCTAGAATTGAAAGCGTGAGGTCGCAGGTTCAAACCCCGGGCCCGTACCAATGAGCTCTTCGGAGTTTATGTACGGATTTTCAAACCACTGGCTTTTCGGTAAAGGAAAACATCGTGAGAAAACTATACTGCATACGTTCGGAGAAAGAATTGAATGGCGTATGTGAATCCACCAACCCGCAACTAGGCCAGCGTGGTGGATATAGCCCAATCACCCTTTTGGGGGTAGGCTAAAAGTCCAGCAGTTAAAAGGCTGATTATGATGATGATGATGACACCGTTGTGGTAACTTGGTGTGACTATTAAGTACCATAATCATAGCTGAATTCCAAACAAAAGCTAATCTTACAATTTAATTACATGAATACCCGTTAGTTAATTAAATACAAACTTGTGAGTTGAGTAGGTACAAGGCGAGCAGTTGCAACATAATTTTGCCACATTCAGCTGCACCTAGCGCGCGCAATAATTTTATGTACATTTTCATTGAACAATCTAGCGATTTAACTTACAGGAACAAGTCATAGAATATAGCGGTAAAATAAATCAGTAAATCTTTTAGCATAGCATAAAAGGGACAGTCATGGGAAAAAAAACAGACAAGTACGAGTATGACTCGCACTCTGAGGGTTCCATTGGATGGAACCTTGTAACATTTATATAGACATCCGTTACCTAGTCTACCTGTGATCACGAGCACTGCAAAGTGATCGAAACGTCAAGAATTAAAATAATCCTACTATAATAATATTATAAACTCGAAAGTTTGTATATATGGATGTATGGATGTTAGTTCCTCTTTCACGCAAAAACTACCCACTGGATTTTAATGAAAATTTACAATAATATAGCTTATACATTAGAATAACACATAGGCTATAAGGGGTTGTAGTAGCTATTCCAAAGGCCGAGCTCTACGCGTACGAAGTAGCGGGTTTCAGCTAGTGTAAAATACATGTGATAAAATCTGTGAAAAGTGTTCATATTCAATGATTAGACTCGATAGAGTTTGTGACTTGTACCACGCAGCTTCTCTACAATTTCTCCCGTGCTCACGGCGCGCATTGTTTGCGACCGTAGAGTCGAGTGCCACCGCTCTACCCGTAGTCCTGCTATTATGTGTACATTGTATACTCTACTACACTTTGCTAGGTGTAAACGTTTTAAAAATAGGACGCGAATGGACTGTCTCTTTTGTACTATACTATCTGCTTTAGCGCTGCACGTGCAAAACATATTTCTTATCACAAAGTACTTTTAGAAACTTATTGCGTCGATGATATCATAATAAAACCGGTCAAGTGCGAGAGGGCTTGCGCACTTAGGGTTGCGCAAGCCCGTCTCGCACTTGACCGGTTTTTAGTCATTATAACGAGTCCTGACGTTTTGCGCCCGCGCTTGTAAGGAGACTGTAAGCAGCTCTCGGACCTCTCAGTCCTTTCACCCCGTACCGTAGCGTTTTTTACTCGTCTAACCTATTCCGGGTATTTAGTTCTCATGAATTTTAAACCTTATAATATTCCAAACCTAATCCTCTCCTTTTGCACACGGTGTAGCATTGTTAAAAGCAAAAATTATTACCCGAATATTTGGCGCCCGAGATTAAGGAATAAATTAACATAAAATATTGGTTTCTAATTCTGGATTAGTTTTACAATATACTAAGTATAAAAATCTTTCTTCTCTTCCCAGTTTTATTTGTTATGTGAATAAATTATTTTACAAATCTTAGCTGGCCAGGGTCGGGTCAGTTACATTTCCCCTCTCTGGATGGAACGAAAATGAGCGTATACCATTTACGTGCACAGACACTTTTAAGATCTCTGGAATAACTCAAAACAAAAACTTAATATAGGACAGAACTATAGGAGTTTTTGGGGCCAACTGGAAAAAATATAATATGTCGTCTCGTTAATTTTCTTAATATATTTTCGAGTGTTAATGTGGCATGAGTTTGACATCACCACATTGGCGGAGCCAGGGGGGGCATGGGGGCCATGCCCCCCCCCCTCCTAATGCTAATGCCCCTAATGCTCGAATCTAACTGTGACTATGACTTGTTTGACTATATTTAAGTAAACTTGTAAATATTTCAATACTCGACACTGGCAAATGCACAAGAAGTGACGCCAAAATCCTCTTAAATAGATAAGAAGAAAAAACTATCTTCTTTTTTTTTACCTACCTGCAGGACCTACTAGCACAGATCTGTTGTATATATTTGTGAATGAAAGATGCATTAGAAGCTTGTCCTATTTGTTTTCTTAGTGTGTACTTCTAGTTTTGTTTTTAGGGCCGCATATCACACTATCTACCACCAGTTCTGCGCTAAAGTTAAAAAATATTGTACCTAACGATTTAGCTCCACATTTATGATGCACTGTCTAAGTGGAACTCCTTGTTGTAGCGTTGCTTTGTATTAGGTAGGTACTTATTAACATTTGCTCGCTGCGTACCTAAAATGCAGTGTGCCTAAACCAAAAGCAAGGTAGGCATATTGAAATTTAGGTCCATTGAGTTTTAGTTCAAGACCGAGATAGACCCTGTGAGAATTTGATTCAAGTTAGGTTCTTAGGTTCCATGACATGAGCGAAATATATAAACCGACGCGTCTAAACGGCGCATCATAAAAATCTCGTTTGCTCGAACCTTGGTAGTTTATATGGCAACTTTGCAGTTTACAAACGAGCTCTCCTCTTTGTCTATAGCCTGCATTCAACGACTCATTTCCTGCCGTCACCGAATACAGACCATAGACAAAGAGCAGTTCGTTCGTAAACTGCAAAGTTGCCATATAAACTACCATGGTTCGAGCAGATGAGATTTTCATGATGTGCCGTGTAGACGAGTTGACCTATTTCCTACCTATTTACTTACTTAATATAAAGAAACGCTATTTATCCGCCCTTTTGTTTCCTGATAACTACAATCTAAACAACTTCACGGCTAAAGTGCATAGATTTATTTTAGATCAACAAGTTCCAGCTTGAGAGACCGAGTCCGAAATATCGAAATCCGTCGAAGGACAAAGTCACGGATATTGGAAACCGTATTATGCGACTCAAGTGGCGCTGGGCAGGGCACGTGGCTAGGCGTGGTGACGGCAGGTGGAGTAGAGCCCTGACAGAGTGGTTACCAATAGCGGATAAGCGTTCCGTAGGCAGACAACCAGCCCGATGGGTCGATGACATCAGGCCCATCGCAGGTCATACGTGGATGAGATTAGCCCGAGACAGGGATCAATGGCGCAAGGGAGAGGAGGCCTATACCCAGCAGTGAGTTGATACAGGCTGACAATGATGATAAATAATGAACATGTTCCATCCTTGGTCACACTGTAAGACACTGTCGCTTACCATCAGGTAAGTTTGTGGCCAAACGTGGATCTATATACCTACAGTGAAAAACTCAATTTGAAAAAACACTTTTTTAAACTATCACGGTTGTTTACTAAAGTTATATTATGATTATTTACGGGTTATTTACCGTGGTAAGGTTGTGGAAAAATCCCGTAAATAATCATATAACTTTAGTAAAAAAACAGCTTTAAAAATAAGTTTAAATAAAAATGCACAAATCATAATTACGAATGTACCCAAACCCAGTTGCAAACAATTTAAACGACCGAACTGCACTCGGCGATACTTGAGCTTCTCGAAAATATTTAAATTAACAATTTTAACTGAGAGGAACTTCCGAAACAACTAGCTTTGGCGAGCTTAAAACTCAAAAATTGCATAATTAAAAACTACGATTAAGTTTGTAGCTTCTTAACAAAGTTATTATAAAGTTAGAGTCTGTTCTTGCTCCAAGTTGCCATGGTATTTGAATTTCTTGATCTTTAGTGTTGCAATATCATATAATACTTTTTATTTCGGCAGATTTAAATTTATTACGTATCTAATTATCTTAACCGCTGGCTTTCTGGAAAAAACACAGAATCACAGAGGGCACTGGAGAGTGGAGAGAGCAATGCTCGGAGCTTCTTTGCGCGATAAAATCCGGAACGTAGATATTCGCCAAAGAACCAGAGTCACCGACATAGCTGTTAAAATTTGCAAGTTGAAGTGGCAATGGGCAGGCCACATTGCTCGAAGAACCGATAACCGATGGGGATGAAAGGTTCTGGAGTGGAGACCACGAACCGGAAGACGCAGCGTAGGTAGGCCTCCCACTAGATGGATCGATGACATTGTGAGAATCGCGGGATGCAAAAGGCAGGCTGTCGTTCAGCATGGAGATTAAAGGGGGAGGCCTATGTTCAGCAGTGGACGTCTTCTGGCTGATGATGATGATGATGATCTATAGTTTCAGGTGTGAGCGATGTTGGCCGGGCTGTAGTATGTGCGCTTTACCATCTGGCAACTTCCAGTTCAGTCTTCGGTCCTGCACCAATGACTTATTTAGTACCTACCTAAATAAATTATGTGCAGTTTCAATACCATTGCTCAACAACGTAGAAAAAAAAATCGTGAGGATTTGATTTGAGGACTTTGATCAACTTTTGAGGTTTTTGGACATACTGGTTGTATGTCCTAAAACCTCAAAAGTTGTAAGACATAATGACATTCACTAACATGCATGGGGCAGCATGGTAGATTAGGGCCCAGCCTCTCTCTGAGATAAGTCCTGTGAAGGACATGATAGGTGATGATGATGATGTTTAAGGTTGTATTATTACAGTGTAATTCAGCCTGCAAGTCAGGTGGGATCACGTGACACGAGACGTCGTGCAAAATTATTCAGGCATCTTGCCGGGACGCGGTGGTAATTAGTTTTTAAATGCCGTGTTAGGGCGACAGCTCCATTATGAGAAGTGTTGGGAGAATTTATAGGCTTTTATGAACGTTAGTAATAAAATTATTATATGAAATTGTTGTGTATATTTATTATTGTATTCTCTGTCTCAAATAAACGAGATGACAAAATAAGATTTATTTAATTATGATAGATCGTATTGTACAGAAAAAAACAACAAATTAACTACAAAAATAATTGTCCAAAAATAATATAACCGCTAATTATCACACAAGGTTTTTAATCTCTCCTATAACCGATAACCGATGGGAAGAAAGGTTCTTGAGTGGAGACCACGAACCGGAAGACGCAGCGTAGGTAGGCCTCCCACTAGATGGACCGACGACATTGTGAGAGTCGCGGGCATCCAGCGGATGCAGAAGGCAGGCTGTCGTTCAGTGTGGAAATTAAAGGGGAGGTCTATGTTCAGCAGTGGACGTCTTCTGGCTGATGATGATGATAATCAGCTCCGCTGTATTCTTTTCAGATTGCCATCTGGCATAGGCCTCTTCCTGGGACTTCCATTCATGTTTCTTTTGTGTGAAACCTTTAGAGAACCTAAATTTTTCGTTTCGATGTCACCTTTTAGAGCAACCTACAGCAGGCATTTTATTTAAAAATATACTGGCTATGATAGTTCTCCTGAAAAGTTCTTGAAAATAACCTATTCACTTTTGACAAACAAACAAACTCATAGATTATACTAATGTTTACCTACCAGAAAACTCAAATAAATTCTGATTGCAAAAGTTTCACCCGGGACGTTCATTCAAAACTTTTTCGGTAGCACTAACAAAAACAAATACGTGCAAGTACACAATATTCAAACAAATAAAATTGGTTGAATTCTACACTCAATTCTGTCTAGTAAAAAACAGGGTACCTATTGTCATAAGTACAGTATGGACTTATCCCCGACGCAAAAAGAAGTGTTGTGTGTATTTGTTTATCTGTGTTTGTCTGTGGCTAAATAGGGCACAAACAATTTAGATTTAGATTTTTTTAAAGTTGACTTAATCAAGATTGTTCTTAGATATGATTCAAGAAAATCTGGTTAGCCATTTGAGATTAATCAGCTTTTTATCAGGTATGAAAAAAGTATTTACGTATTTGTTAATTTACTAAATTACAAAAACAAAAACCTTCATCCTAATACGCCTTATAAACTAATGGGGCTATTTTAATTTTTATGGAACATTTATATCTGTCTTGCTTTCACGCGTGACACTACATATTATATGCTGAAAGTTGACAGACCGTTAATTTTTACGGTATAGATTTACGAACGTATAAACATGGAGGGTAACCACATGCAACAAATATATTTTGACACAACGTATTTCTTTATAAAAGTCACATTTTGAATGTGTGTCAAAAATGTTAACTAAACTTTTTATTTTTAATTTTTCCACCCATTTCATTTGTTAAAATACGTTGGTTTGACTATAATTAAAAGTAACTTGTGTCCCAGCAATGGAAATATGATGATAAAAAGTAACTTAGGAAGTAAAAAAAAAAATGTTAATCCTTACTGTATATATTCTGTATGTTGTGAAAAAAACTAGGAAGCAGTAAAAGCTAAGCACCTAGCTTTATTATTTGCGGTTTTACAACTAAATGCGCTGGCGGTTACGACTCGTAGACTTGGAAATAAAAATAAAACTAACCTTTCCTGATATGAGCTGAATTTTTGCCAATATTATAATTAGATCTTTTTTTAGGATTCCGCCTACGCTGCCTGTCTGTCTGTCTTACCTACTAACGGCTATATCTTTCGAACCGTAATAAATAATAAGCCAGTAGAAATTTTCAAAAAATATGTAATGTTACGGCGGAATAGCTAAGAAATAATAAAAAAGGCAAAAACTAAAAACGAAAGGGGGTCCCATACAACAAACGTATTTTTTTACTTCCTTTTTTATTGGCTCTAATGTAAAAACGGTAATACGTACAAGCGTCAAACTAGGCATGATTACAGTACACCCTCTAAAGTATTACAACGAATAATATATAATGGCCAAGTGTGAGTCGGTGTCAAATTTTAGTTCATTACCAAGTTATAACTGGTATTACCTTACCTGGATGACGACTTTATCATTTCACCGGATCGAAATGCCATATCTTACTAATTTTGAAGTCGGTTTTTTAAATTGATAATTATTGTTTTTTGTGGTGGTACGGAACCGTCAGTGCGTGAGCCCGACGAGCACTTGGCTGGTTTATTCGTCATAACGTCACGGAATACCTACAAGTATACGCAGTACTCTCTCACGGTGCCCAAAGATCTTGCTGTTCATTTTTCAATGTGTAAAATTTTTATAATTGCGATAACTTAGAAAATGATTATGTTAGTGTTTGTGAAAACTAAGCTTTTAATAAAAGTGAAGTAAACTACTCGCTACTTATTCACTCGTACCTATATTAGGTACTTATACCTGGCAAGTGGTCACGCTACGACACTTTTAATGAAATACCTGCTAAATTGCTCGACTTAATTTACCTATTCATAAATTACCCTCAAAGAAAAACATAAAAGGTCGCAGTAGTGTTCATTATGTAATTACAGCACATATTATTTTGTTTGTGGTGTTATGAATACTGTTATAGCCAAAGTTCTTACGTAGTATTTATATTCTCTTTTGCCAAGGTATTTAAGGAATTTGCTTGCTTCGGTGTAAAAAAGTTATAATCGCATGCAATTTGACATTTACAGTATAATACAACCATGATACCTACTACCCAAAGGGACGGAACGCTTCAAACAGAAAAAACGAGCAGAGCGAGAGGTACCACGTTTAGCCATTTGTCCCTTTCACACTACATGTCTTTTAAACAATGACGTTAATGAACACGTATTAATGTGTGGTGTTGCCACTGTTGGAAAAATATTGTAACCGTAAATTTGGTATTATTTTGGGTAGTACGTAATTTGAACAGCATCATTTTTAAATAGTTAATTTTTATTTCTGAAACATATCTAAAAGAATACTCCCGTGATTATTTAGGGTGCATCCGTTTATTATTGTAGTGATATAAAATAAGAAATAAATAAGTATATACGTGTGTTGAGTACTGCTACCACCTATTCGACGGGTGCTATGAGGCTGCTTGGTGACAGCAAGCTAGTCGCCAATAAATTACAAAGCCTCAAGCACCGCCGTAAAGTAGCTTGTCTGTCTATTTTCTACCGGATATATTTCGATGTGTGTGAGCAAAAGCTTCGTGACCTTATTCCACCCTCCCCCTTTTACTACAGTACAAGTAGAAGGACTGCACACTATCACCCCTTCCACGTGGAAATTCCAAAAATTCGAACAACGATTTGGGTCATCTTTTATGATACTGTACTGTCCAAGAATGGAACTCCCTGCCATCCTCCTTGTTTCCTGAAAAGTAAAATCTAGGCATCTTCAAGGCTAGAGTGAATAGATTTCTTCTAGATCAACGTGTTCCATCCTCGGCCACACCGTTGCTTACCATCAAGCGAGTTGGTGGCCAAACGTAGATCTATTCTGTATAAAAATATAAAAAGTATGAAAATTAATGAGGAATTTGTATCAGTGATTATGTCAACACTAGAAAGGGACAAATGGCTAAACGTGGTACCTCTCGCTCTGCTCGTTTTTTCTGTTTGAAGCGTTCCGTCCCTTTGGGTAGTAGGTATCATGAATACAACCAAGGATTTTATATATACCCTAAAGGGAAATACAACTACATAGTTTTTTTTTACTGGCCCATCGGGCAGGCTAAAGCCTTTAAAGCCATACCGCCTGATACAACTACATAGGGGTTTTCTTTTTTTTTCTTCTTCCCCGGGTTGGGGCTTTTGGCTCCGCGTGATTGACGCAGTTGCCATATACAAGTCGTATGAGTTTGGTTTTAGAATTTAAAGGTAAGGAAACGATACGCGAAAATTAGGATATAGAAAGGATTAGGATTGACGGATCAGAGGAGTGTAAAAGATATAAATAAATAAAATTTATAGGTTAATGTCATTCAGGATGATAAAATCAGATAGAAAAGGAATTGCTACTTAGAAGAGATTGTATATTAGTAGGCAATGTTACACGGAGGGATATCAAGTCATCGTAAAACGAGGCATGACGGGGTATGTTATCCTCTTTCGTTTTAACTTTTTGTTTTTTTTTATATTCCTTAGTTAATCCACCGTAACATTACATATTCTGTGAAAATGTCAACTGGATATTTATTACGGTTAGAAACTTAGAAAGATACAGCCGCTTAAAGGTAGGACGAACGGATGGATGGACAGACAGACAGACATCGTAGGCTTAGTAATAGAGTCCTGTTTTTACCCTTTGGATACGGACCCTAAAAATCAAAAAGAAAGTAAATAATCCGTTTTGGAACCTAATTCCGTCCAATACTTTACGTGCTAACCCTTCGTTTGATCAACGCACGAATCACTCACTGTCAGCCGTTCAACGTATCCGCTTGCGGCCTATTTGTTCACTCGTTTAATCATTCACCCGTTCACTCATTCACTAACTTACACGTTCACTCAGTAACATCGTTAGTTGAACACACCTCGGCGCATTTTTCTCTCAGTTTAAGGCTAGCTGCACACTCGATACTTTTAACAGCGGCGATCAGCGATTTTGCGATTGCAACAATACAGCTTAATCATTATTTTGGTGGCAAACTGCGTTCTGCGTCGTATCGTATAAAAATTAAAGAATCTAGCTATTGGTGACAATATGTTTTGTGTTTAATGTGAAAATTAAATAATGAATAAATTGATACGCACACTTATAGATCACAGGACATACCTGCACAAGTACACACTCAGGTACCTATTTTATATAAATATTATTATGGTTGTACTATAATGCTTAAATAATTTTGAATATTAATTTGGAAAGTTACCGTATCTAGAGGTTCCGTAACGTAAATATTTACGTACGACCCGAATGAGGCCATGGAGAGCCCAGGTAGCCCATCTGATTGTTTGCCACCTATATTAGGCATTAAAAATGGCAAAGAGGAAAATTTTGATAAAAAAAATATAAAACCAAAAAACATATTTTATACATAAAATTACTCACGATACATTGATTCGGAAAGTTTTTTTAATTATACATTATTTTTTATCAATGTAATATAAATAGGTACGTGCATCTAAATTATTTTACACAAATAGATACAGTTTCGCGTCGACCGCTTATCAATGTAAGTACATTGTACAATAATAGTCATCTTTCTTCTGCTCATGAAGGTGCTTGTGAGCGAGAGTATCCACTAATTCGCTTCGTCTTTTTCTTCGAATTATTTTTCTTTTCCAGCTATCATTTACGTAAACTGTTGGTGCACAAGCGTAACCTCAATAGAACTCATAATCACATCAATGATTTAGTTACCCAAAAACGACCAATCGCAATTGCAGCTAAAAGTATCAAGTGTGCTATGGGCATAAATAAACACGGTTTTTTGTTCGCAGTTAATTTGTTTAAGAGAATGAATGTGTTTAGATAAACGTCGGGTATTTCGTTACAGCGCGAACATGAAAATTTGTTATTACACTTTGTTTTCTTTTTTGGCAAATGAGCTAATCTTTTGTGCAAATGGCGAGGTTTAGCGGACTCTTTAAATTAACAGCGTTTGTGTTTTGTTTTTGTTCGAAATTTAATCATTTTTCAGGGTTATTTTTTTAAAAGAAATGTGTATTTTTGTTCTTGGCACTTCACGTGGCAAGACATAGAATAACTTACCATCAGACTAGTTACCTGCTCATATTCAGTCAATTAGTTATAGTTATTTATATCGTGTGTACTTGTGTACTTGTACAAATGACAAATAATATGTCACTAATTTTCTATCGCGCCGCGTCACTGAATGGGTATCTATCTATTTCTACGAAGCTACTGTAGGTAAATTTAAATTGTTGTTTTGTTATGTAATATTTTTAGACGATGATAATAAATTAGGTCAGATCTCTTGAAAAAACTATACCTATACTAACTATACCTACGGTTATTGGTAATCAGTTTCAGAACATCAAAACAAACAACTTTTCAAAATTCGCGAAACTAATTCAGCCGTTCCATACAAAAAAAAAACATTCACTCACGACAAAATGTATGAAACAGCTGCCCTTTTTCTACGAATTTTTATATGTTATTGTTTTGAGGCATTGGAGCCACCCTTATGATGAGCCATAAGTCGGAAAAGAGGGCCACCTCTTTTCCGACTTTTAGCAATTTTGGTCATTCCAGTTTAAGTGTGCCTACTTCCATGCATAGCTTAAAATGATAAAAACGGTGTCATATCAAAAATAAATGTTTTACCTATCTACTACTATCTAGGAACACCCAAAGTGTTTGTCTTCTGTGCCCAAAGATCGAAACACTTTCGCTCTATAGAAAAAAAATAATTAAAGTGACACTTATTTGCTCTTTTCTCCCTGTTTTTTTGGATTCATACAAATACCTATTTATTAAATTATGTCTGCGATATCTTAGTATATAGATATCATAGTTATGAAGGAAACTGCAAAGGTATATTTTACATAACAGCTATACTTTTCGAAAAATACAAGAACAACCTCAAAAACAGAAGTAGCGAAACGCACGACCGTGTGTAATAAGCGTCATGTTTGCTCCGCTAAATGCGAGTTTAATACAATAAGCCAAACCCAATACAATAAATAATACAATAAATAAGTCATCTGCAGTAATGAGTATTGCTTAAAAGGGGTAAAACCTTGCCTTAAGGGGATGCTAACTGATCACCACAGTAACCTGTATATTCGAGTCTGGTTTCATTCATGTCCAATCCCATGATTGTATTATGTTTTTTTTTTTGTGGGCTAGCCTTTGACACTCGAGATAATGCAAGGATTCTTAAGAAACCTGCAGGCCTAGCATGAGCTGTGGATAAAATGTCTTTCCACCGTTTTTATCCACGCCTAGACGCGACAAAGCTAGAATATGGATACGTTTGTCTTTTTCTCGCGGCATAAAAACGGTAGAAAGACAATTTGTCCACGGCCCGTGCTAGGCCTGCCTTATGGTAGAATCAAGAAATATACTGAACCTTTAAAAAATCTTCTTTTATGCTCCTATATACGCTAAGGAATTGCTAGAAGGTGCAACTAGTACTTACAAACTAAACTCAAGCTGGTCATCCTATCTCAGAAGATCTCTCGTACACAAAGAGCAGGGTAAATAGGTCGAAGTTCCCTAGGCTAAACTAAGCCCTAAGATAATACAGGGTCAAGTTAACTAATGTGGTTGCCCAAAGATCTCCGAGCAAACATGTTGGCCACTCGGACTGTGATTACTAGAGGATAGTCCGTGCCAACATTTATGAACGCTCTGGGACCCGATTCTACTAAAGAAATTGTTAGTAAATTATACCACACCCAATATTATGCCTTCATCATCATCAGCCAGAAAGACATCCACTGCTAAACGTCTTTCTGGCTGATGATGATGAAGTCATAATATTAGGTGTGGTATATTTCTAGTATAAAAAAAAACTGTCAGTTATGAGGCAATTATTTGAAAAATAAAATTGAAACAATTACAATTTAAAAGCAATTTCTTTTGTAGAACTGATCTCACTTGGCTGCAGTTACTTGTTTTTACGCTTTCATGCAGATGGCGTTAGTGACACGTAAAGCATAATACACAGACTACCGTTATGCGTCTTGCATACGGTGCAATGCAAGCTACCCTCTCAACTTAGAACAAGGGCGCATATGCGAAAACAGGATGCATTTAGGTAATGATGTGCATCCTCTTCTAATAGGTTATTTGACTGATTTTACGAAACCATTTTAAATTGTTTATTATATTATACAAAGCAACCTTATGATTTATCCTCATAATTTTCAGTATTTATGTTTTAAATGGCAGATCAAAATTTTAATTATTAAACTTCCACGTAAACGTTCCTTTTGGCATTCATCCACGTAAAATTAGTGACGTCACACATAAGCAAACGAGGTTCTTCTCGCCATACAATTAATTTGTTTCCTCTATTTACTTTTGTGTGATGTCATAAGAACATTCGACCTAAATAGACTGTTTGCAGTCGTCACGCTGATCAATGAACATCTTATTTTTATTTTGTATTTTTCTGAAAATCGGCACTTTATTTATAGTTTTTAGTAATTAAATATATGTATTTTTAATAGCTTTTTAAGCTTTTTTCTGGGCCAGCGTGGTGGATATGGCCCAATCACCCTTTGGGGTAGGCTAAAAGTCCAGCAGTGGACTGTTAAAGAGGCTGATTATGATGATGATCATGATTTTTTTATAATAATCTTCTATGATTACATCAGCACAAATTATATTTTTAATACAGTTAAATACCCTATTGCGCATATTGGTTGGGTTGGGAAAATGGCTAGCTTGGATTGAACGTTCGCTCTGCATTTTCTGGAACTGACATAATATCATGTCTTCTGTAATAATATTTCCAATGACATTTCTGCTAATGGTACAATACTTCTGTGTGCAAGTAAAGCAAAGTTAATACGCGGATGCACGTGCTGAAATTCGATATTATAATTGCACGGCAATATGCATGTCCGCGTCTAAAAATGTTGTCCCTAATCCCTATAGCCGTACTAAAACTTACAGAGCGGCTATAAAATTGGACACACACCCTACAACTTTGATTCTAACCCTACCGACTAGAAGTTTGAGTGGTATTTAAAATCCTATCCAAACAATATTTTAATTGCGTTCTACCATGTAATAATAGTCGGTGTACCGCTATAATTACAACTCTGTTTAGACAACCTTATTTTCATCGTTATTTGACTATCTGTTACCTGATATTTCACCAAAAACTTAATTATTTCCACTATACATCATCATCATCATCATTTCAGCTATAGGACGTCCACTGTTGGACAAAGGCCTCCCCATCGATCTCCAAAAGGGTCGGAAGCGGCGTGCATCCAACGTTTCCCTGCGGTCTCTTTTACGTCGTGTGTCCATCTTGTGGATGGATGTCCTACGCTGCACTTACCGGTCCGTGGTCTCCATTCGAGAACCTTTCGGCCCCATCGGCCATCTGTTCTGCGTGATATGTGCTCTGGCCACTGCTACTTCAACTTGCTAATCCGGTGGGATATGTCGTTAACCTTCGTTCGTCTACGGATCTCCTCATTTCTGATTCGATCTCGTAGAGAAACCCCAAGCATAGCCCTATCCGTAGCTCGTTGTGCAACTCCGCAATTAATTTGAGGATACCATTGCGATCATCAAAATAAATAACTCTTACTTTGGTACCAATCCTGTGGACGCAAAAATATATATATTTGATCTTTTTGTTAATATTAAATAAATGTTTTCTTTGTTTCATTCTGTAGAAAATGTCATTAACACTCAACGGAGTGTTTGTAATAGTTTTTTTTCGCGATTACAATGTTGGTCTCAAAGTAAAAGTTGTTTATAATTGAATGAGTAGGTGCAATAATGCAATAATATCGAATTATGTCATCTAAAAAACACCCATATACATAGATAAACTATACTTCTATGATTATTTTACACTAAACTCATTTGGAAAAAAAGAAAAAACCATAAATGTAGATACCAAGACAATACCTATTCGAAATTTTCGTCGCAAGAAGTGTCTGTTCTAAACCTCTAAAAACTATATATCACATTGTTTACTACGTCGCACGGTCTCAAGCAATCGCTTTGTTATTTTTCCTGCATCTTTTAGCCTTGCAATGATATGTCAGCTTTATGACCAGCATAATACTCAGTTTTACCAAAAAGTTGCAAAGTAAAGCAAAATAAACTCTTTTGAGTTCTCTCAAATTTCCGTCAAGTATACCTAACTCGCGGTGCTAATTACGTCGAAAACCCGACGGGCTAACAAGCTGCGCTACAAACTACAAAGTATCGTCTATGTAGGTCACTATATAATGCCGGTGCCACTGGCGTCTTGCCAGCACTCGCAGATTGATGTACAGGAACCGTTCTCTTGCAGGAACTGTTCATTTTCTTGGACTTCACTTATGAGATAGTCAGCAAATTTGCCCTTCAACCAAATCCGCGACTATTACAGTACTCGCTATTGCGAGAAAAGAGAAGCAAATAGAACGGATATGAGAAGGAAAATCTGTCGCCAGGCATTATGTGTGAACCTTGATTGAACATTCTTATTTAGATCAACGCGTCGAACTCCGCATCCAAAGAACTAGGATCTTACCTCTTGGTTAGGTCTCAAAGTTCTTTGTCCGCATCACAGTTGCTAACTGATTTCGAATGACTGACGTTTCGTTTATATGGGTGCAACTGGCTACAATAAATTTCTTACAAAAATGCCTTGACAAACAAGGTTTTACCCGCTATGCTATGACTTTTTCTGCGATAAAGTTTTTTAATGCCATACGTAGCATACAAGCATATAGGCTGCCTGATGGTAAGCAGTCACCTTCGCAACTGCTTACTCTTTGAAGAACCCCATGTTATGGCTTCTCGGAAACACCACGGAAGGTCATTCCACACTTAGCATGTGTGAGGCAATAATGTCGTGTGGATCGCACAGTGTGCGATTTCCATTGATCTTCTATTTATTATAATATTTATTATTTCCATCGTCGGCGAAACCACCGATTAACCGATAACCGATTCACCGATTTATTTCACCGTCGCGCGAGTCGGAGACCAAACGTATTTTATTACCTATTATTATCAATGACTGTTTTAAAAAGGGGGAAGACGCGTGACATCCAAACATTGTACCCAATAAATATGGCTTTGTTTCGGCTCGAGTCAGCGGCAACGTTGACGTCTACACTGTAAACGTCAACTTCACCGCTCCATTAGACACTACACTATACCATAGAAATGATATTTAAAGAAAATTAAGTTCATTGTTTTTAAGTATTTACGAGTGAAAAGTAATCCCGTGAAACTTGTTTTTTGTCTTCAAACTGTTGGTGCACCTTGTGAAAACGCAGAAAGTAATTTTTGTTGCTTTATTTAAACACAATTTCGACAAGTAATCAGTTAAAACAGTTCACGTGCTATCAAAACGACAGTTCGATTCTGACTGAAGTCTATTAGGCCCGTGAGCCTAATTTGTGCGGTCCACGTCAAGAAGTTCGTCCCGTATCTTCCCCCTATTTACTTACATCAAAGCCTATTATAATTTTTTTAAAGCACACACTCTATATTGTTTATTAGGGAAAAAGATAACGCGCCACTTCCTAGAATGACTAAAACTATCTTTAACAAACCAGCGTTGCTTCCTCGTTTATCCCAAAGTCTTTTCTGAGTAAACTCAATCAAATCGCTAAGAAAGAAACAGTATCGAAACCGTCTTCAGCACAATTCCATCGCTTGCAATCGATCATTTCTTTTCTACACAATAGCTTTGATTCAGTAGGGTTCGGGGCTTCAATGAATAAAATTAGGGACATGAAACTGGCACTGGGTACTATGCATAAATTCAAGTTCAATCCAAAACGTTTATCCTTGCCGTGTGGCAAAAATTGCACAGTCCATCGCAATTATGTTATTGTCCGTGCCGAAGAATTCCCCCCAAACCAATGAAAAACCCTGAACTGACTTCACGTACGTCAAAGCCGGGATAAGTGAGGATGTAAGTATAAAAGGTTTCGATACCGAATGTCTCTGTGCCTTTCTGAGCCCCCAAAAATGTCACACTTGTTAGACTGCAGTTTGCTCGACGATCTGTCCTTGGACGACTTGAATATGGCCACGGAAGGGCCGGGGTGACCGAATTTTGGTCCCAAATCTTAATGTAGGTAGATACATTTTATTATTCACAAAACCTGGACTCAAAGTTGTTTTTTTGTAAAGTGTAAAATCTAGTGGTGATTTATTATGAAATGAAATAGTTTATTGTCCAGATTTGCATCCATAATTATTATGTAAAGAAGGAAAGATAAGTGATTTATTACTTTTATAGTTGTCAGTTGTCAGTAACTAACTAGACTAAATGGAATAATTATGACAAGTTTAATATTGTTGGCGTCCTTTTCTAATAGATTGAAATGAAAGGGCACAACACATTTTAACGTTGCGAGATTACCTAGTTTCTGTTTTAAAAATTATACCTTTCAACAAGACAGAGGTTACAGTTCGACTATGGGCATCAAAATTGACGTGTCCTGATATTTATTTGTCCAAGCTGGCGGGTAATTGAGAACAGTATTGTGGGGGAGAACGACTTGTTTTGTATTTCCCCTGATGAGGTTTCATTGTGAAGACTTACTTCATTGGTCGCGGGTGATCAGCTTTTCTGCTAGATTAAGATAGCGATTGGGGGAAAAAAGATATACCTTCTTATAGGGAATCCAGTGACTTATCGTACTTTTCATCATCATCATCAGCCTTGAGTGACCCATTGCTGGGTATAGGCCTCCCTTTGTTTATGCCACTCTCCCCGGTCTCTCGCTATTCGCATCCACTCGTTCCCGACAGTATTTCTAATGTCGTCATACTTTTACATTACTAATATAAAATACTTTTATATTACTAATATAATCATACTTTTACATTACTAATATAAAACCAACCTCCAAGTTGTTTTTTTTTTTCTTGTTTTTTTTTTTTAAATATTTTTGCATAGATATAGTTTAACATTAGATACTGTATATGTATTGTAAACTGATATATTTTTTTGTTATGTGGTTTAATTGTTTTATTTATTGAATAATTAAGCTTGCGTTTAACCACCATCTCATCTGATGTTATAGGCAATGATGCGGTCTGTGATGGAGCGCGCTTGCCTAAAAGAAACCTGTTATAAAATATACTGTTGATATGACCATTTTTTATTTCCAATCTTTGATTAGTTGGTCATGTTAAGAATTAAGTCATTTCTAGAATTGCCAATTTTGAGAAGTAGCTATTTGTATAATTGGGCACTTTGAGAATCGGTCCTTTGTAGACCGAGTTGACATTTTGAGAATTAAGAATTACCAAATCAATTACACCAACCTTTCCATAACTTCAGACGTCAATCTTCCCATATTGTGTTTATATCCGTAATAGTGCCACTTAGATACTTAAATTCCCCTTCTCCCACCAAGTAGATCTTGGCACTTTTGTCTAAGGTGCTTACTCTTGACAATCGATTTCAATCGTAATTTGGGATTGGGATCGAAAACATGCCATTTTGGTACTCTTGAGTTCTAAACTAGCGCACGATTGGAACCGATAATGGTGGAATTATATGGAACTAAATAAAATCGACTCAACTCGACGCTTTCGGTTCTCTTGACGCGATTGAAGAGTACCAAATGGCATGTTTTCGATCCCAATCCCAAATTACGATTGAAATCGAGTGTCAAGAGTAAGCCCACGCGACCGATGGAGTTCTCTTGTTTCGGAGGCCAAGGCTCACTTGAGGTCGCTGTGCCAGCGGAATAAGTAGTAAGTTATACATAGCTTCACCCACCAAATCATCATCATCATCATCAGCCAGAAGACATCCACTGCTGAACACAGGCCTCCCCCTTTAACCTCCACACTGAACGACAGCCTGCCTTTTGCATCCACTGGATGCCCGCGACTCCCACAATTTCGTCGGTCCATCTAGTGGGAGGCTTCCCTACGCTGCGTCTTCCGGTTCGTGGTCTTCACTCCAGAACTTTTGTTCCCCATCGGTTATCGGTTCTTCGAGCGATGTGGCCTGCCCATTGCCACTTCAACTTGCAAACCCACCAAATAGAGACATCGAAATAATGAATCATACTTGAATAAAATGCACAAACGCTGGCTGGCGTTGGACAGTGGCCAGCGGAATAATGCATGAGGCACACAGGAAATGTTGCCGTAATGATCACTATCTGTTCCCCACGGTTTCGCCCGTTATTTTTTACTCGCGTGGATTGAATTGAATGGATAGATTTTGCAGGCATCTTTTCAACCGACATCAGAAAAAGAGGTTCTCGATTGTACTGTTTTTAACCATTGGGCATTAAGCCCAATCAGCCCCTGACATTTGAACGTAAGGAAATTTCTTTTTTAGGATTCCGTACCCAAACGAATAAGGTAGCTGTAAACGGAACCCCATTACTAAGCTTACGCTGTCTGTGTAGATAGCCAATTGGAAAAGTTCACAGAATATGTAATGTTCATCATCATCATCATCAGCCAGAAGACGTTGAACATAGGCCTCCCCCTTTAACCTCCACACTGAAATGTAATGTTACGGCGGATTAACTAAGAAACAAAAATAAAATCAAAAAGTAAAAACTAAAAGGGAACCTATACAACAAACGTTTTTAGACGTATTTTTGTATTACTAATGTAAAAACGGTAATTTGTACAAGCGTCAAACTTGGCATGACACACAACACACACTCTAAAGACAAGCAACAAATAATATTAATGGCCAAGTCGGTGACAGATTTCCGTTGCGGTGGTATTTGCGAGTACCCGACTCGCACTTGGCTGGGTTATGGGCTTACATTTCAAAATCGCCAAGCCTAGACGGACCTGGTTCAATGTAAATGAAGCTTTATATACCTCACAAATCACAGTAATATCCTAGTGTAAAATTGAACAAATCTTGACAAACCACCAATCTACAAAAAGGGTCACAGTTCTCACCACAAAATTTCTACCCACTTTCCATTTTATATCACTAACTAAACACGGCTATATCTCCAGACCGTGGTTTACGACAAACTCTGAGCCCCACAAATAGATAGCTAAATTGGATAAACAGAAAAGGCCTGATTTCTTTTGTTAAGATGGATAAAAAAAAATGCACTCGTGCTAGAAAATTCAAAACTTTTGATGACAATATAAAATGCCTGGAAGTTATTTAAAAACTTTTTAGTTAAATTTAATCACAATTTTCTAAATTGTAATTGTCCTAATTACTAAGGGATTATTACAAGCTTTGTATTTGCAACATTTTTCACACATAATTTGTCATTTCGCGTGTCGAATTTTTGATTCATATGATTTTTATTGATGTAACAAAATACCCAAAGAAAGACAAAATTGAAACAAAATAATAATTCAAAGTCTTGAGGTAGTTGACGATTACGTGTATCTTGGACATGTTCTTTCTTTTGACAATGAACCTCAGAACAAAGAGATCGCTAGGAGAATAGCTTGGGTGGGCTGCGTCCGGGAAGCTGGAAGACATTCTCCGATCAAAAGAGATACCACAGTGCCTGAAGACTCGTCTCTATAACCAATGTGTCCTGCCCACCATGACATATGGTGCTGAGACATGGACGCTCACGGAGAAGACTGTGCACAAGATGGCCGTCGCACAGAGAGCCATGGAGCGAGCCATGCTTGGCATCAAATTGCAGGACCGTATCCGAAACACTGAGATACGACGTCGCACCAAAGCTGCAGACGTCGTAAAAAGGGTGAAGGAACTTAAGTGGAACTGGGCAGGACACATGGCCAGACGTAATGATGGCAGGTGGTGTACAGCAGTAACTGCGTGGTGGCCGAGACTAGGTTGGCGGAACCCAGGCCGACCGAGGATGAGGTGGATTGCCGACATTAGAAATACTGTCGGGAACGAGTGGATGCGAATAGCGAGAGACCGGGGAGAGTGGCATAAACAAAGGGAGGCCTACACCCAGCCGTGGGTCACTCAGGGCTGATGATGATAATGATGATGATGATGAATAATTAAAAAAAAAATTACAAAACAAAAACAACAAAAGAATAGCAAAATGTTTTTTTTTCCTTTTTATACCTTAGTTATGATGAAAGTGTAGTAAATATTTGTTAAAATTGAATTCTAATCACAACATTTTAAATTTGATAACAAAGAAAAGGGTTACAATACAACTGTATTTTTCGATACCTACCAACATCAGTAATTTTATACCATTAAATTTTTTTCAAGTGAGAGAACGTGGAGACGGGAATACATTTTTACCGTTAACCTATAGGTATTTATGTTTATATCCAGAGTAAATTCTCAAGTGTACGCCCCATCTTGTGAATCTTTCTACAGGTAGACTTATTTGCAGAGATTGTGTGTTATATTTTTGCCGAAAGCTCAATTTATTCCAAAAAAAATGTGCTTTATTTATATTACACGGGAATTACTTAGCCGGTCACTCCGACAGTGCAAAGCGAGACGCAGCTGGGCGCGCGCATTCTCCTTGAAAAAGACCGCCTAATGCTGTTGAAATTATAGTCGGAGTGACCAGCTTAATCTTACGTGAGTAGTTCCGGTGTAATATAAATAAAATGTGCGAAAACCACGTCAGTTTCTATAATACAAATATAATATATACAAAATATATTATGTGTTGACAGGTTTTTTTGTTTTATAATCTTTTATGCCTGAAAGCAACACTTTGAGTAACGCCGAGTATTACATTAAAAAAAAAAACATTAAAAATTCTTCATTAACTGATTTTTATAATACAGGTGTTTGGCCTCTTCTGTTAAGTTTTGACAACCTGTGTTAGGAGAGACCGACATTAACATTACTGTGTTTTGTATTAAAATATTTTTTATAGACGAGAATGAGATATACTAGTTATCTATTCAGGGTGACGAGCACAATATGGAGTTCTTTCTCTTGCACAATCTTTTTTTTAATCAAGTCAAGTAAATAGTTTTATTAAGCCCCCAATAAATGAGCTTTTATTCTTCAAACAGCTGAACTAATATTCTTGAATCATAGCTAAAAACACTCAATCAAGTCAACAAACTAAACTAACAACATACAAAAAAACTAAATCAAAATCGGTTCAGCCATTTGGTAGCTACGATGCTACAGACAGACACAGATACACAGACAACACCTAACACCTATCAGTTTGCGTCGGAGGTTAAAAACTAGCAGGAATTGTGTTTTTTTTTTCGAGTTGTAAAGTTTCTGTGTTAATCCAGTCTACCTGCAGGCCTAGCAAGGGCTGTGGATAAATTGTCTTTCCACCGTTTTTATCCACGCCTAGACGCGACAAAGCTAGAATATGGATACGTTTGTCTTTTTCTCGCGGGATAAAAACGGTGGAAAGACGGCCCGTGCTAGGCCTGCTGCATACATTATTATTAAAACATTATTATGCTCAATCGCCATATTATTTACAATGTTTAATAACCTACAGTTTATAAACCTTTTAAAGTAAATATGCTCTCCAAACGTAAAAAGCTGCAGAGAGATTTTAGAATCTAAAGTAGCCGGATAAGTCGAATTATAATGTCGAACATGCCGGAAATAACCACATCACTAATTATTTGCGAGTTATACAAGCTTCAAACAGTTGAAGAGGTCAGGGCTAAGAGTCCAAATGACCTCCAAAGCGTCCCTTTTTAATGAACCCTCAAACATATAAAGAGACCCCATCTTCAACCCCTCTTTTGCACTTTAGACTTACCCTCTTTGCACTCCAAAGGGGTTCTTAAGGGTTTTATGTCCTGTCAGGCTTAAGGGTTGGTTTTATAATGATAAATCGAGTTAATGAGTGTCTCCAGTTATGGTTTCAATTAGGGGTGAAATTTGGGGATAAATGGAAAGGAAATTAAGGACACTTAATTTTAATGTCAAGTATTATTATCAGTATTAATGAGAAGTGAAAATCAGAACCTGTGATTATAAGGGTTTTTATATTTATGCCTCGCTCTTTACTGCCAATTTTTCAGATTTCCAAAGATTCTAGTACTCTTAACTGAAATTAGTACCATTACGTACTGACAATAATATATACGGAGTACGGAGCAGATTTTTTTTCGCGATTTCAGTGTTGGTCCCATAGTAAAAGTTGTTCATAATGATGAGTACAATTACCTTCTTTTGGCTTCGAGAGTGTTTCCCTTACATCCTGTATAGGGGCCGAAAGGTTCTCGAGTGGAGACCACGGACCGGTAAGCGCAGCGTAGGATGCACCAAGACGCTTCCGAGTAGCCCTTTTGAAGATCGATGGAGGCCTTTTATATGCGTCACAACAATGATATCTTAATGATATATGAATATGATACGTCATTTCACATACATTTTGTCGATGACCGTTTTCTATGGAACAGCTATTTTTGTGTTGATTTTAGGGTTGGTCGCATAGCAAAAGTTGTTCATAATGATGAGTACAATGACCTCCTTTCAGCTTAGTACAGTCTATACGCGTGACCCTGTATTTTGAGAATCAATAACGACACTATTAGCAGATGCTCATGAATATCTGGATCAGAGACACGTGGCTTAGGTAGGAGTTAGAAGGAAGGTAAATGAGGGCAAGGTCAGCCTGGCCGTATAGAGCGAGTGTGGTCTCAAGGAACAGGGGTCGTGGTTTAAACCGATACCTTTATTAGTTGTTCCTTTTGACCCGACACCAAAAAAAGGCTTCAATCATATAGACAATTCAAACAATTGATGGCTGGCAGGATTCAAGCTTGTGCCATTGGGTTTTACGACCCGAGTGCTCTATATATTAAGGCGCAGCTGTGATTGGCAGCGATGCACGGAAGTCAACCTTTAGGGTGGTTTTACCCATGCGGTTGCCCTTACTACGGGACTTGTCTCCGCGTAGCGGGATCTACGCGGCAAGGAACAATCTGTTTCGCTGTGAAACATTGCTCTATCCGCTAGCGCCTGACGTATGTCTTCGCTCCGGGAGCACGTACGGGCGACTCTTGTGGACTCTCAGTACAGCTGTGAAACCAGCCTAAAGGATGATTTCCGTTCATGCGCTCACGCGCGTGGCTGTGATTGGCCGCGACGACGCTATTGATTGATCGACTGATGCGACAATACTCACACTGAAAATCTATGGCGACGTCAGTCGTCTGTCGCATACCTCGGAAACGGCGCCATACACATCGTCAAACATCAAATGACTTAAAAAAAATAAAGACGAGAAAATACCTATACCCAATAAAATAAAAGATTTATCTTATGCTTAATTATGATCCGCCAAACATACCGTTGAAATGCCGAATGAAGCCGTGGCAGCCTGTTTTGGATACCGCTAGACTTAAAAGCGTGAGGTCGCGGGTTCAAACCCCGTGCCCGTACCAACGAGCTCGTTGGTGTTTATGTACGGATTTTCATACCACTGGCTTTTCGGTGCAGGAAAACATCGTGAGGAAACGTACGGAGAAGAAATTCAATGGCGTATGTGAATCCACCAACCCGCAACCGGGCCAGCGTGGTGGATATGGCCCAATCATCCTTTAGGAGGTAGGCTAAAAGTCCAGCAGTGGACTGTTAAAAGGCTGATTATGAAACATAACGCTGGTTGTCGCATTTTTATTCATAAAAAAAAAACTTGTTGCTTTGAGTCATCGCGTAATAAAAACATGATCAAAACTGTGCCCGCTCTTGTCTTGGACCCGTCTTATGAGCACAGCCGTGGTAGCCTCATGTAACATTTCATGAATATTTAATCCAATCCCGGAACGACTTTCGGTTCACCTGGAATGAAATAGGGATATTACTACACCTTCGGGTGTATCCAACCTTGTCTAACTTATGGAAACGAACATGAGTGCGAAAAAGATGGAAAATATAAAAAACCTATATAAGTTATTTTTGATCAGCAGATATGAAACTTGGAATATAAGTTTGTATGAGTTTTGCAAAGTTTTGTAATGTTTGGAAGTTTGTAATTGGTAAAGTATTCATAGCTTAACTTTAGATCATGTACCACCTGGGCTCCTCGTACTTGGAATTTGTACTTTATTTATGTTACTTAAGGACTAGAGTTGGTATGGAGATGTATTACGCTGATAAATATCATAAACTGGAATTTTTTATGTATTCTAACAAACTCGAATTTTCTTGACGGAATTCTCATCACTGTCGCTGGAATATTTGCTTCAAATTTATATCGACACTAAGAAGGTAGCGAAAAAAAAATCACAGGTACAGGTACCATAGCAAAAGTTGTTTATAATGGGCTCCTTTCGGATTTGCACAATCTGTAACCCTGTATTTTATCGTAAAATAAAATTCTACACAAAAACATTATTCTCCCTTACAGATTTCAATGATTCTAACAAAACAAAACAGGGTAAGCGCATTGCTCGTGGCCCATCGCTCCCTACAGACCACTTATTCCAATTTATGTACCCCGTTGACATGAACAATTATCAGACCCATCCCGGGAACAGATTAAATAGTAGTTACTTCTCCCACGGGTAAACCTAGCAGTTATACGGACTGTAGGGGCCGAAAAACTATGTAATTTGATTCCCTTCACTCGAGTTACAGATTAGAAATAGTAAAGAGATAACTTTGAGGGAATCATGTAGCGCTATAAGCTACCGACACTGATGTTGTATTTTTCTTTTCATTCACTCATTTTGATTTTTAACTATCTCATCAAAAAGAATAAAGAATACGACATGCCACGGATTAACACTCTCAGATGACTAATTTTTCGCTTTAATTCATTCACTTCACTCACCCACATTCTTCATTTAGATTTTTTTGTAGCTTTACCTACCTAGTCTGTTTTTTTAACGATGTCTTAACTCTAACATGGCAATTATTTACCATGCTTAGGTTTCATATTTATTTACGTCAATTTTATAACATCCTTCTTTTTAGTTGGGAGAAAATAATTTCAAAACTATATTTCTATTGTTTGAGTGTCTTTGAGTAACGAGTAAATTGGTTTCTTCTCGGAAAGCGTGCTCCATCGTAGACCGCATCGTTGCTTAATATCAGGTGAGACGGTGGTCAAGCGCAAGCCTATTTTTCAATTTAAAAAACGTAAGTATTATACTTTGGTTATCTACGTATCAAATTAATGTCGTGGCCTTCTTATTCTTTTTTAAATTTTAGGGATTTATCCATTTATACTTTTTTAGTCTGTGCCTGAGCCTTTTCGAGTGGCCTGTAATAACCTCCCCGGGGCACTTGGAGGCCGGTTAATCGGTAATTGCGAGAATATTGGCGGCCTTACCTTAACGGACCGGTTTTATTGGGATTAATAGAAATAATCATGGTAAAAGGTTTGAGGAGACGAGCGATATAACCACTGTGGGATTTGCCTTAGAACCAAAATCTGTCTATCTATCTTTTTGTCTATAAAGAGCCTTCGACCAAAATAAAATAAATGGACGGGCCCAGAGGAAGCTCATTTTTGATGTTTACGAGCGCCAGCACTCACTTCATTTCAGTCGGTCTCTAACCGTAGGAAGTGCGACACGAGTCTATTGTTACATGATAACGAAACATCTGACAAAATTATGCCTTCGTGTTCTTTCCCTTAGTGTAAATACACAACAAAAAACCGCTATCTATTTTTGTAACAAATTTACTGTACATGGTTATAATTTGGTGTTGAAGTATATGCCCCATGGTTTTGACTCGTTTTTACTGAGCAAGTTCAATAATTATGGCTTGTCCATTCATTTTATTTTGGTCGAAGTAAGAAGCGATGTGTATTGCACATTACTGTTATAACTTTCAATAAATACCCGCAAATTACGAACACAACAAAAATGAAACGCACACTAAATATCAAAAGCGACACCACTCAAAAATCTTCACTTCAACGCCCGGAAATTACAAGTAAACAACATCAATTGTCCCAAAAGTGTGAGTCGTGATTTATCACATATCCTGGAATCCCGGGCTCGGATGGCCCAATCCCGGGGATTTTGATAAAGCGCAAACAAATGTGGACGGGGCCGCAAATTGTCCGGACCCGCGTGACGTATCTTTAATCAAGGAACGGGATAACTTGGGAATACAAACCTAAGTCAAAGTAGTAAATAGATATACTCTATTTCAAATAGATATATTTTTTACCACTGATACAAAAAGAAGAACGTTTAGAGGTGTGTGTGTTTTTTAGGGTTCCGTACCCAAAGGGTAAAAACGGGACCCTGTTACTAAGCCTACGTTGTCTGTCTGTCTTTCCGTCGGTCTGTCTGTCTGTCCTACCTATTAACGGCTGTATCTTTAGAACTGTAATAGATGGGTAGGTGAAATTTTCACAAAATATGTAACGTTACGGCAAATTAACTAACAAATAATAAAAAAGTCAAAAAGTAAAAACGAAAGGGGGACCCCCATACAACAAACGTATTTTTGTATTAGCTCTAATGTAAAAACAATAATACGTACAAGCATCAAACTTAGCATGATTGTAGTACACACTCTAAAGTATAACAACAAAATAATGGCCAAATGCGAGTCGGTGACAAATTTGTGTTAATTACCAAGTTATAATTGTAAGACTTGAGCGCCTGTAGCAAAGTATTTTTATTATTATTTTTGTTTGAAAGGGGATTTAATCGAGTGTTTTTAGCTATAATTCAAGAATTGTTTAGTTATTTGAATTTAACTGCCCTTTATTGGGTGTTTAAAATAAAAACAATTAATATTTTTTATGCCATAGGTGGCAAACAAGCTGACGGGCCGCCTGGTGGTAAGCAATCACCGTCACCTATGGATACCTGCAACACCAGGGGCACGTTGCTGACCTTCAAAGACTTTACATCCCATGAAAAACCATATTATAATTACACGGAAATGCCGGACGATTTCCATATATTGCAACTGTGAAGCAAAAAGAATCGCGTAAAATTCACAGTGTGCGATTTCCATAGATCTATTCCATTATTATGTGGATGAGCTTTCAGACTAAAAGAACCATTTACCGATGGGGAAGATCCTTTCTTGAGTGGAAATCACGAACCAGAAGACAAGGCGTAGGCCTCCTCACTAGATGGACCACGACATCGTGAGAGTCGCGGGCATCCAGTGGATGCAGATGGCAGGCTGTCGTTCAGTGTGGCATTCTATAACAATTTAGAGCTCGACACCCACTGCAGTGGCTATGGGTTACCCTCTACAGCAGCTGGACCACAAAAGCTCTCGTTCTTCAGAAGTCGAAGAAGGGAATGGGATACTTTTTATCTGGGAAAGTGTTTTAGTTCCCATAAGATGTCCTACATAGGTGAATCAGCAGGGCGCAGCTAAATCAAATCAAATCATTTATTCCTTTAAACATTATATAAAAAGTTACATCTTATTGGACTAGTATTTTGATACATAATAAAATAAGTATACTACCGCCGAACTAGGCTCGAAGCCTGTGTAACAGCATGCAGCGCCCTTTCCCCAGGGATTGAGACTACCAAAGATTAGCTCTAAAACATAATATCAATAGTTATAATAATTTAATTAACTACATTTTATATTTGTATTTTTATATTTTATACATGCAAGCACAATATTAATAATGGATAACTTAAAGAATAACAAAAAAGATGAGTGAAGTGTGAGTTAGTTCCTCTCTGTGTGTGAAATGTTTGTGTGGGGTGTGTCTGGTGTATGTATGTGTATGAGGCATCGTCGCAGTCGTCACACTCAATCGAGTTGGGCTCAATTGAGTGTGACAATACGATGCACACGGTGTGTTACTGTGTGTGAGTGTTTATGCGTTTGAATGAGTGTAAGAGGGTGTGTATTATGTTTGATATTTAAATTATATTTTACTAATAAACAACTACCAAAAGTTTTTCCGTGTCTTCATAACTAATGGACTTTAGCCATGACGATATTTTCATTTTAACTTCATGTTTAAATAAGGAATATATCTTGGCAAAATATAGCTAGTTGGCTATATTTTGCCAAGTTCCTTTAAAGATTTTTGCGAGACAACACTAGGTATCTTCATTTATAACCATCACAGAATAAGTCAACTCCCATCGATGCATAAACAAACAAAACAATAAATCATAGTTTCCTTTGAGTTATATCGTCGCGACGCTGCAAAAGTAATAAACGACATAAAAAGGACAAAGACAGTATCTTACTCGCACATTTTGAATAATTTTTTTTGAAGATAAATAAATAAGTTGATCGAAAAAATCATTTTATAAAACAAGGTTTTTGCATACAATTTGTAATCTGCCATCTTGGATCAGGGCAAATTTCATGGTAATGCCGCCAGCATGCTGGGTACGCTGCCAACTGGTAGTGGGTTTGAGCATTTGGATTGTCTTTAGACCTTCAACGGTCTATGGGCAGTCTAACTGTATTTGTAGTTTTAGTTTTAGCTTGTATTTTGTTTAGTTAATAAAGGCGCTAGCCCAGGAAAAAAATTGCATGTAATGTCAGTCGCTTTATCGTTTTCGTTTCTTCAAACACGTTCTTTTGATATCCCATAATTATATTAACAGGGTTGACTAACAATATATACCATCCGCCGTTTTGTGGCACCGGCCATTTTGAAAATATTACAATATCGGGTTTTGCATAATGTATTGTCACGAGAACTAAAGACGTTGGTACACAAAATTTCCACTAACCACTGAGTTGTAATTCTACAAAAACCACTGAGTTGGTATTCTCCGAAAACCACTGGGTTGGAATATATACGAAAACCACTGAGTTGGAATTCTACGAAAACCACTGAGTTGGTATTCTACGAAAACCACTGAGTTGGAATTCTACAAAAACAACTGGGTTGGAATATATACGAAAACCACTGAGTTGGAATTCTACGAAAACCACTGAGTTGGAATTCTACAAAAACAACTGAGCTGGAATTCTGTAAACACCGATAGAGCATTATCTTTAGAATAGCATAGCAAAGACTGATTTTTTTTATCTGGTTTTATCGCGTGTACCGTGTGGTTTTTTTTTCAACAGAAATCCGTTATTATCATCTAGTCTATAAAATTAACCATTATCATCCATTATCGTCTATAAGTTAGTTCATATTTCATCCCGTAACATTACGTAACTAAGAAAACAGTGCTTACCCTCTTAATTGTGAGTAAGTTTCCAATTCCAGATACCGAGTATGCCCTAATCAGAAGACACAATCAAACGAGTCGACCCTATCTTCCACAGAACCTTTCTAAAGAACAGAATATTATTATCAGCGAGTGTTGCTCATTAACTGGAAATGCGCGAAATCAAGCCTTATCATACTTACATTAAAAGCCCTCGAACTTACGGTTATTGGAGTTGTACTACTCTTGTACCACTTATTACGAAAGGTCGTCGCACATCATATCGACTCAACTCTGACTTGACTCAAAGACAGACCATCAGAGTCTATGTCTCGTGCATCAGCTTGCGCATATCAACATTGCGCATTTGGCATTGGTGCATTGCGCAAGCAATTGCGCATATCAATATAAAAAAAAAAATGATCGTGAAAGCTAAGCAGAACGAATAAAGAACGAAAAATCCATAGTTGAGAAATTGGCAGTTAAAGAAAAATTCCAACTAACGAAGCTCGACGAACTTCCAAATTTCAGAGATGTATCATCCCGACATAACATTATACTTTAATGGTTTCGCAAAAGAGAAAACTACTAGAGAAACTTTTTTTTTTTTTTTTGTGTATGATATTATGTTCTGTTTAATTGTACTCGTGTGAATATACCGTCTATTATAGCGAAAAAGCCGTCAGTTTTAAGTCCTTTTTTGTAATATCTAATGCATAATAATGAGTTTTTTTATCTTTCCTGCGAAGTATAGGTGTGTGTATCTATGAAAGACTGGTGCAAGTAGGTAACTATGATTTTTAATATGCAAACTACTGGACCTCATGTGTTAAACTAGGTGTAGACTGACACACGCATACATTAACTACCGATGGAACATGTAGGTATTCCATCACCAGCCACAAAGTCGTTTTTCATCAGGAGGTTTAGTGGCCAAACGTAGACCTATAAAAAAACAAGCAAGCAAAAAAATTCGTTTATGCACAATTTTACTCCGAGTCTTTTTTTTATGCCATAGGTGGCAAACAAGCAGACCGGCTGCCTTATGGTAAGCAGTCACCGTCGCCTATAGATACTTGTGGCCAGAGGCGTAAATACGTTGCCGACCCTTTAAGACTCGATTAACTCGCCTTTTGAAGAACCCCATGTTGAGTCAAGTAAAAATTGAGTCGATATAGTGTGCGAGGGCCTTTTCTCCTCGAGGTAACGATTATTAGAGTTGCACCACTCTTGTTCCTTTATCGTGAGATCTGGACGCAAGCCAGACGCTGATGGTTCTCGAGTAAGGACGGTTTGATGGTTTTCGGGACGAAGGTTAATGATTTTCGGGTTTGAATATTATAATATTTATTAGAATATACGTAACGTAGGCTACTACAGTATTTGGCAGTGGCTGGAAGCAAAAAAAGTGAAGATTGGGCTGAGGGGCGTGCTATGGTCCCAGAGGCCAACAATGTACAGTAATCAGATAGATAAATAGATATACTCTTTAATGTTCATCATCACCATCATCATCATCATCAGCCGGAAGACGTCCACTGCTGAACATAGGCCTCCCCCTTTAACCTCCACACTGACGACAGCCTGCCTTTTGCATCCACTGGATGCCAGCAACTCTCACTATGTCGTCGGTCCATCTAGTGGGAGGCCTACCTACGCTGCGTCTTCCGGTTCGTGGTCTCCACTCAAGAACCTTTTTTCCCCATCGGTTATCGGTTCTTCGAGCGATGTGGCCTGCCCATTGCCACTTCAACTTGCAGATTTTAACAGCTATGTCCGTGACAAATTACAAACGCTCAAAAAACTATGAAATGAAATTAAAATATTTTTTTTTCCAGATTTACATCCTTGTACCTCGACAGTCAACAGTCTAAGAGCAATCCAAGTGTTTTTGTATTGTCTTAGTAGTTTAGGTATTTCGTTTTAGTTAGTTTGTATTTTGTTTAGTGAACTCGCCCATTGCATTTTATTTATATTACACGGAAATTACTCACGTAAGATTAAGCCGGTTGCTACAGCCTTACTTCAATAATAAAATTGCCCATTGCACTTGATTGATGTGGACTGGGACCTTCCGGCCCGGTTTTAACGTTATTTTGGGACCGCGTAAGGCGTTGGCTGTAAGGCCCCTGATATCGAAAACGAAATGGCTGTGTGTGAAAAGTATCATTATATCTTATCAAGCCAAAATGCGTGAAAACTGAATAATCACGCGCGAAGCCGCAGCAGCGATGGTGGCCGAGCGCTTTACAATCTGACAGCACCTGGTTCAATCCTCGGACCTGCACCAATGACTTATTTAGCACATGATTATTTATAATGTCCAGTTTTGACGCCATCGCTCAAAAACAGTGAAGGAATATATCGTGAGGAAACTGGTCTGTCCAAGAACATCAAAAGTTCAAAAACATGACATTCACCAGCACCGGGCCAGCATGGTCCGGATGGATTAAGGGCCTATCCTCTCTCTCTCAGAGAGAAGGCCTGTGTCCCACCAGTGGGAACAAGATAGGCTGAAATTATAAATGATGAAGCTACGGCAACCAACTAAATATTACTTCACACCACACACCACACCATCAGCCATTAAATGTCCACTGCTGAACAATGCCTCCCTCTTAGAGAGGGGTGTTGCCATAGTCCCCACGATTGGCAGGCGGCTTGGAGATCGCAGTACGTTCACCGTGTACTAACAGGACGCTGCTGCCCATCCCCCGGTGGTTCTGGTCGCAGTTTTAGGACATACCCGGGTCCTAATAATATTACTTCCTGGCGATAATTTCCTGGCGGGTAATATTACTTCATTATATCATAATTAGCCTTTTAACAGTCCACTGCTGGACTTTTAGCCGTCCCCCGAAAGGTTGATTAGGCCATATCCACCACGCTGGCCCAGTGCGGGTTGGTGGATTCACATACGCTTTTGAATTCCTTCTCCGTATCTATGCCGGTTACCTCACGATGATTTCCTTTACCGAAAAGCCAGTGGTATGAAAATCCGTACATAAACTCCAAAGAGCTCATTGGTACGGGCCCGGGGTTCGAACCCGCCACCTCACGCTTTCAAGTCTAGCGGTCTCCCAAATGGGCTACCACGGCTTAAAAAAATATACTTGTAAATATTATAATGGCAAATATTACTTGTTTCCTCATAATTGTTCGAATTAATTTCATTAGCATCTATCTCAGCTATACAGGATGTTGGTACTGGCAAGCAGAGACGTAGAGTTGTGCGGTTTGTTTTTGTTCGCTACTTTGGCATGAAACTGAGTAAGCTTCAGTTTGCTACAGGTATAAGTTTTAGTAAGGCTTCGTCTCCACGAGCAACGGTTTACGGAAACGGAAAATATTGCAACGGTAAACATCATGTAGTTTTCACTACGAGATTTCATAAAAATCAGGCTAGTATTAATTCGTAATTTTTTTATGCCATAACACAGCAAACAAGCTGACGGGCCGCCTGATGGTCAGCGATCACCGTTGCCTATTTATTTATTCATAGACAAATACTCGTCACACTTACAGCTACGGAGCTAGCGTTAAACTAAGGCGTATAATCATAAATAAATAAAATACAATAAAAATTGTAAATCAGTATAACAATAAAATGTATACGTAGGTAGGTCATATTAAGAATGTCAATATTTTCTAGTAATAATCATAAAAATTTAAAATAAATTTTGGATATCTAAAACATACCAATGGATACCCGCAACACCAGAGGCATCGCATATACGTATGTTGCCGACCCTCAAAGACTCTAACAGCCCTTTGGAAGAACCCCATGTTATAGTTACTAGGAAATGCCGCAAGAGGGAGCTAATTCCACAAATTGCAGGTGTGAGGCAAAAAAAAATCGCGTAAAACGCACCGTGTGCGATTTCCACCGATGTATAATATGGCGATGAACTTTCAGGCGGAATATTTTCAATATTCAAAAAAACACTGATAAGGAATTTAAAAAAACGACCAGGCATTATCTTATGGTTTCAGAAAATCAGCAAAGAGTTCTTTTATCGGAAGTTAAAAAAATATAACTTAGTACGGGCTTGTCTAAGGCTCGTTTGCAGAAGGTAATTATTAGGCATGATGACAAATATTTTTTTATTACCTCATAAAAACGCTGATCATAAATAGAGCACATCAACGAATATAAAATTAAAATTTGTTTAAAAATAAATAAGATATAAGCATTTTAATTTCATGCAAGAGCGCACTATACTGAGCCGTGACGTCACGGCTCAGGAGCGCCATACAAATGCTATACTAATTCACGCTTTGCGAGAAAGGGATAGAGCATCCCCTTTCTATCCCCACCTAAAACTTTAAACACTCATATCTCAGAGATTTATCAATCAATTTAAATTATTTTTTCAGTATGTGTAATGTATTTAGTTATATTAATTGCTAAGCCGATTATTTGGAATAAATAAATATTTGTCATCATGCCTATTTTGGCAGTCTGATACTAACTATTAAATTATGTAGCTTGTTTACTTTTAAACGAATTAATTATTTTATACAGGTTCCATGGAAACATAGCTTTAGGCTGCTGCACGTTTTGCTACAGCTTATAACTTTATCTACCTATTTCATGCGAAATCAAATTTAAAGTTTGGAAACTAACGCTTGGACTTTGCGACGATGTGATTTGGATCAAACATCGCGTTATTTATTTTTGAAATCGTTCGTGGAATTGAGTAAAATTTTGATTGTATCAATTGTATACTTAAATAACACAGATATTTAAAACCTAAAACTATTACTACCAAACATTAAAACTAAAATTTAAATAAAATAAAAACAACAAATTTAAACCTAACTATTATTCTATTAAACCGTAACAGTGGGAACTGTTCCCAAAATGCTGGCCTCATTACCACGTTGTATGGCGATGCTCACCCTTTGAGCAAAGTGGAGGCCGGCATTTTGGTCACGAGTTGCATCGACCAGACGTGAAGACAAATCTTAACAGACGGTTTTGATGGATATAGATTAGTTACTAAAAATGTTTGTGTGATGTGACCACACGACAGAAATGTACATTTTTACAAAATCTGTATTTGGCATAAAACGAAAAAATTAAGCCGTAATTGTCAAGACGAACATAAAAATAAGTAAACCATAATATTAAAATCGTTTGTTTTATGTCAGATATTTAACGAAATCCACTCTCGAACTTTCGCTTGGAAAGTTTTACGAAAAATTACTTTTGTAAATTGGAAGTAATGAGTTGATATGATGCAAAAGCGATGAAAATTTAAAGCCGATATTGAGGCCTATTCTGCCATATCACTCACTAAACTAAACCAATCTGACAGGACTAAATTATCTGCGTCTCTTTTCATTTTAATACGTGAGAGAAGGATAGCAACAAGTTTACAGCTGTCAATTTTAGTTTAGTTTAGTTTAGAGTGCTTCAGAATCGATGCCATTGTCTATAAAATATTTCTACAGATCCGATAATCCATCATCATCATGAGCCAGAAGACTTCCACTGCTGGACATAGGACTCCCCCTTTAACTTCCACACTGAACGACAGCTTGCCTGTTGCTTCCACTGGATTCAATAATTACAGAAACTTAATTTCCTATGGAAGTATAATTTCTAGTAATCTATGTAATGTGATCTACATTACATAGATTACTAGAAATTATATTTCCAATAGATAAATTCCTATGAAAATTTAATTTAATTTCTATTTAATAGAATCAGAACGTCAAAATTCAACTGTGAGAGGGCTTAAAAATATAACTAAAATAAATCAAGTTTTATTGATAACGTCTATTTAGTTCGACGTAAAATTGCGAGTCCCTCATTCCGAATATCACTAAACCAGGTCTCTACTGTATTGAACATACTCCACAATTGGAATCTACATGTAGAACTAATATGACACAAGTGTAGTCTCCATTCAAGGCTTAAACTCTCCCTCCGGAGACGGTAGAACCATTGTCTCCAGTGATAAATTGTTTGCGCCATTCTCTACGTCACCGCAGTGTGCTACGTACTCTAGCTACAGAGGGTATTGTAGCAATGTAGAGTTTCTAAAAAAATATACTAAAGCCATGTGTACATTGAGAACAGAACTGTTTCAGAAACAAAATCTACGTGTTTCTGAAACAAATAAATGTGTCCCGAAACCAATCATTTTGTTTCAGAAACACTACGTGTGATCAGAACGTCATGATTTTGTGCTCTCTGCTCGCGATAGCACTGAAACATGCCGATAAACACTCGTCTCAGATCGAGGAGCCAACATGTATAAATTCAACTCCATTATCTATGTCACCGCAATGTATATCACACTGCGATGATAATCTAGTTATAAAGAGTACCTATTGTAGCAATGTAAAGTTTCTGAAAAATATATTAAATAGCCATGTGTTCATTGTGAAACAATTTTTTGTAAACACTGTTTCAGAAATAAAATCTACGTGTTTCTGAAACAAGTAAGTGAAAATTTATTAACTAAACAAAATACAAGCTATAGCACTAAAACTACAAACAGTTAAGACTGCCCATAGACAGTTGACGATCTCAAGCTCAATACTAGTTGGCAACGTACCCAGCATGCTGGGGGCATTACTACGCTGAATGGCAATGCTTATGCGTTAAGTCAGAAACACGCCAGCATTTTGGTCACGCGTTGCCTCAACCAAGTGCTATGAAAGGTTTTTGAAAATGAGGTGAGCAGGTCCGATGAAAAGAGAAAAGAGGCCTGACACTTGTTCCCTGGAAATTGGAGCAGCCCCTTGTATGGGACGCAACTTGTGTCGATACTTTGGCGCCGTCACATCTTCCTGAGACACAGGGTAGGGCTGCCGCGGCTGCCAATTCGGCAGAGCAGCACAATCGACGCAAATATGCTAACCTCGGCGGTGGTTACATATTTCAGCCGTTTTGGGGTCGATACATTATAGGTCTTTTTTATTATTAAAGCTGACGTGGTTTTCACACGTTTTATTTATATCAAAGGGGAATTACTCACGTAAGATTAAGCCGGTTACTCCGACTATAGTTTCAACGGCATTAGACGGTCTTTTTTAAAGTGAATGCACGCGCGCGGCTACGTCTCGCTTTGCACTACGGGCCGCCGCGCGGCGCGCACGTGATGACACCGGCTGCTTGTCGGGTGCGGGGTTGGGGGTGCGTAGAGAAATATGTTGCTCCGTCGCACACTGGAGCTTTTCCCCACTCGAATCTTCTTGTGTGTCGGGAATACTCCAGCAGGCAGAGGTCACCACGTCGCCACCAACCTTACGGTCACTCCCACGAACTCCATGAAGACACGGTTTCCAAGTCGGTGGCAGATTCCATCCTCCATCCCTATTGAAGATTGGACGTCGACTGATCTCGATGGCTTCTCTGACATTATGGACCCTTGATTTTTAGGGTTCCGTACCTCAAAAAGAAAAAACGGAACCCTTATAGGATCACTTCGTTGTCCGTCTGTCTGTCCGTCTGTCTGTCCGTCTGTCCGTCTGTCCGTCTGTCAAGACCCTTTTTCTCAAGAACGCGTAAAGGTATCAAGTTGAAATTTATACCAAATACTTGGGTCTACGGTTTCTTTCGGCTGTAAAAATTAAAAGTTGTAAGTTAACGAAATCAAAAGATATGAACGTTTATGTCGCATATTTTGCGATTTCACATGGAAATCAAAACCTATAGGGTACTTCCCGTTGACCTAGAATCATGAAATTTGGCAAAAGGCTAGGTCTCATAGCACATATATAGAAAATTACAAATTTGAAGTTATATCATTTAAAAACAATTATTTTGCTATTACAAACTTACATTTTGTAGTTGGGGTGTATGGAAGAACCTTATAGTCAACTACAAAGTTAAGCTTGTCTTTCAATATTTCAACTTTAAGTTATTTTTTGGACTCCCGCTCTGAGGGTTCTGTCCAACGGAACCCTCAGAGCACGAGTCCTACTCGTACTTGTCCGGTTTTTTTAGAACTAAAATTACCTATGATCAAAAAATAATTGATACAGTTAGCACTCTGGCATGCAATAGTCATAAATTCGTTATGATCCCCGTAAATCATCGCATCATTGTATCATAATCTAATTTCGACGTCAGCTCTATTGTGAATTATGCAGAAAGGCAATCATCGAACCCGATTGTCCCTTGAGATGTACATTGTACATGTAGAGGCAGCATGTAAAGATGTGGAATAATCATGAGTGTCGTTCAAGTGTCGCCAGAAGTATGAGCAAACATCTTCTCAGCGACAATTTTTATCTTAGGATTTCTGATATTTTAAACACTTTGCAGTGTCCGTGGTTCGGAAGTTTCAATGTATAAATAAACGAAAAAACAATAATGTAAGTATTATTAATATTCATAATGAAAATTAATACGTTGTGGTTTCTCGTTGAATAAATATGGAGTTGGGGTGTATGACAAAATGATACCAAATGAACGGTGGACTTTATAACGGTTGGTGTTGATGAGAATCATGATAAGCACAATAGTGGTAGAAACGTGTTTCAATGTACCAATATTTTTTTTAACTTGCACTCTGTACTACTGATAAAGCTAGAATGTTAAAACTGACACAAACAACATGGAACAGTTTTTTACTAACTAAAAACTACTTCCATATCCTATCCATATTACCCAAATGCATCCGGCCATTAGACAGTTAAGTGCTGAGAAACATACGGGGTGTAACGGGAAAACTCACAAAGCCAAAAGAAGGCAATTATACTCATCATTATGAACAACTTTTACTATGGGACCAGCCCTGAAATCGCGAAAAAAATATCAGCTCTTCTATGGAAAACGGTCATTGACACTCGACAAAATGTATGGAACAGCTGTTTTTTTTTTCGCGATTTCAGGGTTGGTTCCATACTAAAAGTGGTTCATAATGATGAGTACAATTACCTTCTTTTGGTTTCGAGAGTGTTCTCCTTACACTCTGTATATAAACCGAAACTTTCTCGTTTATCTATTTATACGTGTAAATAAAAATCTATACAAATAATAATTAAATGTTGTTCGTTGGTAAACGCATCACTTGAAAACGACTGGGCCGATTTGGCAATATTTTTATTTGAAAATATTCAAACTTGGGATTTTTTTAAGCAAAAATTTGAAATTTTTCATATTCCGCAAAACTGAACATCGTTTTTTCTATGGGATTTTTGTGTAGGTAAACCATAAAACAAAAATTATTGAAATTAAGACAGGACCACGTGTGTGGGTAAGCTAGTTTATAATTTTAGTGTGATATAATCGGGTGGCTTGTGCCCTATTCAAGTGAGAGCAAACCCTAAATGACCTTTCTATCCATTTCCAGTGTTCCGATACACAGCCAATAGCCAATCAGCGAACGCGCAACTCCCTTGAGATCCAGTTCGTGCGTAAATGGCAAAGATACGTGCAATTACTGGCTTGTTCACATTATGCACATTGCATTAAAATGCACATGCATTTCGCAAACATGTTTTCACTGTTCATTACAAAGTATAGCGTGAAATGTGAAATGAGATACGTCATAACCTTGTCTGCACGATCATGAAAATTCAAGAGAGGCGAGAAAAATGCCTGAAGCATTTTAACGTAGACTTTTAGGTCTTTATGCAACTGTGCGACATTGTATTCAATTGTAATTTTAATAGGTTAGTTGACTAATGTTGCATTTATTACATAACAAGCTCAGTAAGGACATAATTAAATAAATATTTGGGACATATCTGGACACACGGTCATCTGACCCGAAACTAAGCAAAGCTGTAATATGGCTAACAGGGACTGATATACATACATAATATACCTATATTTTTTAAATACTTACTTAAATAAATATTCACACCCAGTTAGAGAAACACAAATGTTCATCACATGAATGTTTTCACACTTTGTTTAGGGAAGAAAGCATTTTTTCCCATCTGGGAAAATCTTAACATATTTAATGTATAGGAAAGCAATATAGATACACCCCAACACTTTTCTCTTTCTGAAAGTTTTTTCAAAAGTCACGCTGATATTTTTGATGCCAGAGCAAGCGTGACCGAAAAGTCACGCCACGCAGATCAAATGGGATGATATTAGGCTGAATAATTGCAAACACATGTGACACGTTCAAATTGACTTGGAGTGACGTTTGGTTGATTGGAAAATGTTGAATGTGGCTAAAATTGCAGCTACTACGTGTATTAGTTTTTTTTATAGAACTAGCTACGCTCCGCAATTTCACCCGCATTGAAAATACCTCAGGCAACGTACATCTTTTCGAGATAAAAAGTATCTCATGTTGCCGGGGCCCTCTATCTATGTGCAAAAAAATCTCGTCAACCCGTTGCTCTGCATTCATAATATTTGTATGATTCTGAAAAATATTACGCATTAAAATAGTATATTATGCAATTAGTTAATAATAAAATTTAAAAAGATTTAAAGCGAGGGCCATAGATGAATCACGAGTAATTGAAGGATTCTAACGACTGAATCACTCCCTACGGTCATGATTGAATCACAACCGTAGCTAGTGATTCAAGTGTTAGAATCCTGAGCTAGACGAGTGATTCGTGGCCCTAGATATAAATCCGTTTTATTCAAGAGTTGCGTACTAGGTATACTTTATACCATGACTACGAGAAAAAGAAAGATTTAAGAAGTTTGTTTCGAGTATTTTTTGCACAAGGAGGTTGTATAGCATTGAGATGGAGGTCAATTATATTGGTGTGTTCCAAATTCAAACACCAAAATGGTGCTATTTATTCACTGTCTTCAGTGAATAAAATGAACTTTTTGGAGGGGGAATGGTATAAATATTATTATGCATTTGCTTGCAGATTCCCTGGCGTTGTTAAAGTGACTACTTATAGTTTTTTTTTACAATATTTCCCTAAAACTTTTGTATTCCCTTTTCCGAGAGAATATGGGCGTCCCACGTTTTTTGCATTTGCCAGTGCGTTTTTTGCATTAGTATTGAAATATTTTCAGATTTTATTAAATATCCTTAAGAGTTTATATGTCGTCAACATTAGTTGCGTTGCATCCATTTGCGCGGTTATGACAAACAGTATCAAATGCATGTTTTGTTTATGAATACTTGAGGATATAATTAAGTTTAATGTAATTTTAGACACAAGCTTGGTGAAAATTTTCTCGATAGAATAATTCGGCAAAAACAGGCCATGTAAAACACGATTTTAGTGTTATTTTCAAATCTAGAAGTTGAGTTGACAATATTTTTTTCATATTCTAATGTTAATTTATAATAAATAATAATAAGTAAATAAGTAATAATAATATAGTTTAATGTAATTTTAAATTAACTTATTTTTTTTTATATGTCACTTCTATGGTCTAATGTAGTGTCTAATGGAGCGATAAAGTTGACGTTTACAGTGTAGACGAGTCAACGTCGCCGCTGACTCGAGCCGAAACAGAGCCATATTTATTAGGTACAATGTTAGGATGTCACGCGTCTTCCCCCTTTTTAAAACAGTCATTGCCTAAATACTTTCGAAATGTCTCTTTTTTTAGCAAAACAGCGCCTTAATCCCTCATACATCAACGTCCAAACCCAACTCATCCGTCATAGATCAATCCAATATATTCACAGAGGAGACAGTGACAAAAAACAAATCAAGGACGCCGTGTTTATCTGTCACGCTGTAATATTTCTCGCACGCCCCCTTGCCCTGGCGTGCGTGACCAGAATCCCGGCCAAAGAATAAAAGAAATAACGGATAGATGTGACGCGTTATCTGAGACAGCGAAATCTGCCTACGTGACGGGAAAAAGTCTCGGTATTGTTTGATTTACCTATATGAATTACAGAAGAATTTTTTTCACAAGAAAGACATCGCGAGTTTAGCTACTTTACATTCTGTGGCCAGAGAGGTGTAATGATAGAGACGTTCTTTGGCAAACAATACGACTTTAAAAACTAACTAAACACAGTATATACCATAACAAGCATAGCTTACCTACACATGTATATGTGCATTTTGTGAAATAAGGTAATGAATATGAAAAACTTTTTACGCTATATCTGTTAATAGAAAGAGACAAAAATACAATTTGTTGTGGACACTCGGAGTGCGTGACAGAGACGGCTGAATGAAGTCGGGCAGCCAGCCTTGCATTCGTCTATTCAATATGGTGGCGGGCACAACCTATCTACAGGTAAAAATATCTTAGTCTATGGCCTGTCCTAAGTTAGATCAATGATCCACGTGCTAGCACAGACGTCAATATAAAAAAAGTATTATTAGAAAATAAATAACCCTTAAAGAGTTCATCATCATCATCATCAGCCAGAAGACGTCCACTGCTGAACATAGGCCCCCCCTTTAACCTCCACACTGAACGACAGCCTGCCTTTTGCATCCACTGGATGCCCGCGACTCTCACAATGTCGTCGGTCCATCTAGTGGGAGGCCTCCCTACGCTGCGTCTTCCGGTTCGTGGTCTCCACTCCAGAACCTTTCTTCCCCATCGGTTATCGGTTCTTCGAGCAATGTGGCCTGCCCATTGCCACTTCAACTTGCAAATTTTAACAGCTATGTCGGTGACTCCGGTTCTTTGGCGAATATCCACGTTTCGGATTTTATCGCGCAAAGAAACTCCGAGCATAGCTCTCTCCATTGCCCGCTGTGTGACTCTGAGTTTTTCCAACCCTTAAAGAGTTGATAGTCTTTAAATGGCTAAACAGATTTTGTTTAATCATAGTTAAGAAAAACCCTCGAACAAGTCACATTTCAAACAAACTGAATCAAAATCGGTACAGATCTTTTACGTCGGGGGTTAAAAAAAGAACGGCACAGTCGTCTGTAAATTGAATTCGACTAAAGGCATCAATCCTAATTTAGGTCTGATACGTTCGCACCCGCCACGCCAACTAACCATATCTCTCTTGTTTGTCTGATCTGTGTACGTCACCTACTCAGTGAACATCACTTGAGTTAGTAGAACTACTCCGAAAACCCGTACGAAGCGCTTTGATTCCACATTTATTATGGCAACTGCTAGTATGTGGAATGCGATGCCTGAATGGTGTTCCCCGATAGTTACAATCTGGCTGTCTTCAATTCACAAGTGAATCAGTTTCTTCTAGACAAGCGTGCTTCACCATAGACCGCATCATCGCTTAACATCATCGCGAGTTGGCGGTCAAACGAAAGCCTATTACAAAAAAAAATACTTCTATCAAATTCTAAGGCTATGGGCGGAAATATACAAACTCATATGCATAAAAACACAAAGCCTCTTTTCACTTTACGTTATTCAAAAAAACCTTGTCATTTTGAATGTAACGGTTTGCAGAATAAGGTTCTACTGCTTATTATTTATCTGTACCGTGGAAACGTGACGAGTGGTGTCATATTCCAGTCACGTGTATTCTGGCGTGAAAAATATTAGCGTGACAGTGTACCGCTTTGATTTGTTCCCTCGACAGTACCGCCGCATGATTTGTTTTCTTGGCTGTACCTCTGAGGAGAAAATGTACAAAGAAACAGTTCGTAATGTGGGTGTGGACCGTGGATGTACTTTCTCCTTTCTCCGTGCTTGCTCAGTGCAATTGGACTTTTTTAAATGATGCTATTTAAAACGTAACAAAATATAAAAGACAAAGCGTAGTTGCCACGCATAAAAAAAGAGTTGGCTGTCACGGGACGCTCAGAGTATAATTATGACGTCTTGTCCATACCACCACAAAATACAATAAGTCCAAGTTACCGAATTACCAGTCCTTCCGAACCTTCCGAACGCCTTCCAAAATTGGCGGAGTAATTGCTACGCAGTTTGCTACAGGTGCTCGAGTATAACACAATTATAACTTGGTAATGAACGGAAATTTGTGACCAACTCGCACTTATGATTTCACTAGCGGTCCGCCCCAGCTTCGCACGCGTATAGATTATAGCCTATGTCACCCGGGGATAGTGTAGCTTCCCGTCAGCGAAAGAATTTTTCAAATCGGTTCAGTAGTTTCGGAGCCTATTCAATGCAAACAAACAAACAAACAATCAAATCTTTCTTTATAATATTAGTATAGATAATGTAGTTGCCACCTCTCCCATGGTAAGCCATTTTTCTGAACATTTACTACTCCTTTACTGTACCGTGACAAATAGGCAAGCTTATGAATGTTAGAAGGAAATGGGGAAGGGAAAATCTGAGAGCATAATACGAGTTTTTGTGTACAATTTTGGATATGATATGGTACAGGAAAAAGCATTTAATGTGTATATAGTTATTATTTTTACGAACGTAATATTCTGTAGTTGCTTGCCCGTCGTGTAAACTTATACTCGGTCGAAATTCTGTTAGATCTGATAGCTAAAGGTTGTTTTTTTTACAAAAACAGTAAATTCTGTTCACTAGGTTTTCCAACACAAGATTGCATTAGGTAACCGTTAAAACAGTTAAATACTAAAAGATTTTGTGGATATCGTTATCGTTTGTAAAAGTAATTTAATTTTATCTATGTGTAGCTTCAAGATACAATTCCTATAGAGTCACAATCTCTCGATGAAAACAGTAAAAAAAACGTCCGAGCGTCATTGAAAATGAAAATGAAACGTATTTTTATTTGCATAAACATAGGCTTACATAATTGTTTATAAAAATTGTTCGATTATATACTTCACAGTGCGACATTTACTCCAATTTAGACGTTATGTCGCTTGCATAGTGTTCAATGTTAGTTGTCCGCTATTTCATCGTAGCACTGGCATTGCGCGGCGTTGTAGTCAGATCGCGGTTATCCCAAGTAGCAAAAATTGGCTTATAAAAGGTTTTAAAGCAAATAATTTAAAACTATTCTTAAAAAAGCCATATCATCGTTAATAAGGTTGGATTTGGGCACAAGTGGCCAGAGCCAACAAGAGAGGCTAGAGTCAGGACGCCCGCGGGGGGAGTGCAACGACAAAAACGAGTATAGGTCCGACCTCGATGACTCTTGGCGCGGCACTGAACGCGGCGCGCCGAAATTCTCGCGTCCTTTTTACGCTTTTAATTTCACAAAAAAACGACACTATTCACTATCAAAAATCTATCCAAATAAAAGAATGTTGAATAAAATTGCCTTTCAGTACATGCAATTTTCAGGTTGTTACGAGCTTTCATTAGAGCAAAAAACGAAAAAAATAAACTGAATCGACTTTCTTTCAGATTTTTTTTTGATCGAGGAATGTTTATTCCATCGTGTTTTGAACCAAATCATAAACTCAAACACAGATGTATCTGTGACATGTATTTTTTTCCAGCTCAAATATTGTAATTTAACTGATTTTTTTTTATTTAAAACCGTCAAATTTGGTATAAGAGGCTCTTAAAGATGTTTTATCATCGTTAGCATCAAGTGAATGAAACTTATAATTATCAAATAATAATATTTAAAAAAGCCAATATTCTTTTAATAGCCAATATCCGAAACCTTAAAAAGTTTACCAAACTTATAATTAACACATTGAAATTGTGTAAAAGGGTACTAACCTTATAATAACGTTTTTGAATCCGTTAATAATGGCAATCTATCTTGTAATCGACACAAAGTGATTCTGCAAAAAGTGATATTTTTAAGTGTCTTGTATTGAGTCTTGACAGAATTATCTACACCCTGTAACTAACCAAAAAGTCTGTGCAATTCGTAGCGTGCGCCAAGTTTTGGTTCGGACATTGTTTGGCACGATTGTGACTCTATAATATGTAGGAATTGTATCTCAATGATGTGTCGGTACTAATGTTTAAACTCTTTTGTTATTAAATATTATTGAAATATCAAAAAGACGCTTACAAATCAGAAGTAAAGTTTAACCAAGTCAAAGCTTTCTCCCAAACTTGTTCAAATGTAATATTTAATATCCTACAACTAAACAAAACCACCAAACTTGAAAATGTCTTTACATTTACAACTCCAAAGTTACCAAAATTACTTTCTCAGCGTAATACCTACAACAATTTAACACCGAAACACTCAGTCAATTTCAACGCTACAAATCAAATATACACGTACACACACATCCATAAACACTCACACATGAACGTACATTATGATCGTGACATACGTACGACGTAGTACATTGACAAAGGAATGATATAACAGTTATTAAGTCACATAAAATACATGGTTCCAAGATATCCAAGAAGAAAGATATTGGTTTTCTTGCGAATGTATATGAGTACGAAGAACGAACGAACCGTACGAAGCGCTTTGATTCCAAATTTATTGTGCGAACTGCTAGTCTGTGGAATTCGCTGCCTGAGTGGATGTTCCCCGATAGTTACAATCTGGGTGTCTTTAAGTCGAAAGTGAATAGGTTTCTTCTAGGCAAGCGTGCTCCATCGTAAGCCGCATCATCGCATAACATCAGGCGAGTTGGAGGCAAAGCACAAGCCTATTTATAATATTAAAAAAAACTTACGTGCTTTGTTAAACGAATTTCTGGTATATTTTATATGCAGAAAGAAAGAAACAGACAACGTTGAACCGAAATTCAATTTCTCGTGCGCATTCCGGGTTAGCCTAGGTATAAGTTTCTTGCGTACGACACACACAAATAAGGTCCACTCTCTTTCAAAGCAATTTTAACCTTAGTACCCTCTTAATACGATACAAACAAAGAAACGCGTTGTGCGACGGCAGAGAACGTGGGACACATTCTAGAATAGTATAATTTTGTATCGTACTCTAAGGTCAATAAGGTTGAAATTGCTTTGTAGTAGGACGCCCGTGTCTTGCGCCCAAGGATATTAGATCTTAGTAACTGTTTGTGCGTTACATAACGCGAATGTGACTTAAATAATATTAGCGAACCATTTGCTAGGCGTCTCTCGCCAGTATGTACTGTTATGTTTTCCTCTGACACGTAATAACTCCACAGACTATGAAAAAGGGAAGATGTATGTCTACAACACGGCTCATCTTGTAATTAACTAGCGTCTGCCCACGTTTTCACTCGCATCAGGCCTGGCTCACTCCGCACTTTAGGTATGAAGCTACAAGTAGCCGACTTGTCGTACCTGCCGCGCGCTGCTTCGCGATAGACAGAGATAACGCGACAAGAGTTACGCGATAGACAGAGAGGCAACTTCTAGTATAATATAGCTGCAGGTAGTTAGTGCTCGCACGTCCAGGGGGTTAGACAAGATCCACTTTCTGTTAGCGTTAACGCCTGCAGAGATGAAATTGTATGAAAATGACATTGACAATGACATTAGCTTGAGAGATGTTATCTCAAGCTAATGTCATTTTCATACAATTTCATCTTTCCGCAGGCGTTAACGCTAACAGAAAGTGGGTCTTGTCTAGCCCACTGAATTGCACTTTATTGTTTATTGTTTACTTTAGAAAATTACTTTTGAATGTCTACAGCAAGTGTAATACTAACATCACATCATCAGCCATTAAATGTCCACTGCTGAACAAGCCCTCCCTCTTAGAGAGGGGTGTTGCCATAATCCCCACGCTTGGCAGGCGGCTTGGAGATCGCAATACGTTCACCGTGTACTAACACGACGCTGCTGCCCATCCTCCGGTGGTTCTGGTCGCAGTTTTAGGACATACCCGGGTCCCTAATAGTAATACTAATACCAAAACGAATATGCTATCCAAGGTTTTTAAAGACTTTAAGCTCGCCGGTTTTAACACACATAATACAACACGTGAGTAAATAAACTAGCTACTACAACTACAATGGAGGTGCGAGCGACCGCGCCGCGACACGCGATGAATGCCCCGATAGGGTGACAAATGCAAACTGCACTTTACACTCTCGCAGTTTATCACTCTGAATCACAGATCTATAGATAGACCATACGAGTTTCATCATTCATTATTTCAGCCATAGGACGTCCACTGCTGGACATAGGCCTAATCGATCTCCAAAAAGGCCGGTTGGAAGCGGCCTGCATCCAGCGTTTCCCTGCGGTCTCTTTTAGGTCGTCTGTCCATCTTTTTTTTTTTTTTTTTTTTTTTTAATTTAATTAAAAACACATTGTACGTTACATTTCGAGTTAGTAAGTTGTCTTAAAACCTATGTTAGATTTATCCAGACAAATCCAGACATCTTGTGAGTGGACATCCTACGCTGCGCTTACCGGTCCGTGGTCTCCATTCCAGAATCTTTCGGCCCCATCGGCCGTCTGTTCTGCGTGATATGTGCCCACTGCCACTACATCTTCGGTGGGCTATGTCGGTGACTTTCGCTCGTCTACGGATCTACTTATGGGAGTTTACCATTCCGATAACTGATAAGCTTGAGCTTTTGGTCATTTCTGTCTTCTATATAAGAAAGGAAAATTTTTTCAATATAGGATTTGGGTGTCAATTTTTCGTGCCTGAACTGGTAGTCCGATTGAAAAATGGGTAGCAGGCCTAGCACGGGCCGTGGACATATTGTCTTTCCACCGTTTTTATCCCGCGAGAAAAAGACAAACGTATCCATATTCTAGCTTTGTCGCGTCTAGGCGTGGATAAAAACGGTGGAAAGACAATTTATCCACAGCCCATACTAGGCCTGCAGGAGGGGGAATTAGATCATACAGATCCGATGCACACTCCCCGAAATGTATCCGATAAAAAACCGATAGACTAGCAACTTTGCCCCGATGCTCAAGACTAAGCGCTACGCGCCCACTAATCACGCACTCACACTGCTCAACGAGCTAATCACTCACCAGCCTGATATTGATTTGTTTTTTAACAATATAAATGTTATGCTTCAGAATTGTATTAGTTATTTTGGCTGTAACTCGATATTACATTCTAGTAATACTTAGCTGCGATTTCTTTTTTTATTAATAAGTTATTTATTGTCTCAAAAATGTTTTGGTTATAGCTGTAAGTTTTTGAGAAATTGTAATAAAATAAATAAATAAGAAGCTTAGTTTAAACTAGGCTAGGTGATGAGCTATACTCGTTGCTGATGAGCTATATTCGTTGCTGATGAGCTATATTCGTTGCTGATGAGCTATATTCGTTGCTGATGAGCTATATTCGTTGCTGATGAGCTATATTCGTTGCTGATGAGCTATATTCGTTGCTGATGAGCTATATTCGTTGCTGATGAGCCTCTTGGCACGTTTCTCAATAGACTCCAACGCCCCAAACTGGTACCTTACTAATTCATCCCAAAGGTGTGAGCGGTACTCCATGCACGACCGAACGGAACCTAGCTGTAAGATTTCGTATGAAAATAACATAAAATAAATTGATAATCTTATTTTTTTTTGTCAACTCTTTCGAATTATAACATCTACCTACATTGCATGGAGTTTCACTCCCTAGCCTTCTAGCCTAACTGGCAGAATTGGATTTGCCTTGATATTCAATACTCATTTGATTTTACAGTCGCCCACTCAGTAATTCTAGTCGGCCACTTAGATTTTTAATAATTATGCATTATTGGTCATTTATGTAACTTATTTTTAACTTTTTTACTAATCTGGCCGTCTTCAAATCAAGAGTGATTCGGTTCCTTCTAGGCAAGCGAGTTCCATCGTAGACCGCATCGTTACTTAACATCAAGCGAGTTGGCTGGCAAACGCAAGTCTATTATTGAACTAAAAAAACAATTTTAGTTGACTGTTTATTTAACTTTCCTCAAAAATTATTAAGTAATTCAAGAAGTATAACATACCTACTCTTCTTTTTTTTATTGTTTATTTTTATTCTCCACGGACTCCTGGGTCCATGCCCTTTGTCAACTTTTACAATATTTTTTAACTATATTTGATATAACATAAAACTAATGACTATACAAGAGGAATATACAAATTATAAGATGTTATGACTATGTTGCGTGTATACACCGAGCAGTCCAGCGCGCAAGCAGCACGTTCACGAGTTGACGCGTGTGCCAGCCATCGCTCTCCTCGCCGTGCTCCTTGCCATACTCTTATTTTAAATCGCCAAGGTATTTTAAATTTGCTCGATTATTAATAACCAATAAAAAATTACTTGTAAAAAACAGAACACTTGTGAATTTTTGTAGCAGATCCATCGTACATGTCGTATTTTTGTGTATTTAACCGTTCATGACTTAATAGATACTTTAACTTATTTAAAATAATAAATAATAATAATAAATATTCGGGACATTTTTCACACACGGCCTTCTGACCCCAAACTAAGCAAAGCTTGTGATATGGCTGCCAGAGACTGATATACATACATATATATATTTTTGAATTAAATACATACTTAAATAGAAATTAACAACCAGATATAGAACAGACACAAATGTTCATCACATAAATGTTTGTCCTAGGTGGGAATCGAACCCACGCCCCCAAGCTCAGAAGGCAGGGTCACTACCAACTGGACCAACGGGCTATCTATTTATATATAAACAAACTTAGAAAAGATAACATAATTTTGACGTTTTTTAACTCAAAAGTAGAAAAACTCGGACACCACAATTATTTAAAACTGCAGAGCGTAGCCAGTGCTACGAGAAATAGCTTAAGTCAATTCGTAGAGCCTCGAGGAGCTACGTAGAGCACGCAAATGAAACAAATGAATCTGTTGTCACCAAGATTTGTGCCATTCTGTTCAAACACTACGAGTTCTCCTCTATTATAAAGCTTAATAATAAATTGATTTATTATGTAGTAAAAAAAGTAAAGTATATAAATAAAAAAGTTAAAAATAATTAATGTAAATAAGCATTTTCATTGTAAACGAGCAAAATATAATTTAGAATAAGTTCAAAACCATGAAAATTTAAATAAAAAAATATCTTGAACACGACGATTATTTTATCGCTTCAAAAACGCAAACGGAACGTCTGATAAAGCGTCCAAAGAACATTTAAATACCTATATAAATAAGAACACATTGTCACGAAAATTTTGCATAAACAAAACAATCCAAGTATCTGAAAATTCAATAAGTAAACATTCAATTTCATGCTTCATTCCTTCCCCCGCTAAATCGATTCAAAAACAAATCGCGCCAAGGCACCCCGTCCTTTGTTCCCACCGTCAACCTGCCAATCTAAGCTATAAGCTAACCGCTCTAACTAAATTATTAACCACTGACCCATTTTTGCCGGATTTCCAACTGCAACGTAGAAAAGAGAGAGCAAAATCAAGCATGTCCACTCCATTTTTGAATTTCGAACATTCACTAGCACTGCAATCACTGTTCTTTTTTTTAATATTTCACATTTTAAGCACGCGGTTTGCTACACGTGGTTTGGGGTAGCTGGATCGCAGACACGTCCGCTCCGGGCCACGATGCCCAGACAACTAACTGAGGTTCAGGCTCCAAGCGATCATGCTTTTGGCTCGGTGTTATTGATTCTTTAAAACGTTATTTTTGGCAATTTTACACGTCGTTCAGTTTATCTATACATAATATTATAAAGAGGAAAGATTTGATTGTTTGTTTGTTTGCATTGAATAGGCTCCAAAACTAATGAACCGATTTGAAAAATTCCTTCTCTGTCGGGAAGCTACACTATCCCCGGGTAACATAGGCTATATTATATTATCAAAAAATTGGGATCCTTACTAAAACTCCAATCATGTAACCCGAGGTGTAAAAAAATAAGATTTGGGGGTTAGTTGACTTCTTGGGTTAATGGCCTCTGCAAAATAAGATTTACAATTTTAACTTTGCGTGTTTGACAGTTCTAAGACAGGACAACGTCTGTCAGGTCGGCTAGTCTATATCTTCTATACTAATATTATAAAGAGGAAAGATTTGATTGTTTGCTTGTTTGTTTGTTTGCATTGAATAGGCTCCGAAACTACTGAACCGATTTGAAAAATTATTTCACTGACGGGAAGCTACACTATCCCCGGGTGACATAGGCTATATAATCTATACCCGTGCGAAGCTGGGGCGGACCGCTAGTGTGTAATAAATTAATTACGCAACCATTATAATAATTTATTAAAAGGAAACAATACGAAATCAAGATTTGTTTAATGAGTGACTATGTCAGTGAACTGGGGTTTGATGTGAATCTGTGTATAAAGCTATTTAATATACAAGAACTAGGGATTATGGCAAGATTCTTATGGCCAAAGATTATTCATGCTATACTACGTATGCTTATGACAATGTTTAAAAAGGTTTTACTACTTTTTATTTTATTTTATTTTTTTGCCTTTATTAACTAAACAAAATACAAACTAAAACTACAAATACAGTTAGACTGCCCATAGACCGTTGAAGGTCTAAAGACAATCCAAATGCTCAAGCCCACTACCAGTTGGCAGCGTACCCAGCATGCTGGCGGCATTACCACGTTGAATGGCAATGCTTATGCGTTGAGCCAGAAACACGCCAGCATTTTGGTCACGCGTCGCATTAACCAGGCGCTCTGAAAGATTTTTGAAAATGAGGTGAGCTCCCGGTCCCCAAGGGCCCAATGTCTCGACCCCAAACGCCTCAAATATATAACCACTGCCGAGGTTAGCATATTTGCGTCGCTTGTGCTGCTCTGCCGAATTGGCAGCCGCGCCAGCCCTACCCTGTGTCTCAGGAAGATGTGATTGATGTGATTTTACTACTTAATTTCTCGATATCCATGTATTTCGTAGGAGTTAAAATTTACTAGTTCTACCCCGCGATTTCACTCGCGTAGATGGACATTCTCTCAGAAAACACACACGCACACTGACGGAATAATAAGTACTTATTCTGTCTCCCTCAGGCCCTCCATGTATATCTGGGTAAAAGAAAAACGCACGAACAAACCCACAAACAAACTTGGCATTTTTATAAACATTATTATGACTTCACGGAACATAATAATAGATATGTGTTACTTACTCTCGTTCCAAGCATTTATTTCCTCTGACATCTGCAATAACATAGTGAAATGCTGAATGAAAACCACGAATTCAGATCATTTTCGCTAGATTTTTAAACGTAAGACTGTAACAGGTACCTGCTACACTTCAGTAAATTTTTAAAATAAATATTTTTACTCAACTTTGTACAGTGTTGTTGCAGCTGTCAAAGCAAATAAGTGCTTGGACCGAGCTTGGACAAGATTCTGCACTTAATTCAGGTTTCTACATTATATTCTTCATATTGAATAAATATCATACTTTAATATTATAAATGCGAAAAGTTTGTTAGTTTGTTTGTTCCTCTTTCACGCTGCAACAGAGCAACACGGATTGACCTGTTTTTTTGCTTGGGTATAGTTCAAGGGCTGGAGAGTGACTTAGGCTACTTCACCATCATCATCACCATTTTTCATCACTATGCGGGTGAAACCGCGGGGTGCAGCTAGTGTTGAATAAATATTAATTATAATGTAAGTTTTATGCAAAATTAATAAGAAAACTATATTGTTTTAAAGCTAATGAGTTGTTTTCTTCATAGAGCCTCAATTTTCGTATCTAGAGAGATACGAAAATTAAGGCTCTAGTAGAGAGTCCAGTAGAGTCCATTTTCATACCGAGAGCGGTATGAAAATGGACTCTAGAAATGAATATTTTTAATAAAGGCAATGCAGGTATAATGAATTATAAAACGAAGCCTTTAATACCATTAGGTAAGAAAATACCCAACATAAAAGAAAGAACTGCAGGTTCTTTCCGCTTTATTAAAGCGCTGAACATCGTTTTTACTTTTTCGCAAATATTAAATTTCCCAAGCGTCTTGGTGTCTAATAAACGCGTCAAGTATTTAGGAAGATCTATTTTGAGATTTAATTGAATGATCAAACATTCGCCGTGAGTATAAGCAGCGCTGCCGTCGATTACTAAAAGCCTAACGGTCTTTTTGTAATCGGACGGCAGCGCGGGCCTTCTCATCAGCATCATCCACTGTAACACGATTAAGCTAGCATAATTTTTACCGACTTCAAAAAGGAGGGGGTTCTCAATCTGCTAGTTTTTTTTTATAATTCCGTACCCAAAGGGTAAAAACGGGACCCTATTACTAAGCCCACGCTGTCTGTCTAATAAAATAATTTACGGAGCCAAAAAAAATATTATAATGTTGCTCGTAGCTATACTCGTAGCAGTCGTAGTACGCCTACGAGATACTCCACATAACTTATGATAAGAACTAAGTCTTCACATTTTTTACTGTCCTAAATTTTGCTCGTAGCTAGATTCGTAGCAGTCATAGTCATCATCATCAGTCAAAAGACGTCCACTGCTGAACATAGGCATCTCCCTTTAAGGGTCCTGTATACCCTCTGCAGCTCTCTCGCTCGCACATTTTCACATTATTGAAGATATAAAATCAATGAGTGTGAATTTCCAAAAAGTAACAAAATCATGTCTTGGTGTCTATCGTAACATTACAAACAAGGAAATGTTTGCTTCGATATCTTGTAATTTGACGGAATAAAATGACACGAGAAATAAAAATCACTTGTTACCATTTTACTGTGTCAAATTAAAATATATCAAATTGACAATTTCTTTGTTTGTAATGTTACGATAGACACCATGACATGATTTTGTTACTTTTTGGAAATTCACACTCATTGATTTTATATCTTCAATAATGTGAAAATGTGCGAGCGAGAAAGCTGCAGAGGGTATACAGGACCCTTAACCTCGACACTGAACGACAGCCTGCCTTTTGCAACCACTGGATGCCAGCGACTCTCACTATGTCGTCGGTCCATCTAGTGGGAGGCCTACCTACGCTGCGTCTTCCGGTTCGTGGTCTCCACTCAAGAACCTTTCTTCCCCATCGGTTATTGGTTCTTCGAGCGATGTGGCCTGCCCATTGCCACTTCAACTTGCAAATTTTAACAGCTATGTTGGTGACTCTGGTTCTTTGGCGAATATCCACGTTTCGGATTTTATCACGCGAAGAAACTCCGAGCATAGCTCTCTCCATTGTCCACTGTGTGACTCTGAGTTTTTCCAAAAGCCAACAGTTAAGGACCTTAGTCATAGTACGCCTACGGTATTCACAATTTCAGACACTTATGAAGTTCTGGTAACGCAGCGTAGGATGTCCACCCACAAGATGGACGGACGATCTAAAAGAGACCGCAGTGAAACGCTGGATGCAGGCCGCTTTCAACCGGCCCTTTTGGAGATCGATGAGGGAGGCCTATGTCCAGCAGTGGAGGTGATGATAATGATGATGAAGTTTCGTAATGTAAATCCTGCTTAATTAAGAATGGTCTCAATTAGTATAAATAAATAAATAAATATTCGGAACATTTTTGCACACACGGTCATCTGACCCCAAACTAAGCAAAGCTTGTGATATGGCTGCCAGAGACTGATATACATACATAATATAGCTTTAAATACATACTTAAATAGACATTAACAACCAGATACAGAACAAACACAAATGTTCATCACATAAATATTTGTCCTAGGTGGGAATCGAACCCACGCCCCCAAGCTCAGAAAGTAGGTTCACTACCAACTGAACCAACGGGCTATAGTATAGAAAGACAAGACACATTTTCGGTTGCTGCGTCAGCATATAGTAGTAAGTAAATAAACCGATAGATTTCTGAATTTTAATCTATGTTTAAACCTAAATGTTTATGTTAAAGTTTTAAAAGCATCCGACGCTTTAAAAACAATTTATGTAAGTCCTCTGTTTGTTCGTAAATGCAAGTCATCCAACATTAAAATGGGTATACACAGACTTAGACGTAGATGACGCATTTTGTGGAGTTCTTTCACAAGTTGACGCAATTAAGTTGCACCCTCACAGTGCTCTTGAGTGGTACTTTCTATAGGCCACGCAAGACTTTATACAATCAGCAAATGATGAGAATGGCGATACTACCTACTTGAATTCCTGATTTGCGTCGCCTATAGAGCCTATACGAATGGCTTTACGATCACCTTGATTATTGTTTACGTAAATTTTTCTAGTCTGCTATATTATTATTTTTTTGCGATTTCAGGGTTGGTCTCATTGTAAAAGTTGTTTATAGTGATGAGTACAATGAACTCCTATCGGCTTAATACAATATACATGCGTAACCCTGTACAAACAAAATGCAGTATGTTACAAGCGTCATCGACCACTAGCGTCACACACCGTATCCAGTGACGAACTACGTAAGTTAGCTTAGCGGAATATTTCATATTAAGGTGGTACGATTCACCTATGGCGGGAAATTCAAATTTTAAACAGTTTTTTGGTCCTAGTAGCCAGGTCAGGTAGTTATTTTTAAATAACACAGTGTTTGCGCAAATTGTTGGTTGTTCTTTACATTATAATGTACAATTATTTAACAGTAACGCACCATATTACTTACATTTGTGAATAAACCGTTTGAAATAGCAAAAATATGTTTATTCACATATGTGAGTAATAATGTACATTAGAGATAAATAGCTTTACATGATTTTGTAAAGAATTAATAATCAATTTGCGCAAACATCATGGTTGTTTACAATAATTACCCGGCCTAGCTACAAGGCCAAGAAAACTGTTTGAAATTTGAATTTCCCGCCATTTGTGAATCGAACTGCATTAATTTGTATTACTAGTTATTTAACAAAATTATTGATGTGTATCGGTTCGATAAATATATATAGCAGTTTACAATTCTACTCATTTTTTTAATATAATATTAGACAATCAAGCGACGGCCCACCTGATGGTAATTAGTCACCGTCACCTATGGACACCTACAATACCCGGGGCATTGGCGATGCGTTGCCTACCTTTGAGAACTCTATTCACTCTTCGCTTGAAGCAATTGAGATTATATTTTGGAGAAAAAACCGAAGGTGGTAAGCCATTCCACAACTTACAGTGGCAGAAACAATGGACCAAATCTTCATCATCAGCATCAGCCAGAAGACGTCCACTGCTGAACATAGGCCTCCCCCTTCAACCTCCACACTGAATCAAATCTTATCAGGACTACAATAATTTTATTGATTGTACTAAAACATATAATGAGAAACTGTTTTGAAAGCCAATGTTTTTAAAATAAAAGAATCAAGATGGTGGAGTTAGTGAAAATAACGTAGATACGGCGTTAGTTTATTGTGAATATAAAGAGAGAAAGCATCAAGAGTGACAATTTGGACTTTTATTTTGGCCTCCCTGTCCCTGAACACTATCTGTAATAAGTGTTTTATATTTTGGCGAATTCTTTCTTTAAATTTATCCTCGTCTGTTCTATTATGTCTGTGGTGCGCGAGTCATGCTTTTGCAAATGTACTCTTTTGTTCCCAGTAGAGTGTACTTTTGTTTGTCATTCCCACTGTAATCTATTAAGTGTGTAGCAATCGTGGCATAGCTTAAAACTACCTATACTAAAAAAAATGGCTAGAAAAACTAAGTTATTTTCGAGTCAATCCGTCTTACAGATAACCGTTACTGAGCGCATTTGAATTTCATCGTTTAAATAGTAACTAAACGCAGTCAGTAGTAGTTCAGTGTGGAGGTTAAAGGGGGAGGCCTATGTTCAGCAGTGGACGTCTTCTGGCTGATGATGATGATGAAACGCAGTCCAACTTTTTTATTTCTAATAGTTGCTATAACACAGTGAAAACACTAGATGAACATAATTATATTCCGCTGTGGAGTAATTTTTTTATTTTATTGTTTGGCATCATCAATAAACATCAGGTGAATATCGATCAAAAGGAAGCACTAAAAATGCTGTTGTTGTCCCACACAGACTTCATCATATAGCTTTTTTTGACACACGAGTTCTATGAGTTGACCACACACTTACCGCACTCTTTTCCAACTTTCCGAAATTTTGGTCATCATAGTTTAGGTGCGTGTATTTCCACGGTCAGCTTAAAATTATAAAAATGGTGTCATATCAATATTGAATATTTTATTTAGGAACCCCCAAAGACCAAAACAGGATTAAGCATTGAAATTTACATTTCGCTCGATAGAAAAAGTATAAGTTAGTAGATAGAAAATTAAAGTAACTGTTGCGCTTTTCTCCCTGTTATTTATTTTGGATTCATTCAAATACCTATTTATTAAATTATGTCTACGATATCGTATTGTACAGATTTCATAATTATGGAGGAAATCGCTAAGATACATTTTACATAACAGCTATACTTTTCGGAAAAATATGAGAAAAACCTCAAAAATAGACGAAGCGAAACGCACGACTGTGTGTAAGCACCATGGCTTTGCTCCACTAAATGCGATTTTAATATAATATATTAAGCCTCATGGTCATCTGTAGTAATAAACGTTGCTTAAAAGTGGTAAAACCTCGCCTTAAGTCACGCCTAGCAAAAAGAGAGCGAGAAAAAAGTAGTCCAACAAAACAGCTTCTTTGATATCCGTGATAAATAGAAAATACCAGGACATATTATATTGCTTTCCGCTACAGTGATATTTATTTCCAGAGCAAAACATATCCTGGTAAGCTTTTCACTGTGGTGGTCTTTAATATCTGTAAATGAGAGTCGAGAAGGAAATACTTAATGAAACATCGGTTACTTTTTCTTATTTCTTTGTATTTATATAGAAAATAATACTTAACTGTCCGGTTGTCAGAAAATTCTCAACTCTCTTCAGTCCGAGAGCAAATACTTTATAATAATATTACTGCATGGGTAGGTATATTTCAAGGGCCGGAGAGTGACAGGCTACTTTTCATCATCATCACCATTTTTCATCACTACGCGGGTGAAACCGCGAAGCGTAGCTAGTATTATATTATTATAAATACAAAAAGTTTTTTTTTTTTTATTAATAATAGGCTTGCGTTTGACCACCATCACGCCTGATGTTAAGCGATGATGCGGTCTACGTTGGAGCACGCTTGCCTAGAAGGAACCGATTCACTCGTGATTTGAAGACGCCCAGATTGTAACCATCGGGGAACACCCATTCAGTCAGCGAATTCCACAGACTAGCAGTTCGCATAATAAATGTGGAATCAAAGCGCTTCGTACGGGTTTTCGGAATATCGACCATAAAGCGGTGACGATTTTTCGTGCCCGCTCTGGCAGCCCGATAGAAAAATGGGCAGGAGGGAATTAGATCGTGCAGATCCGATGCACTCTCCGAAATGTATCCGATAAAAAACCGATAGACTAGCAACTTTACGTCGATGCTCAAGACTAACTTGTCTTGTTGTGACTGTGTTGACTTGTTGGTTTGTTTGTTCCTCTTTCACGCAGCAACAGAGCAACGAATACCTGATGTTTCACATGGGTATAGTTCAAGGGTCGGGGAGTGACATAGGCTACTTTCATCATCATCATCATCATCACCATTTTTCATCACTACGCGGGTGAAAGCGCGGGATGCAGCTAGTATAAAATACATTGAAATTACTTTTAATATTAACAAGTTCAGGGACCAACCCTGAAGTCCTAACAGTTTTCGGTTTAGGACAGATTCAAAATTATACCTATATTACTTGAGTTTAGAGAACAGGCTGGAGATCACGGCAGCGGCAAAGTGGTGTGGAAGCGGAAGCGAAGCGGTGTGGAACCGGAAGCGAAGCGGTGCGGAAGCGGAAACGAAGCGGGATGATAATATACCTTTTCATTACTCATACTCGGAAAGTAGGTCTGAAGTTGCCTGAGGAGCGGGATGAAAGTAATACATTTCAGCCCTAGGGAGAATCACTTTTAACTGACAGTAACAGTAAACAACTAACATACACTCAAATTATTAAAAAAAAACTAGTCCTATTAGATTTAGACCTATTTTCACATTTGTATTGAATGTTCCAACTTTTTTTTTCTCGTCATAGGATTATGGTCCCCCACTTCTCGTGCATTTGCCAGTGTCAGGATATATTATCAAAGCACAAACAATCATTCTTCAAGTAAAAATATTCCTGAGATACTCGGCAGAACAGCACAAGCGACGCAAATATGCTAACCTCGGCAGTGGTTACATATTTGAGGCGTTTGGGGTCGAGACATTGAGCCCTTGGGGACCGGGAGCTCACCTCATTTTCAAAAATCTTTCAGAGCACCTGGTTAATGCGACGCGTGACCAAAATGCTGGCTTGTTTCTGGCTCAACGCATAAGCATTGTCATTCAACGTGGTAATGCCGCCAACATCCTAGGTACGCTGCCAACTGGTAGTGGGCTTGCATTTGGATTGTTTGTAGACCTTCAACGGTCTATGGGCAGTCTAACTGTATTCGTAGTGTTAGTATTAGCTTGTATTTTGTTTATTTAATAAAGGCACTTGCCCAGAAAAATTAGATTCAGACAAAGTCACGTGAAACAAGCGTATTTTCCTCTTTACAAATAAAGACTCATAGGAAGAAAACACACCAAACATGTTAATTAATAACCTCGGAAACCAATATGTAGTGATGAGAGGAAACACCAATGGAGAGACCAAGTCAATTTCAATAGAGATATTGCGATATACGGAGTATCGCACTAATTCGCAGAAAGACAATTCAGCAAAGACTTTTATTTTGCCCAAAGAATAAGCATTGCCATACAACGTGGCAATGCTGCCAGCATTTTGGGCACGCTGCCCACCGGTAGCGGATTGTTAGATTAGTTTTAGTTTTAGATTAATTTTAGTTTTAGATTAGTTTTAGTTATAAATTTAAATTTAAGATAGTTTTTATTTTACTTGTAATTTTTATTGAATAAATTTGTTCAAATAAAAAAAAAAACAGCAAAATGCTAGAATAGCAAAAAGACGATTCGTCAAAATAACAGCATTTCAAAATGTCTAGAACGCATAGACTTACGAACCTATGGAATTTGCGTCAGTACACAAAAATGTCTGAATGACTAAGCTTGAAGGTTGAATATAACAACGTTGGTACCTAAATGATTTTATTTCTTTTCTGTAGAGACAGCAAACTATAGTCACTAAAAATATTGCAAAGCCACGAGCACCGCCGTGGAGTAGCTTGTCTATTTTCTATGTGCTACATTTCAGCGAGTGTGTGCAAGAGCTTAATGACCTTATTTCACCATCCCCTTTTACTACAGGACAAATAGAAGGACTGCACACTATCACCTCTTCCTGGTAGAAATTACAAAGATTCGTACTGAACGATTTTGGTCGACATTTATACTGCCCAAGAAGGGAACTCCCTGCCGTCCTCCTTGTTTCCTGAAAACAACAATGTAGTCATCTTCAAGGCTAGAATGAATAGATTCTTCGTCATCCTCCAGTAGACGTCCACTGCTAAACTTAGGCTTCCCCCCTTCGACAGCCTGCTACTGCATCCACTGGATGCCTGCGACTCCCACGATGTCGTCGGTCCATCTAGTGGGAGGCCTACCTACGCTGCGTCTTCCGGTTCGTGATTTCCACTCAAGAACCTTTCTTCCCCATCGGTTATCGGTTCTTTGATCGATGTGGCCTGCCCATTGCCACTCTGACTTGCAAATTTTAATAGCTATCTTCAAGGCTAGAGTGAATAGATTTCTTCTAGATCAACGTGTTACATCTTCAGCCACACAGTCGCTTACCATCAGGTAAGTTAGTGCCGAAAATTTAACGTAGCTGACTATTCTGTATTTTTTTTAATGGGCAAAGATATCACGTAAAATATACACAAAAAAAATACAGTCAAATTGGGAACCTCAAGTCAGTTGAAATTAAATTGAGAACTTTACTGACTTCTGTTACTTTAGCATTGCATCGTATATATCGTAGTTTACCCACGTAGGACAGAGGCTACGGTTTAATACTACCGTGAATTTCACGGCATGAACACCTAGGCACTAAACCATCTTGTTTGAAGACTGTGTGATCCTGACAAACGCGTAAAATGCTTTAATTGCTCTTAAAATTTCACGGGTGTCGCCTTTGCGCCAATGTTCTGACAAATTATTGGACGAAAAACTAATTGGACCGGGAACGTACAAAAACTACTGCAAAGTAAGTTGGACAACTGACTTTTATAAGGAACAGAGAGAATTAAAACGATTGTCACTTACTTTGTAACATTAAACAAATTAAATGTAACATAAAAAAATATATATTTAATATTATGTACTATTAAATCATAAGACTTTATTATGGCTTTATTATAATATATTAATATTTTGTTATAGTTGGTGGCCAAACGTTGATGTATAAAAAAAAACATTATATACAATTTCAACAGGAACATTATTAGATAGGTTACCATCTGAAGGGGTCACGAAAACAGGACAAGAGCGTAACTGATCATTCTGACTTTTAACTGTACACAAAATTAGCGCCATCTTTTTGTTGAGATGTGAAATATTCAACAAAAAGTGGCGCCACATTCTATGCTTTAAAGTTTAAAGCATACAATGTTGCGCCACTTTTGTGGCTTGGATAGGCGCACTTACGATAGTTTAAGGCTTAAACTATCGTACGTGCGCTATTTTACTACTCCACAAAAGGTGGCGTCACATTGTGATAAAATGCGCCCACCATCTAAAGCTATTGGTCTCTAGATCGACACGTACAATGCTGCGGTATGCATTATTCAATGTCAATCATTTAATTATTGTAATAAAAACGTCTATAGATAGTATGTTGTTCCGTCGAAGCTTATATCAGCGGTGAGAAGCAAGCGCTGATGCTGCGTTAGAATAGCCACAATGGTGTGTGCGTTCCGATCAAGAGACTAAATCTTATCGTAGAGTAGAAGAATGTGGCATGTAAATCCTCTCATCTCCGCGGTTGGTCACGCTTGTGTAAAAAATATCGTTAGGGCATCTGTCCCTACTTTGTAGTCATAATCGAGATCCACCGAGTGACATGTCCAGTCGTTTATTTTGCCGAGGTTAACGTGTTATTTTCTTCACATAAACTGTTTTATGTGCCCCTTATTTTATGCCAGATTTGTATTTTGCGAGGGTTAAAGGGTCTTTAAAATGTGTATCATTATTTTCATGCTAAAGGTATTTTGTATCTCATTAAATGTTACATAAAAGGTTTTGTGTGAGAGTCCTAGCTTCAAAGCATTAATAATAAAATTTTAATGTTTTTTTTGTTTTTTTTTCAGTGATTACATATTTGAGCCGTTTTGGGTAGAGACATTGGGCCCTTGGCGACCAGGGGCCTTACGGACAACTGCTATTGCGGCACCTAATCCGCATAGTTGGAAAATCATGCGACCGCAAACCGTATCTGGGCGCGTTAAGGTACACGTTCGCGTGATTTACCAACTGAGCGGATTAGGTGCCGCAATAGTAGTTGTCCGTAAGGCCCCAGGAGCTTACCTCATTTTCAAACATCTTTCAGAGCGCCTGGTTGATGTGACGCTTGACCAAAATGCTGGCAACGCAACGCATAAGCTTTTTCATTCAGCGTGCTAATGCCGCCAGCATGTTGGGTACACTGCCAACAGTGATGGGCTAGAGCATGTTATTTGGATTTTCTTTTGACCTTTAACGATCTATGGCCAGTCTTAACTGTTATTGTAGTTATCTTGTATTTTGTTTAGATAATAAAGGCACATTATTTTAACTTAGCTTGTTTTTTTAGCTTACACCCTACGAATCTATCTCGACTTTCATGTAGCGTTGGGCGTATGTATAAACATACTAATATTATAAAAGCGAAAGCCTGTTTGTTTGTTGCTTTGTTCAATATTAATTCACGCAGCAATAGAACAACTGACCAAATTGTTTGGATAGAGATCTTTTTTAAGAAGCCGTAGTAGCCCATTTGGGAGACCGCTAGACTTGAAAGCGTGAGGTCGCGGTTCAAACCCCGGGCCCATACCAATGAGCTCTTTGGAGCTTATGTACGGATTTTCATACCACTGGCTTTTCGGTGAAGGAAAACATCGTGAGGAAACCTGCATACGTACGGAGAAGGAATTCAATGGCGTATGTGAATCCACCAATCCGCACTGGGCCAGCGTGGTGGATATGGCCCAATCACCCTTTCGGGGTAGGCTAAAAGTCCAGCAGTGGACTGTTAAAAGGCTGACTATGATGATGACGATGAGATCTTTTTTATCCTAAAAATAGGCACGTTTCTCGTGGCTATTTTTAGGGTGACTAATACACAATCCCCTCCAAAGGCTTGGTAAGCTTGGCAATGGCATAGCGTGAGGGAGCGTGTCATTGCAGCTGGCTGGCTGGCTGGCTGGCTTATATACACTTCCCTCCAAAGGCTTAGCAAACTTGGCGGCATGGCGTGAGAGGGTGTATTATGGCGCCTGGCTGGCGGCTGGCATTCTTGGATTTGCAGGCTGACATCACGTCCGTTTTGTTACAATTCAAAATGTCTTGTAGGTAGCTCATAAGCAGCTGTACTAGTTAAAATCTGTGTTACAGCTACTAATAACAAATAAATACATAAATAAATATTCCGGACGTTTTTGGACACACGGTCATCTGACCCCAAACTAAGCAAAGCTTGTGATATGGCTCCCAGAGACTGATATACATACATATATAGTTTTAAATACATACTCAAATAGATATTAACAACCAAATATAGAAGAAACACAAATGTTCGTCACATAAATGTTTGTCCTACGTGGGAATGGGAACCCACGCCCCCAGGCTCAGAAGTTAGGTTCACTACCAACTGGACCAACGGGCTATCAAATGAATTCACAGCATTGGTACATCCAAAGTAATTTCTCACACAGGTGTACCCATAAACTAAAGCAGAAGTATTCTTCCGTACCTAATAAAACAACCCTAAGCACTTCCTGTCAAGTAATAATGTACGGTTTAAGCTAAGCGCTAGTCGAGATAAACTACACGTGTACGACTTTGCCTCACTTCACCCATTTTATGTTGCACTTTACCCGCATCTTGAGACTACAAGTACACGAATTATTAACCTACTGCAATAAGAGAATGTTCTGTAATCGGTTGCACAAATTTTCAGTATTTCCTGCTCTACGTAAAGAAAAACTGCGCAAAAGAAAAAAGATGTTCTCAATTTCAAAGTTCTTTTGTATGTTACGCATGTAAAGAGGTGTGTTATAAGTTTATTATATTTATTATTGGCGCTCATTTTGTAATCTTCAAAAATGCGCTTCTACTGGGCCCGTCCATGGTACTTATTGCGTTATTTTTCGCGCTCTACATGCTTCAAACATCAAATATTATGGTCTCTCTTGGTAATTTAGACGTTATGTTTCTAATATTAAGGTAGAAAATACGTAAGGATACGAGGCATATCCTTTAATAATATGAACCCGCTAACTAGTTCACTAAACAACAAGGTTTTACACCTCATTACTCCGCCTTAATACAAGGGACGTTAGTGCCGTCAGTTTACACGGTACGACACGATTGACGAATACTTTGTAAACCATTCTAATTTCTAATTCTAATTCAAAGTGGGGGTGATAACACCTGCACTGACATTCCGCTTGGGGTGTATTGTGCATTTGCCTTGCCCCTGCCAGCCTACACAAACCAGCCGAGCTTCTTAAAATAACGAAGCACGGCTTTGGGTCGCTGACTAATCTACCCCTATTTCGCCAGGTGTTATGGCATTGGAGACTTGTTGTTGTTGAGCCCTTAATCATATATCTTCTGTGGCCTTGCAATGCAGTAGTACATGCTCCACGGTCTCGTTCTCCTGTAGACAGCCTCGGCACAGAGGGCTGTCTGTGGCTCCAATTTTGTATAAGGATAGTGGGTGATAGTTTGCGCGATAAAATCCGAAACGTGGATATTCGCCAAAGAACCAGAGTCACCGACATAGCTGTTAAAATTTGCAAGTTGAAGTGGCAATGGGCAGGCCACATCGCTCGAAGAACCGATAACCGATGCGGAAGAAAGGTTCTGGAGTGGAGACCACGAACCGGAAGACGCAGCGTAGGGAGGCCTCCCACTAGATGGACCGACGACATTGTGAGAGTCGCGGGCACCCAGTGGATGCAAAAGGCAGGCTGTCGTTCAGTGTGGAGGTTAAAGGGGGAGGCCTATGTTCAGCAGTGGACGTCTTCTGGCTGATGATGATGATAGTTTAGGTCACAGTGACCTGTGATAGTACCTATCATCAGATAACTATATAATTATATATATCTATATCTTTGTAAACCATGTTACAGGAATGGAATTTTGACGCCAACATGAAAAAAATATACCGCGAGAACCAGTTGTCTGGATAAATCTAACATAGGTTTTAAGACAACTTACTAACTCGAAATGTGTTTTAAACATAGATAAATATATACTAGGTTTTAAATAAATTAAAAATAAAATAAATAAATGTCGTATCGTTGTATTATTTTCCGAAACTTGTGTATTTTCAAGATTTAATGCATAATAATGGTGTACTATTTATTTATTGATTGTTCCTGGACGTGCTCGAGTGTGGCAAATTAATATAACGCGGTGTTATATTAATATTATGTTGTTTTCAAAGCCCCGTAGAGGCCTCTTGTAGTCTCCACCCCTTTACTAGGGCATGACTTTGACTTGACTGTGACTTACTTTGCTTGACTCTTGACTTACTTTTTTGACTCTGATAGGTTCTCAAAATAATTATATTTTTTGAAAACAAAATCCTTAGCAAATATAACACTAGAAAAACAGTTGCCAATCGTACCTATTCGCTCACAACTTAATAGTATTATGAAATAGAGAGGTAGAATCATAAATCTTATTTCACTTGTTTCTATTTAAGTTTCTATCATAGACATAAAAAATCTAGTCATTTCTGGTCATAGATTAATAATAATAATAAATCCGACCCGAACTCCTGGTTTAAGTCTCGCCAATGCCATTCAATGACTGCCCCGGTGGCTCAGTTGGTAGTGAACCTATCTTCTGTGCTTGGGGGCGTGGGTTCGATTCCCATCTAGGACAAACATTTGTGTGATGAACATTTGTGTTTGTTCTATGTCTGGGTGTTAATATCTATTTAAGTATGTATTTAAAAATATATATGTACGTATATCAGTTTCTGGCAGCCATATTACAAGCTTTGCTTAGTTTGGGGTCAGATGACCGTGTGTGCAAAAATGTCCCAGATATTTATTTATTTATTATTATTTAATGGTTCGGGCTAGACATGTGTATCCATTAAAATAAAGAGTTATAATAATTTAATCGTATCATGTAAAAACCCCGTACAAAGTTGCCAAACACTAGCATGTTAAACGTGTGAAAACTATGGCCGATTTACCCAACTTTCAACAAATAAATGGGTAAAATGGGCAAATAAACAGCAACACTAGAAGATTAGCCGCCATTCCGGCAGCGGGTAATGGCACAAATGAATTCGTTTCGGGTAACTGGGTAAATGGGAGTTATATAACTGAGCTTGCTATTTAGATTTTGGACCAGATGGGAATAATGTTTACGGAATGGGAAATTATACGCGGAGTCAATTTTCTAAAAGAACTGTTTCTAAACAGTTATTTTCTAAAGAAAGAAAGCATAACTGTAAAGAATGTAAATGGCGAAAACTATATAATTTTTACCCAAGGTACAAAACACTATGGTTTCGATTTTAACCATTTAAATGCCTAAATTAAACTACCGGTAAAATAAATGGATTATTTGCCAAGCAAACAATGACAGTAAAAATTATTTTGATTCGGAGTGTGATGCCGAAGTAAAATGTTTGATGACAATATAAATAAGGGCCGAATTGAGAAAATCCCGACTCGCACTTTTTTTTTATTATAAATAATAGGCTTGCGTTTGAACACCATCACGCCTGATGTTAAGCGATGATGCGATCTACGTGATGGAGCACGCTTGCCTAGAAGAAACCGATTCACTCGTGATTTGAAGACACCCAGATTGTAACCATCGGGGAACGGGTGTTCCCCGATGGTGTCCATTCAGGCAGCGCATTCCACAGACTAGCAGTTCGCATAATAAATGTAAAATTAAAGCGCTTTGTACGGTTTGTACTTGGCCGGTTTATTATTTCTTCTAAGTGAATTATCTTATTTTTTTTTTATTTTTTTTTCTTTTTTTTTATTTTATTTTTTATATAACATTACTTTGTACGTTACAAATGCCACAGAGTCTTGTAGGGTTTCAAGACAAGACAAGTACGAGTAAGTCCAAGCCTAGAGCCAATCTTCCAGAACAAAGGACAAACTCGATCCCAAACTCGTTAGCCGGCAGTCTCGCGGGTAGATGGCTTTTAATAAAATAAATTAATTTTATTCAGTTCGGCCGCGACGCCCCCGAGGCGTCTGCATAAATAAATATTTACTTTGTTAATTGAAAAATTATCTTTTGGACTTTTGTGTTGTTATATTTTGAAAATGGGAAAGGGAACTAGAATTTACATTATCTTTATCTGTTGGCAAATAAATGGTTGATATACTACGTACGGTAAACGTTTTTACAAGCTTTTATTTAACTTGCCTTGTTAGTTTGGGTCAAATCTTGCAACTGAATTTTAAAACAGTTATCCCTAACCGATTGAGCTGAAACTTTGCCACGTTTAATTTAGAATGACAATGCATGATTCGCTAAATAATGTCATTCAATATGGTGGACTCCCAAATATGGCGGAATTATTATTTTTTATTCACTCCAATCAAAAATGGGTAGTTTTTTAAACCGTCTTCACGGGCAGTTCAATCATGATAGATCCCTAAATTTCCCACATTTTGAAGTAGAATATTTTCTTTCAATTTAAATGGAACCACAATGAAGATATTGTACAGCCTATTAAATAATAAAATCATTAAAATCACACCGACAATCACCGAAAAAATCAGAATCACCGAAAATATCACATAATATACACACACACAAAAAACGGGTTCAATTGAGAACCCTCCTTCTTTTTAGAAGTCAGCTAAATACAGTTGAATTGATAACTTGTAAAATTAAATTACACCTACATGTTAGCACTTATTTTAAGAAATAGTATTTAGTGTGAAAATAATAATTTATTTTTAGCAATAGATTATCATTATCTATAACAGCGAAGGTGAAGTAGTAACCTTGTTGATAGGTACTATTATCTATTCTGCAGTGACAGTTAGCTAAAATCTTAAGACCAGTTCACACGATTAAGATACTTAAATGCTACTGGGCGCTAGAACAGGAAAAAAAAAAAAAAAAAAAAAACTATACTATACTATACTATAATATTTTATCTAAAGATAACGAATGCAAAATGTCACATAAGATTGCTAAGACCAAAATCAAAATATAAATCCGATACTTCTTCTAACGACATAGTGAGAGTCGCTGGCATCCAGTGGATGCAAAAGGCAGGCTGCCGTTCAGTGTGGAGCTTAAAGGGGAGGCCTATGTTCAGCAGTGGACGTCTTCTGGCTGATGATGATGACTTTTTCTCACTCTTGCCTAGCGCCTTGTCTTTTTCGCGGTGTATGACATACGGATTCAAATGTATGTTTTCATATTGCAGATAATCGCTTTATCTTAGGATATACATTATGTTATCTAGCGATTATTACACATTGCATTTACATTTCCTAGTTCTTGGTATTTGTAAAAAAAAACAAAACATTTCTACAGACATCCGTTATCTAGTGTACCTGTGACCACCGTACACTGCAAAGATTTAGTAATTAAAAAAGTAGTATTAATATAATCTGCCCATATACGGAGTGTAAGGGGAACACTCTCGAAGCCAAAAGAAAGTAACTGTACTCATCATTATGAACAACTTTTACTATGGGACCGGCCCTGAAATCGCGAAAAAAATATCACCTGTTCTATAGAAAACGGTCATTGCCACTCGACAAAATGTATGGAACAGCTGATTTTTTTTCGCGATTTCAGGGTTGGTACCATAGTAAAAGTTGTTCCTAATGATGAGTACAATTACCTTTTTTTTGCTTCAAGAGTGTTCCCCTTACACCCTGTATAATGCTTGTGTATGGTAAAATTGTATTGTATGGGATACAAATCAGAAAATTAAACAAATATAGGACTGTTTTACCATTTTTATTTTCATACTTTTACAAACAATTTGTAACTTTTCCTTTGGTTATATCAGGCATAATGACTGATATTTTTTATTACCGCATAAAAAAGCTGATCATAGGCTGACCTAAATAGAATCAAAAACGAAACAATGAAAACAAAATTAAAATTAAAGTTATATGATTATTTACGGGATATTTCTTCCCGTGAACATGGTGCACGTAACTGCGCCGAGATATTGGGAGCTCATTCCACAACCTTACCACGGTAAATATTCCGTTAATAATCATATAACTTTAGTGAACAACCGTGATAGTTTAAAACAAAATTAAAATTAGTTCAAAAATAAATAAGTTATAAGTATTTTAATTTCATGCTAGACGGAGAGCGCACTATAGCACGTTATGACATCAAGTCTCAGGCGCGTCATTCAAATGCTATACTAACATACGCTTTGCGAGAAAGAGACAGAGTATCCTCTCTCTATCACCACCTAAAACTTTAAGCGCTCATACCTCAGAGATTTATCAGCCAATTTAATTATATTTTTCTTTTTGTGTAATGTATTTAGTTATATTCATCGCTTAGCATGTTATTGGGACAAATGCCTACAGTGGTAAATTTTTTTTTGTGAAACATGTCGTAATGCAAATATTTTTTTTTTTTTTTTTTTTTTATTTAGTTTATTGGCACACAAAACAAAATATGGTCAAAACAATTTAAACTTAGAGTAGACTAGACAATTTAAAAACTAAACCATATTCCTAAATATACACAACATGTTTTTTTTTAATGCAGTAATTGGTAGTAATAAAGTATTACAAACTATTTACATTTACTAATTACATTTAGATACAATAATATTAAATAAATTTAACTACTTTTATTATGGACCTTAAAAACAACAATATTTTGATATTATCTTATCGTGTGCGATGCCCTTATGCCGTTTTAAAACGATTGTTCATTCAAGTAACTCAAAAGTTCCAAGTAGAGTAGCCAGAGCTAAGTAAATAACCAAAAGATTTATTATTAAGTCGAGATAGTATCAGTAAAGTACTTCCTTTGCATTTTAATGTCGCTCCGCTGAAATACGGTAATGTAATGCGATCTTTTTAGGCACGCGGTCGAGTTGGAGATTTGTAGCGACTTAAGACTCAGTTTAAGCATGGATTAAGGGGGACAAACAAAGTAATTGCTCTTTCGAACAATAAAAAACAAAGTGTATAATTTTAATCAAATTAAACATTTTTCTTTAAGGTTTCTGCCCACTGGACCAGCGCATACCATGACCATAACGTACCGAAAAAATAAAATAAATATTTGTCTGAAACTAAGACCGTAGCGAGCGTGCCATGGCGGTACCGGCAGCGAATTCTCAACGAGAATATTTTGCATGAGCAGGTACGTTCCGTGCATGGCACGCGATATTGCCAGAACGGTGTGTGCAGGTAGCCAAACGGTGAACGTACGCGTTACAGTCCCGTTTTAACCACATGTTCACAATTCTACGCGCAGTGTTTCCGCTTCGTCAGTTCATCAGTTCTGTCGGCCGATAAAAAACGAAACTACGGCTAAACGCGTCGTATACTGGTGTGATACGGTCACTGAACGCATTTTATACAGGTATAACACGGTCACCAAACGCATTGGATACGGGCAACGCGTTCTTTTTCCCGCAGCAACAGAGTAACGCATCGACGATTTTTTGAGATTTTTGGAGGACCGGTGTGAAACAAATAAAACAGTTATATGATTATTGAAACGATATTTACCGTGGTAAGGTTGTGGATAGCGCTCCCAATATTTCAGCGCAGTTATATACACCATGATGTAGTGAAAACCGTGATAATTCAAAACAGTGTCAGACATAGAAAACTTTATGTAATAGTACCAAGGGTTCCTCAAAATATTTTTCAATGAATTCGCGTGGTGTAGCTACTTTTCTGTAATTCTACAGAAGACTTGCCTCCTATCAGAAACATAGTGCTCCATCGTAGACCGCATCATCGACTAAGCTATTATATAAAAAAAATATTGCACAGAGATAAGGTATTTTCCCAGATAGACTGTAAAAATATCCTAATCCACGCCTAATCCTAATACGATAAAACTTGATTATGTCGCGTGATTGAGACTGTGAGCCGAGCGATTTTCTAGGTGTACCTTTTTCAATGTCTGAAATACGTTGTGTATCTTTCACTTTAGTTGTATTGAAATATCTATACCAATATTATAATGAGGAAAGATTTGATTGTTTGTTTGTTTGTTTGTTTGCATTGAATAGGCTCCGAAACTACTAAACCGATGTGAAAAATTCTTTCACTGTTGGGAAGCTACACTATCCCCGGGTAACATAGGCTAAAATTATATTTTCAAATAAATAGGGATCCTTACTGAAACTCCAATAATGTAACCCAAGGTGTAAAAAAATAAGATTTACAGTTATAACTTTGCGTGTTTGACAGTTTTAAGACACGACAACGTCTGTCAGGTCAGCTAGTATTGAAATAAAAGCAGTGCCAGTGCATTCGAGTTCCTGCAAAATGTCATACATGTGAGAAAATATATTGTTATTACTAATTCGAAACGTCATTATCAGCACCCATAACAAAAAAACTCACAACGTAATCTTGAGGGGGTAAAATGGGCCAAAGTGGTGACTGTATAATATTCACATTACGGCGCCTTTTACTGCGCTATATCGGCCATCAGGCGTTGCTCAGCATCTTTGCGGCCTCTGAATGATAACATTAATGTTTGATGCTCTTCCCCCACCCCCTTTGCTTGGAGATAGTTTGATGAATATTTTAGCCTCGAAGCGATATTGATTTGGCTCTGAGTTGTTCTTATGCGTGAGTCAGCGAAGTGATTCGACAGTTTACTTACTTTTCACAAAAAATTTGAAGATATTTAAGTTTTAGTTAGTGTTTGGTGTAAATCTACCAAATTTAAGTCTGGTAGCTATCCAACACTGGAACTTGGCAACACCAAGTTGTAGTAATACATTTTATAATTATTATCTACTAGCGGTCCGCCCCAGCTTTGTACGGGTATAGATTATAGCCTATGTCACCCGGGGATAGTGTAGCTTACCGTCAGTGAAAGATTTTTTTTAAATCGGTTCAGTAGTTTCGGAGCCTATTCAATGCAAACAAACAAACAAAAACAAACAAACAATCAAATCTTTCCTCTTTATAATATTAGTATAGACTAGTATTCTTTTTTTTGCTTTGACTATGTACTTTTAATATTTAGTTTTGACCTTTCAAAAGTGTACTTGTATTTGTACCTAATTGAAATAAAGATACTGAACTGAACTGAAGAAAAAGTTTCTACCTAACTTTTATTCTGCTTACCTATATAATACCGTGTTCAAACGTTTTATTTAATACAAATAACAGATTTAACGATGGATATAACTAAATACATAACAAATACTGAAAAAATAAGTCAAATTGGCTGATAAATCTGTAAGAGCGTTTAAAGTTTTTGGTGGGGATAAAGAACGGATGCTCCGTTTCCTTCTCACAAAATGTGTATTAGTAAAGCATTTATATGGTGCTCGCACGGCTTGACGTCATGGCGTGCGTTCTCTGTCTAGCATGAAATTAAAATACTTATTTATTTTTGAACAAATTTTAACTTTGTTTTCGTTGGCGACTCTCTTTAGCGCTTATTGCACTTCCTTCTATGCTGGCAGCCTGTGGGCTGACTATACGCAAAAATCGTACAGCGTCCTGCGCGTCCAGTTTAATAACGCGTTCAGGATGTTGGTGGGGCTCCCCCGCTATTGCAGTGCTTCGACAATGTTCGCGTGCGCACGCGTGGATTGCTTCTACACCACAATGCGTAAGCGAGCGACGTCACTGGTGCGGCGCATGCGGGGGAGCCACAACAGCATGCTGGCCGCGATAGCAGGTAGGTTGGTGGCCTTTATTTATGATCAGCTTTTTAATGAGATATAAAATAAAAATTTGGACACAAGCCTATTCAGCTTAACTACCTACAATAATCGTGAATATTTATTTAAAAAAATTCATATGATACAACATTGGTTTTATATTTTTCAACCTTTGTCCAGCATTCTCGTTTATAGTTCACCCAAGTTATACATTTCTATATAACCATGTGGACCAGGTAAGACACTTTGAGTTAAAACATCACACTAGCACACTTTTAGATCAGATAAACAAGACAGATAAGGTAACGTGGAGTCGCGGGTGCTAAAACATCAGGCCTAAATCAAGCTTGATGTTTTTAGTTAAACTCAACCCTACTAATACAGACAACCAACCAGACAACCAGCAGACAACCTTGTCACCCTTTTTTACATGTGGAGTATTACTTAGTTTATTGAAAAAAAAAGAGAATGAAAGAAGTTGTGATAAGGCATATCTTCCTTGTTCCTTTGATCTAGGATCACATAACACCAATAATTATAATTGCGAAAGGTTGTATGTATGTGGGTGAGTGTGTAAGGGCGTGAATATGTAAGGGATGTTTGAGAATGTTTGTTCCCACTCAACTCCATAATAAACGGATTAGAATAAAATTTAAATTAAAAAGTACCTTAGAAAATGAATAACCTTACTTGGTACTTTTTATCCTGAAAACAATAATTAGTCCCTGCAGGATAACGGGTGAAACAGTGGAGCACCGCTAGTGAATAATAAAATAATCAATTTATAATTAATCAAATTATTTATTGACGGTAACAGGAAAGTGTATTCTGTATTTTAATACTCTGTTAACGCGGTATTTTTATTCCTTATGCGAGCCTTCCTCGCCTTCAGCCTTATCTAAAAGCAGTTCCTCGAAGCAAATTGCAAGTTTAAAATTCGCGAGAGACATTTTCGTTAAAATATGCCGCGAATTATGTCGCGGGATGAATAACTCAATTTCCCCAACCTCCCCTTTGTTTTTACGGCACGCGAGAGGTTAGATATAACAATGGACACACGTAAACGACTAAGGTGATCGCAAAGTCAAAGTGAGTGAGTGCTTATATCTATTTTGTGATTAAGTACAACTGCATTTCTGATTTGTAACTCAGAACTTCTAAGAACGTTAATCTAATAATAATTTTTAGAAAAAAAAGAATCGACTTCATACCTATACCTACATTTACAAACTGAAACTCATCATCATCATCATCATCAGCTAGAAGACGTCCACTGCTGAACATAGGCCTCCCCCTTTAACATCCACACTGAACGACAGCTTGCCTTTTGCATCCACTGATGCCACTGATGCCCGCGACTCTCACAATGTCGTTGGTCCATCTAGTGGGAGGCCTCCCTATGGCTCCCACTAGATCCCCTACGGCAAATTGAAACTAAAAAGTAAAAAATATTGAACACGACATAAAATTGTTTAATATTACGACTGAAATACTGTGTTACCATAGTCATGAAAAATTTGACGAAAAACAACAGGGCCCGGTTGCCATGAAGACACTTCTGGGTTTTGGCGTCAACGTGGAAAAGAACATGTCGGCTCGTTGGATTATTTTCCTAAACTAGTGTATTTTCGAGTGTTAATGTGTTCTAGGTGGTGAATTATTATTCATTAAGTGCTCGTAAACGTGCTCGAGTGTGGGAAAGTGATATAACGAGGTGAAATGTGTCTTTTCGTGTTGTTTCCAAAACTCCATAGGAGCCTCTTGTAAAGTTCCCACCACTTTACAGAGGCATGAGTTTGACTTGACCGTGACTTACTTAGCTTGACTCTGACTGTGACTATTACTTGTTTGACGTACAAAACAAAAAACAGAACAACATACAAATCAGAAGAATAGGCGGTATGGCCTTAAAGGCTTTAGCCTGCCCGATGGGCGATTATAACAAAAAAAAAAATGCCAACCAAGCAACACCTGTCGTCGGATACTACCATCTTCACCTGTTAACGTTGCTATATACCTATATGTTGCTATGGACCTATAGCTCCCACAGTCTACATTTATTATTTTTTAACTGTCTAACTTTGTTCATAGAAATAAAAAACTGTTGGTAAAGAAAAATGACTATATTATCTCTCTTTTACGTGTGACACTTTTCGTCAGCTCCAAAGTTGATAGACCATTATTGTAGCATAAAATAGCTAATCGGAAGTAAGACTACGCACAGACTAAAGACAATGACTATATGCCTACTTGTTATGAACATAAGGGTAAACTTTTACCTGACTACCAAAAGCATTTATATCACACTAGCTGCGCCCCGCGGTTTCACCCGCGTAGTGATGAAAAATGGCGACGTTGATGATGAAAAGTAGCCTATGTCACTCTGGCTCTTGAACTATATCCATGCATAAAATTAGGTCGATCCGTTGTTCCGTTGCATCGTGAAAGAGGAACAAACATCCATACATCTAGACATCCTAACTTTCGCGTTTATAATATTATAAGTGGGATAAATTGCTCGCCAGTGCATGAAATATTTTTAGTTCACCTTAAGAATAAAATACTCATCCAAAGTTTGTGAAAGCGATGAGTGCTACTCCGCTTTTTTAGACATCACCCATGAGTTTTCAAAGTAGGCAACGCACTGACAATCCCCCGGGTATTGTAGTTGTCTATAGGCAGCGGTGACTACTTACCATCAGGCAGCCCTTAGATTCTTTGCCACTTATTCTATAAAAAAATGAGTTCTGAAAGTGTGAGCTCAATAAATATAATTATAAATATTTTGTTATGTAGGAAGATTTTTATGGCTAAAACAATATCTTGCGATGTCTCATTTGAAATTCCGCATACCTCTCACCTTCATTATGCGTGAATATATTGCAATTCTTATCACTCACAATGATAATCAAGGACTTATATTTATCATTGACCCTGATAATAATTCCTATTTAATTTTGTTTTTCAGTATCGCGTAGAGTGGTGGTGTGCATGCACACAGAATCATTTAAACAATGATACGTGTCCAAACAGTGTCTTAAAAATACTTAATCAATCAAATTTCTACTAAAATTTAAGACAATACAGAAGAAATTTGATATGGGCATTTTCTTCAGTTCCGATTCAAAGGAGAATCAGAAAAAGCCAAAGGATGTTTTCGAGCGGGGGAAGCAACAAGCACAGAAGCGCTTGGAGGAGATCGAAAAGAACTCGGACCCCAAAAATAAGAGGATGGGTAAACTTGTGCCTCCATCAATGGTGATGGGTATCAAGGCACAGGGACCGAGTAAATCTACCACGTCACCCACCCACGTTCGAACTTACGATGACGAGGCACTAGACGAAATGCGATACCAGCTGAATAATGACGCCAATGCCTTTTTGCTCAATAATATTCTCCTCTCCGTGCAATTCTTTGAAAACTATGAGAGGTAAGGAATTCTTTGAGAAAAAGTAATCGTTGCTAACTTGTATCAATTCATCGTTTTGGTTACAGTATAGAATATAAATATGATTAGGGAAATAATTAAAAGCATCATATGAAGGGTCCACTGCAATAATTATGAATGACCTTTTGCTGTTGATTTAAGATAATTGGGTTTTAAATTTATAAACGGTGTAAAAAAATATCATTATTGTCGTGATTACCAGTGACGTTGAGCGTTCTAGCCGTGTAGCCAAAATACTTAAAACATATTTATCACGGCACTGCAAGCGATATTGCTAAGTTTGCTAACAAGATTTCTAAATATAATTTCATGTCACTGAATGGTATTACTAGTTAAGATTAAAAAAAAAATGGATATTCATCATTATTGCAGTGGACCCTTCATAATTATGTACTCACGTTTTGCTGTACTTCAAGGTTACGAGGATCAAATGAGACATAATTATTCGCATGATTGATTTATTTTGTTTTGTCTCACTTAGGTACAATTTGTATACTTCCTCGCTTGTAGAAATATGCTAAGAATTGCTTTGTTATAAATATGCTAAGTTTTGCATGACACAAAGTATATTTGAGCTGTCAGCTTTCGTAGAAAGAAATTTTGTTCCTTTTTAAACTTTACATAATATTTTTTTTTACTATTATGGTGGCTAGTGGCTTTATTAACTACGGGTGGTTGGTCAAAAAGTTCAAAGTTAGGTGCGAAAAAAACGATCTGGCCTCTTTTTTTCCTTTTGCTACGGTTATCACTGGAACTTGAACCTAAGTCCCGACAAAACACACTCACTGTATCACTGCGTTTGGTATTAGGGACACATTTTAGAGTTTTTTATTCTTAAGGTGACCTAAAAAAACATGCACTGGCGAGCACTGAATGTGATATAAATTATTTTGGTAGTCAGGTAAAAGTATACACTTATGTTCATAACAAGTAGGCCTCCCCCTTTAACCTCCACACTGAAAGACAGCCTGCCTTTTGCATCCACTGGATGCCCGCGTCTCTCACAATGTCGTCGGTCCATCTAGTAGGAGGCCTCCCTACGCTGCGTCTTCCGGTTCGTGGTCTCCACTCCAGAACCTTTCTTTCCCACCGGTTATCGGGTCTTCGAGCGATGTGGCCTGCCCATTGCCACTTCAACTTGCAAATTTTAACAGCTATGTCGGTGACTCTGGTTCTTTGGCGAATATCCACGTTTCGGATTTAATCGCGCAAAGAGACTCTGAGCGTAGCTCTCTCCATTGCCCACTGTGTGAATCTTAGTTTTTCCAAAAGGCCTACAGTTAAGGACCACGTCTCAGTACCATATGTCATCACTGGCAACACACACTGTTCAAAGTCCCTTGTCTTTAGTCCCTTCTTGTGTTGCGTGACATCTTCTCGTCCAAGATACCACAGTATCTTGGACGAGAAGATGTCACGCAATTTCCCGAACGCTGCCCATCCGAGTTGGATTCTTCGGGCGACCTCTTTGCCTAAGTTGGACTTACGAAAGATCTGTCCAAGATAGGTGTAATGGTCAACAACTTCAAGAATATCGTTCCCAACGACGTGCCGGTGCACGGGTTCAACATGGACATTGGACATAATTTTTGTCTTGTCCATGTTCATTTTAAGACCCACCTGTTGGGAAAGTGTACTTAGGTCGCTGAGCATCGTATTGAGATCCTCCAACGACTCTGCCACGAGGACTATATCATCGGCTAAACGAAGGTGAGTGATGTATTTGCCATTGATGTTGATGCCGAATCCGTTCCAGTCCAAGAGCTTGAAAACGTCCTCCAATGCGTTCGTGAACAGTTTCGGAGAGATAACATCTCCCTGTCTCAAGCCTTTCTGCAGTTGGATTGGTTCCGTGCTCTCGTCCTGTAATCAGATCGACATGGTGGCGTTTCTATACAGACACTTCATCACTTCGATATACCTATAGTCGATATGACAACTGGAGGGACTGCAATACTGCCCAGGTCTCGATTGAATCGTAGGCTTTTTTGTAGTCCACAAACGCTATGCATAATGGCAGATTATACTCCTCAGTCTTCTGTATAATCTGGCGGAACGTGTGAATGTGGTCTACGGTGCTCCAGCTTTTACGGAAACCGGGTTGTTGTTGTTGGAAGTCATCAAACCTGATTTCAAGACGGTTCGTAATGACTCTGGAGAACAGCTTGTACACGTGGCTCAGGAGTGAGATGGGTCTATAATTCTTCAATAAGGTGTTATCACCTTTTTTGAAGAAGAGCACCACCACACTCCTGTGCCATGCTTTTGTTGATTAAAAAATAGTTTTTTGATAACTTAATCACACTAATAAACTAGGTTAGACGGAACGGGTGTACTAAGCCAAAAAGTGGTCATTGTACATAAATATCATTATAAAAAAACCGATGGCACTGCTATCGCAAAAAAAAATTATACAAAAAATATGGATGTAACTACTGATGATTTTGATATCAGGGTTGGTCACATAGTAAAAGATGATTATAATGATGAGTACAATGAACTCTTTTTGTCTACGATTGATAATAACAAACAAAATATGATTTGAATAAAGCATCAAATTAATACTCGATATTTTTTTATTGGTTCTGATTGATTGATTGATTTTGTTGTTTCAAATCTCAGAGTAAGCTGTAACTTCAAAGCACCATAGGCTAACGCCAGGCAGCGTGTGGTTAGATGTCGAATACAATACATATAATAATAAAAATAGAACTTTCAGTTATGTCTGTTGGTGAAAACCAATCATTTATTTATTAGATTATACACATAAATAGTTATATTTTTTACCTACACTCGACTGTTGTTTTTATTTTTATGAACAAAGTTAGAAAGTTTATAAATACTTGTTATTCTTGCAGCAGTTATTTGTTTAATATTTCTTTTAATTTGGAAACTTCTATATGCGATGACGACAGCATCGAAACATTATCATAATGTGCGTTGCCAAAGCAGTTCAAACAATATTTATTATCTAGTCTATTTAATCGGTCAATCTCATATGTGAGATTTTTGCTTTATTGTTTATTTTTGTTTTATAACACGGGGACTAATTTCAATACATACAAAATTTCTGATGTGATGACGTCATTAGATTATAACGTCATTCAAAGGCAAAGTATGAAGATCAATCATATATAATTATATCGATAAGCTATCGAGCGTTTATACATGAAAGAATTAATAGCTACTGCTAAAAATGTATAGTTACATATAAATTTGATATTGATGGATTAACGGAACACTTGTCATATCAGAAAATGCATTAATTACCTGGTATTTCATTTAGTTTTGGGCAAATATTTTTACAAGGATTTTTATCATTGAGAAATGGCAAGTCATTTTAAAAGAATTAATTGTTTATCAATTTAAAAACAAATTCAATACTTACTTTTGATATATTATCTTTGATTGGCCAGAGATTACGACTTCTGAAGTATACACGATAATCGTGGTAGATCTATATCTATATAGACAGCATTTATAGCTGTCAGAGGACTCTATATAAATAAATGATTTGTTTTCACCAACAGACATAACTGAATGTTCTATCTTTATTACTAGATGTATTGTATTCCATATCTGACCACACGCTGCCTGGCGTTAGCTTATGGTGCTTTGAAGTTACAATTTACTCTGAGATTTGAAACAATAAAATCAATCAATCAATCAGAACCAATAAAAAAACGAGTATTAATTTGATGCTTTATTAAAATCATATTTTGTTTGTTATTATCAATCGTAGACAAAAAGAGTTCATTGTACTCATCTTTTGCTATACGACCAACCCTGAAATCAAAAATAACAAAAGAATCAAAAATAGTGGTTACACACATATCGTTTAAAATGAATATAATTTTTTTTGTTTTTTTTTTATGCGATAGCAGTCCTGTAGTTTGTTTTAATAATGGTGAGTACAATGACTTCTGTTTGGCTTAGTACACCAATTCCGTCTAACCTGGTTTATTAGTGTGATTAAGTTATCAAAGAATATTTTCTAATCAGCAAAAGCAATCACAACATTTGAGAATCCTAATCTAGTATAAATTATCTATTATATTTATGTGTCAGTAATTAATTACATGTTGTTGTTTATTCAGGGAAATGCAGCAGATAAAAGACAAGCCGATAGGCGACGGGGAAAACCTAAAATATGACGCTATGATTCGTTACAATAAGCATGTTTTCTTTGCTGACCGCCTGTTGGAACATGTCAGCGAACACGTTAGCCACCAAAAAAACAAAGGGCAAATAGAAGCACTTGCATCTTCTAGAATGTATGTTATTTATGACAACGTGGAAGCCAAGGAGCCAGGAGATACTTCAAATTACAGTGCAGCCTTAAATGCACCGTTTTATAAGCTACAAATTGAAGACTGCAAGAAACAAGAAGGTATTATACCAAATCTGAAACTAATCATTCATAATTAGATTATTTTTAAGAAGAAAATTATTATTTTTTTGGAGCTAACGATACAATTTCACGTAGTAACTTCAGACTCTATCTATCAGAAACAATGTAGTTAATACTTCGTTATAATAATTGTAACACTGATTAACCGTTAAATATTTAAAACATATTTAATCTATTTTAATATTAAATATTTTCAGGATATCTAAAATTGAAAAAATTAGAAGTTTTGGAAAGTACTTTGCATAGAAGGAGGTCAAACAACGATACTAAAGAAACCTCCGATGAAGGTATTTATGCTGACTCTGGAAACGAATTTAGCAATGCAGATAACATTTTTTTTGCTACAGAAGTTTTTTCGTCGATACCAAAAACAAACAATGATGGATTGGGAGGAAATAATAAAACCAACAATGTCAATTCATCTAACCTAGATAGCATACAATCTAATTCTATGCAAGTGATTAAAGAGAAAAAAATAAATAACCAATATCATAACTTTGTAGACAATAATATAGACCAAGAAGAAGCAAAACCAAAAAAATCCATTCTCAAAAATACCAGATACTTGAGTGCTGCAACACCTGCAACAAGATATATAAAAGCAAAAGATCGTCGGTTATATCGTCAGAATAATAACTTAGGTGATGAATCAGAGTATGAGTCATCAGGATATGACTCAAATTTAAGTGGTGGTTCCACAGTCACAGAAACTTCAATGTCTAAAAGAATTGAATGGCATGACAATTATGGATCCAGTTCTGGTGTTTTACCCAATGAATGTTGGACCGCAGTTGTGAAAAAAGTCGATAATTGGAGTGATGATGAAGATGAAAAAATCACTGATATATCATCTAATCACGTGAAAGCAGACAATAACTGGACTGATAAAGACGATGATGAAATGATTGATTCTGCATACAAATCTTCACGGAAATTGCACGAACGATGTTACTACCTTAACTCCTTAAGGTTCATGAATAATTTCATTGTCAATTTCAAGCAAGACTTGGGAAGTGGATTGGGGTTTTCTCAAGACGCCATTAGGAATGCAATGACGCACGGAGCCAGCATTTATTGCGATTATTTCAAAGACTTGTTGAAGGCTAGTTATGAAATTATCCCAGGTTTGACTGCCACGTGGCCAAATGCCGCAAATCATTGGATTATTCGCGAAAGAAAAATTGTTCATAACCCTAGGAACAATTATGAATATCAATGGCCTATCAAATATATGGTTAGCAAAGCGAGAGATTTTGGATGCTTATTAGTTCCTCTTGGCTCAAAAGAAGGCTCAAACTGTGAACAAAAAATACAATGGAAAATTACTTTTCCAGCAGCAGAGCGTTACTTAGAGAGTTGTTTAGCACACTCCCATATCAGGTGCTATTTATTCACATTGGTTCTGCACAAAACATTCATGGAAAATGATAATATGATGATTGGCATAGATGCAAGTCACATAAAAAATCTTCTTTTTTGGCAGTGTGAAGATAACTTCGCAAAATGGCCGGAAGATCGTTTGGGAGAATCATTGAAGTTATTTTTGGGCAGCTTATACACCCATTTTGGAAAAGCCAGATTACCAAACTACTTCATGGAAAGATGCAATGAATTTGAAAGCATTCCTGCGTCAGTGCGTTCACTATTACAGCATAAATTGAAGGATATTCAGGAAACTCTAGTAATGCACCTGCTTTACGCCATCGATAAACTGAAATATAACAGTATAGGATTCTATCCTACTTTTGACTGTCAAAGATTGTATGATATTCTAACATGCAAAAATCCTCTGCGCCTCTCAAACCCTAATTTGTCAGCAGCAGCAAACAATTATGAAGAAAATGCTGGAAAGCCAAGGAAGAATATTAAAACGAATGTAAGTATTACGTATTACTGAGTACTGACAATACAGGCAAAATTATTGCATGCTAAATTTCAATCAAAATTGTTTTTCCACCATATAATATGTATTTATAGTTTATTATCAGACCAGGTTAATCATTGGTTTGGCCAATAGTATACATTATTATATCTATATAAGAGATAAAACTTGTTACGCATGACATGAAAACAATACATTTACATAGCACTAGAATTACTTCTGTTTTTATTACACTGATAGAATGTTATGCGTTTGACTTCAGCGCAACTGATATTAAGGGATGATGTGGTATATATAATCTATATTTACCGCACTGTCATATAATCCTGTCAGCCTGGAACGGAAACTGGCTGTCAACAATTGATGCTGCTAGAAAAATTGATCGTCGAGCTAGCCGGGTATATACTAGAAAGTGCATTCCCAAACACTGTAGTTTCTTCTCAATATTTTCATTCATTGAAGTTCCAGCTTATTGTTAGAATTTGAACCCACACTTTGCAGTGTGGCTTACAATCGCGGTAATATTATTATGTGCTATCAAATCCCTATTATCTGAAATTGATCAGACAACCTAATCCACATTATTTACAGATCACATTGCCAAGAAGATTGGAAACAGAACGGCGGCATCTCGTTCTCAAGTTCTTCATTCCACATTTCATTGCTATGGCTCGATCGAGTGAAAAATTTGATGCAATCAACCAAGCAATGATCTACCTGGAGCAAGCTCGGCGACTTTGTTTGATTCTCTTGGACGAGCCCGGTGGAGATACATCTTCTGACGAGTACCTAGAAATCATTCGCGACAAGCTGACAGATTGTCAACGAAAGAAATTAATTCAGGATGGATTCAAATTAAACCCTCGAAAGGAAAATACGGACCAGTCCGTTCCCAGCCCTATGAAGCAACGGTCCAAAATAGAGCGAGTCGTAAACGAAGAATATATACAAGAGGACCACGGAATACCAGCGCTTACCATCGCGGATATTCACGTGGAACGACTTAACGACTCTATAACAGAGGATCGTGAAGTATTGTTGAGTACCTCCGCAGATATTCACAAACAGCAACAAGAAGAATCTCTAACAGAGGCCCATGGAATACCTCCGATTACTATTGCGGATATTCACATAGAAGAACAGCAAATACAACTCATTGACAGTGTCATTGAAGAGTCATATCTGTAGCCACGCTATTCCTAAGTTTTATTACGATATATTCTTCCTTCTTGCCTCATACCTGCAAAATGTGGAATGAGCTACCTTCTACGGTGTTTCCGAGAAGCTACAACATGGGGTTCTTCAAAAGGCGAGTTAATCGAGTTCTAAAGGGTCGGCAACGTATTTGTGATGCCTCGGGTGTTACAAGTATCCATAGGCGACGGTGACTGCTTTCCATCAGGCAGCCCGTCTGCTTGTTTGCCACCTATGGCATAAAAAAAAATAAAAAAAAATCTAACCTCAATTTGTCACAACTAAACTTCCAAAATAGTGTTTTGGTAGTTTTAGTTGATAAAATATCTTCATAATTTGGTGTTCTCAACCCAGTTCCGTAATAGAGGATCTGGTATCTGAGAGATCCTAGTGCAATAGGCTGGCCACATAATTATTCAGGTATCCAATTCCCCTTTTGTTGTCTTTCCCGCTCCCCTTTGTAGGCGATACCTGGGTTATGCGGCTGGCCTATCCTGGGTCACGCGGAAAGGGTGTAAGGGTCTAAACCGAAAGGGGACAACTTTCACAATGGAACCAACTCTGAAATCGCGAAAAAAACAGCTATTCCATAGAAAACGGCAAATTGTATTTTTTCGCGATTTAAAAAAGTCAAAAGTCAAAGTTTTTTATTTGCTTGCTAATGGGTATAAAAGGTCTTAAAATATTACATGTTCATCCATTAACAGCCCAAAGGGTAAGGGCGTGCAAAATTATATTAATTTACAAATATGTCAAAAGTTAATAATTAATTAAAAACTACATATAAATTTATCAACAAGCATCATACGCATAAAAACGACATGCCGTTTTCTTTAAGAATTCTTCAGTTTCATAGAAGCACTCCTTTACCAACCACTTCTTCAACTGTGTACAAAAACGCCTATATGGGAGATCTACCATTTCTCCTGGAAGAGAATTTAGAGTTGGTCACTTAGTTTTGTTCATAATGATGGGTACTATAGACTTCTTTCGGCTTAATTCACTCTTATCCCGTAACCCTGTATTAGAATAGCCACTTTGATTTGATTATTCTTCGAATATAAATAATGGATCAAAATATTTATATGGTAGGTCAGTTAAGTTAAAGAGTCTTAAGCCAAAGAGAAGTAAATACATTTATTACTATATATTATTATAGATAATGAAGACACTAATATGCTTAAAGTAGGTATTATTCACAAGTATAACATGGTATATGAGATGATTGACTGCCCCGGTGGCTCAGTTGGTAGTGAACCTATCTTCTGTGCTTGGGGGCGTGGGTTCGATTCCCATCTAGGACAAACATTTGTGTGATGAACATTTGTGTTTGTTCTATGTCTGGGTGTTAATATCTATTTATTTAAAAAAAAAATATGTACGTATATCAGTTTCTGGCAGCCATATTACAAGCTTTGCTTAGTTTGGGGTCAGATGACCGTGTGTGCAAAAATGTCCCAGATGTCCCAGATATTTTCTGAATATAAATTGGATGTTTAGTTAGTTTTAAATTTTTACCTTAATACGTATGTACCTGAATTGTACTCATACTATTTACATTATAAATATAAATATATTTTGTGACTTACTTTTTATTTGTTTGATAATTAATTGTTATCACACTAATAAGTTAAAATGCAAAACTTTGTGTTTATATTTTTCCGCACTCAACTCAACTCCAATCCATAACAGCTGAACCGATATGAATGTAATTAAATAAGTAGATTTCTCTAAATCATTGATAATTAGGCTTGCTCTTGACCGTCATCCATTGATGCGGTCGACTATGGAGCACGCTTTCCTAGAAGAAACCGATTCACTCGCGTCGCGACTTAACGGCCGGTTATCCGAGTCGCGTTGGCAACAAAACGCTCCCTCAGCCCCCGCCAAGTTATAGCGACGATGTATTTTGCCACGCTAGAGTCAGGACGCCCGCGGGGGCAGTGCAACGACAAAAACTAACATAGGTCCGACCTCGATGACGCCTGCCGCGGTACTAAACGCGGTGCGCGCAAATTCTCGCGACCTTGTTACGGTTTTAATTTCACTAAAAAACGAAACTATTTACTATCAAAATTCTATCCAAATAATCCAATTTTTTTTGAATAAAATTGCCTTTTTTACATGCAATTTCCAGGTTGTTACGAACTTTAAAAAATAAACTAAATCGATTTTTTTTCAGTTTTTTTTTTTTGATTGACGAAAGTTTATTCTTTCGTGTTTTGAACCAAATCATAAACTCAAACACAGATGTATCTGTGACATGTATTTTTTTTCCAGCTCAAATATTGTAATTTAACAGAATAAAATTGATTTAAAACCGTCAAATTTGGTATAAGAGGCTCTTAAAGACGCCCAGATTGTAACTATCAGGGACTACCCAAACAGTTAGAACAATAAAAGTGGAATCAAAGCGCTTCGTTCATCTTAAAACAATACATTTATTTATTAACATATAAGTTACTTTTTATCCCGTTAAAATAATGGTTCCATATTCATAGCGGGTGAAACCACGGAGCGCTGCTAATCTTTTTACTCCGTAGTCGCGCTTCGCTTAGGTCTGCAAACCGAAAAAATACATAAAATCCGTGGCTGTTACATCAAATTGTATTTATTTTGATAATGTTCCGAATAAGAATGCTTATGAAGTCTCGTTATGAATTATTCATGCTGGGGTAATGTTTGTCGATAAGTTATAGAGTCAAGACGTGGTGGATTGTCATGGAATCTTGGTGAAAGCTATGTTAGTCTATACTCAATTGATTCTATGACTTAACGAGAAAATAGGTCATGTCAGAAGCCTTTGGGCAGCAAATCTACGAAGTGGCGTGTCTTGGAAAAGATCTAGTAGATTAAGCACAGACCTATATCCGAATAGCCGCCACAAGTTGACCTACCTTGCATGTCATATTTCTAATACAAATATGATTAATCGTCATAACTGCATAACTGAGTCCGGCTAAAATCCGTCTGCTCAATCGATGCCGCAACAACAACAGTTTGAAACGAAAATGGGTAATTATGCAATACTGAGTTGTAAGAATACCGCAAATAGAGTTGACCGACAGAATAAATATAATTTATTTTCACTTTTAGGTACGAAAAATTTGACACGCTTAGTTTTCATATAGTTTGGACCGCTTGTGAAGTCTACCTAGATATAGGTCTGTGGGATTTACAATACAATAACATTGGCACTACAGAAATGACATTACAACCGGGGCTGCATTTCTTCTATTATAAACTTAGGCCTCTAAAGTTTAGATAATCTTAAGAGGCCTAAGTTTAACTAAACATAAGAGACCTAATATCAAACTTAGTTTTTTTTTGTGTTGGCATGTGCCTTATTAACTAAAAAAATACTAGCTAAATCTAACACGTCAAAAACAGTTAGGTACCTAATCTAAGCATAGACCATAGACCATTGAAGTTTTAAAGACACTCCAAATGCTCAAGCCCACTTTCAGTTGGCATTCTAAGTCAACGGGAAGTACCCTTTGGGTATTGATTCCCTCGTGAAATCGCAAAATATGCATAAATATGCGAGATAAATGGGTCGATTTACCAGTTTGATTTTTTCACAGCTAAAAGAAACTGTAGACCCAATTATCTCTACATAGTATAAATTGAAGTCGCTTTCCGCGTCTGTCTGTCTGTATGTCTGTATGGCCGCTAACTCCTCCTAAACCAAGCAACGGATTTTGATGCGATTTTCACCATCAGTTAGATACATTTTCAAGGAAGGTTTATATATATAACTAGCGACCCGCCCCAGCTTCACACGTGAATTACACCCATGCGAAGCTGGGCGGGCGGGTCGCTAGTTTGATATAAATTTGAACATGATACTTTTACGCGTTCTTGAGAAAAAGGGTCTTGACAGACGGACAGACGGACAATAAAGTTCCGTTCCGGTTTTTTCTTTTGAGGTACGGAACCCTTAAAATAACTAAATCAAAATCGGTTCAGCCCTTTGAGAGCTACGATGCTACAGACAGACACATAGACACGTTAAACACGTTAACCTTATAACACCCCCCTTTTTGCGTCACGGTTAAAAAAAAATAGAACACACAATTATTATGGAAATAGTCCAATAATATGGAGTAAAATAATAACAGTTTATTTTCATACGTGCTCTTTCTGTATCCACGGATGTTAAATAAACATTTCAGCAAAAATATGTAGCAATTTGCGGGTAGTATGAAAAAACGTGAATGCGCAGTGGGCAGACCGGAGCGACAGAATAATAACGTTGTTAAGCGTCAGGGACTCTACTACAGCCACTCGGCAACCACGGCGCACCTCGCCGCACCTTAATGAGACGCTACTGTACGTGGGTAATATACAGACCTATACAGTTCAGAACAGACAAACTATGAATAAATATTTCATATTGTTAGGTTAATTTTGTTTGTAAATATTTTCTTTAACCAACAATTTATATTGTTCGAATGTTCATCATCATCATCAGCCAGAAGTCTTCCACTACTAAACATAGGCCTTCCCCTTAGACCTCCACACTAAACGACAGCCTGCTGGACAGACGGACAGACGAACAAACGGATAGACAGACAGACAGACAGACAGACAGAAAGACAGAAAGACAGACATATAGACATACAGACAGACAGAAAGACAGAAAGACAGACAGACAGACGGACAGACAGCGTAAGCTTAGTATGTAATAAGGTCTCGTTTTTACCCTTTGGGTACGGAACCCTAAAAATTCAACCTCCTTGAAGCAACCTTCTTTTACTTAGATGTAATTTTTTTTCTTTGTTTTAATTTGTAATTATATTCATCAAGTAAATTTCATTAAATCGGTTCAGTATTTTGCTTTTTAAATCAACACAACTAAAAACTATTCCATCCAAGTAAACGAAAATGCGTATTCACTCATTTTCTAGTCGAGTTTTTTATTTTATTTTGTAAAAACTGACATCATGGCATCTCAGCTCACTTCTTCTTTCTCTGTCTTTCTCGCTCTCTTTTTATACTATTTAATTTTCTCATCAGTTCTAGAAGTTTCTCAAGTTTCAGGCCAGCCTCTTGGAGCCCCAGAAGTCCTGCTTGTGGCCACTCAGCCTCCTCCACACTGCCGTGCTGCGACATTTTAATGAATCACTGTGCACACGCCTCTCGCTGGGTCTTACAGCAAGTTCATACAGTCATCATCATCATCATCATCATCATCATCAGCCAGAAGACGTCCACTGCTGAACATAGGCCTTCCCTTTTTAACCTCCACACTGAACAACAGCCTGCCTTTTGCATCCACTGGATGCCAGCGACTCTCACAATGTCGTTGGTCCATCTATTGGGAGGCCTACCTACGCTGCGTCTTCCGGTTCGTGGTCTCCTCTCCAGAACCTTTCCTCCCCATCGGTTATCGGCAGTTAAGGTAGGTCGATTCACCTATGGCGGGAAATTTAAATTTTAAACAGTTTTTGTGTCCTAGTAGCCAGGCCAGGTAATTATTTTTAAATAACACAATGTTTGCGCAAAATGTTGGCTGTTCTTTACATTATAATGTACAATTATTTAACAGTAACGCACCATATTACTTACATTTGTGAATAAACCGTTTGAAACAGCAAAAATTTGTTTATTCACAAATGTAAGTAATAATGGGCATTAGAGATAAATAGCTTTACATGATTTTGTAAAGAATAATAATCAATCTGCGCAAACATCATGGTTGTTTACAATAATTACCCGGCCTAGCTACAAGGACAAGAAAACTGTTTGAAATTTGAATTTCCCGCCATTTGTGCAACGAACCACCTTTAAGTTCATACAGTGTGTATGGGAAAACGAAGACTGATAATAGGGTGATTGCTGATACGATATCACAGTTTTTTATTTATTTTTAAACTGAATGTAATGCATATATTTATATTATCAGCTGACGCTAGAGGTCAACGAACCATCTGCGCCACGCACGCCACGCTTTACTTTGCTGATTTGCAAAATTCTAAACCACTAAAAAACACTATCGGTGCACCATCAACGCCGCTAGTGTTGCAGGCGTCCATAGGCGGCGGTTTCTGCTTACCATCACGCGGACTGCACGCTTGTTTGCCGGTCTTTGTATATAAATAAAAAATCTTCTAAGTTTCTTTAAGTTTAACAAAATGGGGAAGCATAATTAGTTCCTAATTTAATTAACTTCTCACTTCAGCGAAACTGTAAAAGTTCTTGCTAAGAAATAAAGTAATTTAACCCAAAGTTTCCACAAGCACCAAGTCATGCCAACAGAACGCACTAGAATAGAATAGAATAATTTTTATTTATATTACACGGGAATTACTCACGTAAGATTAAGCCAGTCACTCCGACGATAGTTTCAACCGCATTAGGCAGTCTTTTTCAAGGTGAATGCACGCGCGCGGCTGCGTCTCGCTTGGTAACCCAGCCGTGACGCGGTAACAAGTGATTTTTATTTCTCGTGTCATGTTTTTCCGTCAAATTACATTATATCGAAACAAACATTTCTATGTTTGTAATGTTACGATCACAGAAAAGAGAAGTAAATAGAACGGAAATGAGAAGGAAAATTTGTCGCCAGGTATTATGACAGAGTTTTGCTTGAACATTCTCATTTATGTCAACGCATCGAACTCCGCATCCAAAGAACTTGGACCTTACCTTTTTGGGTTACGTCTCAAAGTTCTTTGTCCGCATCACAGCTGCTAACTGATTTCAAATAAATGACGTTTCGTTTATATGGGTGTAACTGGCTACAAAAAAATCTTACAAAAATGGCTTGACAGCCGTTCTAATTTGAACAATTATTTTTTTCTTTTCTGTGGTTACGATAGACACCAAGACATGATTTTGTTACTTTTTGGAAATTCACACTCATTGATTTTATATCTTCAATAATGTGAAAATGTGCGAGCGAGAGAGCTGCAGAGGGTATACAGACCCCTTAAATTATAAAATACATTTTCCAGGAGCCACTTTTTTTAGGACTTTACTTCTACTTGGATTGACCTCCAGTTACAGATAAACTCCAGACAGTTTTATGAAAACGTTAAAAAAGTTCTAGACAAATAAATTTAATATCCAAAGCAATTTATTATTTTACAACACTCCGCCTGAAGTCAAACAAACTCCAACAAGCGTAGCGATCATATCTCAACGCCGCGCCGATTTATTATCGAGGACTGTAAAATTAATTCCTCCACAATTCGAAGGGTGGTATCGCGAGTTATTATTTGTATAATCTCTTTGATTCGACAAATAGGTAAACTGAGAGGGATTTTACTAGATTTCCAAGCCGTGTCGGATTGAGTGTTTGTTCCTTCATGCGATATTTTTTACTGTTCCATACGCAAAGGGTAAAAACGGGACCCTTTACTAAACCTGATCTGTCTTTCTATCTGTTTAGCAACGTCGAGCGCGGTCGTTACTTGGATGGGTGACCGCCTGGGCGTGATGTTGTCTTTTTGCACTACTTTTTTGTACAGCTAACAATTTATGTGGTGGAACGAAACCCTCAACGCACTAGCCCAAATCGCCCTTGGGTGTTTTATTTTTAATAGATACAAATATATTTATATACATGGTTATGAGAAAAGGGTATGCTAAGCCGAAAGGAGGTCATTGTTCCCATAATAATAATTATTAACAACTTTTACTATGGAACCAAACCCTGAAATTCCCCGAAACCCTCGAATGGAGACCATAGACCGGTAAGCGCAGCATAGGATAAACCGCAGGAAAATGCTGGATGCAGGCTGCTTCCAACTGGCCCTTTTGGAGATCGGTGGGGGAGGCATATGTCCAGCAGTGGACGTTGGACGTCCTACGGCTGAAATGATGATGATGATGATGAAACCCTGAAATCGCGAAAAAAAAACAATTGTTCCATAGAAAACGGTCATTGACACTCGCTAAAAATATGGAACAACTGCTTTTTTTCGCGATTTCAGGTCCCATAGTAAAAGTTGTACTTTCGGCTAAGCATACCCTTTCCTTATATAAAACCCTGTATATAGGTAATAATAGGTAATTAAGTTTCACTAGTATTTTTAACCGCAGCGTAGGACGTCCACCCACAAGATGGACAGACGACCTAAAAGAGAAAACGCAGGGAAACGCTGGATGCAGGCTGCTTCCAACCGGCCCTTTTGGAGATCGATGGGGGAGGCCTATGTCCAGCAGTGGACGTTTTTCGGCTGAAATGATGATGATGACCCGGTTATGTCCTAAAACTGCGACCAGAACCACCGGAGGATGGGCAGCAGCGTCCTGTTAGTACACGGTGAACGTACTGCGATCTCCAAGCCGCCTGCCAAGCGTGGGGATTATGGCAACACCCCTCTCTAAGAGGGAGGCCTTGTTCAGCAGTGGACATTTAATGGCTGATGATGTGTGTGTGATGTGATGATGATGAGTATTTTTAAAACAAAGATAATTTTTCCTTCAAAATTCTGCAGCTTTTCATTTCAAAAGATTCGTGTGTAATGACATTAGCATTTTAAAAATGTCCACCCGACATTTCCTAGAAAATCAGAAAATATCCTCCACATTACGTTTTAAAATGTAAAAGCCATAAACTTCCAAGGTTTATTATGCAGAGTATATTTCATGTGGAAAAATTTAATCATGGTGTCCAGAGAGAGGATTGAAATTCAGTACGCGAATGCCTTTGGGTCGCATAAATCTTACTTCCCTGTTAAAGTATGGATGTAGATGTAGATAAAATACAATAAAACCGAGCCAAGTGCCAAATTTACTACGATTATAGTACACACTCTAAAGTATAACAACAAATAAAACTAAAACTACAAATACAGTTAGACTGCCCATAGACCGTTGAAGGTCTAAAGACAATCCAAATGCTATTTTGATTTGATATTTTGTTAAGTTAATAAAGGCACTTGCCCAGTAAAAAACAACAAATAATAAATATTATTAGGGACTTTTTTTTGCACACACGGTCATCTGACCCCAAACTAAGCAAAGCTTGTGATATGGCTGCCAGAGAATGATATACATACATATTATATAGTTTTAAATACATACTTAAATATTACACGGGAATTACTCACGTAAGATTAAGCCGGTCACTCCGACTATAGTTTCAACCGTATTAGGCAGTCTTTTTCCAGGTGAATGCACCGGCTTAATCTTACGTGAGTTATTCTCGTGTAATATAAATAAAATGTGTGAAAACCACGTCAGTTTATGTAATAAAACAAACTTAAATAGATATTAACACCCAGATAAGTATAGAACAAACACAAATGTTCATTACATAAATGTTTGTCCTAGGTGGGACTAGAACCCACACCCCCAAGCTCAGAAGGTAGATTCACTACCAACTGGACCAACGGGCTTTCTATTCTAAATCATGGCTTAATAATGGCCAAGTGCGAGTCGGTGACAAGTTTCTGTTCATTACCAAGTTAAAACTGGTAATTTCGTTATTGAATTTTGTGGTGGTACGGAACCCTCAGTGCGCGAGCTCGACTCGCACTTGGCCGGTTTAATTGGAGACGGTTAAAAATAACAGGATAACAATCTGTTCGTTGCGTTAATGATTAGTTTTCTTTGTTTTAGCAGGTAAAAGTTGTGTGAAAATTAGGCCACCTTTATTGTCCCCACAATACCAACAAACGCTATCGTTCAGCTGTTATTTTGGTTTAAATTACGACTATAATGTCTCACCAAACAACGAATTACTTTACTAATTCACAAGGCAATAACAACTTTATCATTCCTTACTTAAAATCAAAATTCGCATACAACTTTAAACGAAATAAGCCAAAGTTTAGGACACGAATTTGAGCTTTGTAATTAACGTGTTAAAATGCACATTTCAATGTTTGTTTTAAAGAGTATTTCGTAATTGGAATACAAGGGAAAGCCGCAGCATTGCGGAAGCAACCACCCAGCTAGAGAACGATACCGACTTAGAATTCGAGTAATATTTTAACTACGTCAAGATGATGGCGTGATTTATCTTCACAGCTTTTTGTTACGCAAAGGTCTGGCCCGCAATATTGGCGGAATCGACATTGTTCCTCTCCGTCCCTTTTCAGTCTTAACAGACCAACAAAACAAGCAAAATATCGCAGTAGCAAGTTTTTAGGCTTTCGTAAAAGGCTCCCTTATAATTTCGTTCTATCCATCTGTCCCTAATTCTATAGAACCTTCTAGCTTATATAGTTATTAATATATGTGAATAAAACTTTGCACAATTACAGCTTTAGTATAATAAATAAACTGGCCAAGTGCAAGTCGGGCTCGTGCACTGAGGGTTCCGTACCACGATACCACCACAAAATTTAGTAACGAAATTACCAGTTATAACTTGGTAATGAACAGAAACTTGTCATCGACTCTCACTTGGCCATTATTTATTATTTGTTGTTATATTTTAGAGTATGTTCTATAGTCGTGCCAAGTTAGACGCTTGTAGGTACATATAACTGATTTCACATTAGAGCTAAAACAAAAATACGTTAAAAAAATACGTTTGTTGTATGGTTCCCCCTTGTTTTAATTTTTTGATTATTATTTTTTATTTAATCCGTTGTAACGTTACATATTCTGTGAAAATTTCAATTAGCTATATATTACGGTTCGAAAGATACAGCCGTTTAAAGGTAGGACAGACGGACAGACAGACAGACATCGTAGGCTTAGTAATAGGGTCCCGATTTTACCTTTTTGGGTACGGAACCCTAAAAAGTATAATTTTGCAACAAATACATGTAAGTGGTTTCCAATATAATTCGCGATATACAACTGTTTCTCGTATTCAATCCGTCGTTACGTGTGAAACTTGGAGAACAGTGGTGTAATCAGAGCCGGCGCAGTGCTATCAGACCGCCTTGCATCCTCCCTGCACTAGTTAATTGTGAACTTGTTGCGTAAGTGACAAGCTATGAGCGATGATAAATCACTTATACCAAAAAAATATTGTTTAGTGAAAAAAGTCTAAATGCTTGAATTTTTTATACACTTGTTATTAGCTGGATTTAGACTATATCATATTGTGTTATTTCTATAGTCGTAGATTTAAGGATCAGGGGTTTTACGGACAACTGCTATTGCGGCACCTAATCCGCTCAGTTGGAAAATCACGCGAACGTGAACCTTATCGTGCCCAGATACGGTTTGCGGATTTCCAACTGAGCGGATTAGGTGCCGCTATAGCAGTTGTCCGTAAGGCCCCTGGTGCTCTTTATGCCTTAGCTCAACACTGAGTCGATACCATTAAAAAATCCATTAATTCCTTGCAGTCTTGATGTTCTTTTGGGGACATACGCATAACATTTAAAATATCTGTTCAAAACGCGAAAGTTAAAAGTTACTTCTCTTCGGAATTCATGGTTTGGTGTAATAAATAATTATTACACTGCCCTTTCTTCAGTACCACTATCTTTTATAATCCGTAAATACATTGACCTGAAAAAACACACTACATAAAGGGTTACAGGGGCCTTACGGACAACGGCTATTGCGGCACCTAATCCGCTCAGTTGGAAAATCACGCGAACGTGAACCTTATAGCGCCCATATACGGTTTGCGGTCGCGTGATTTTCCAACTGAGCGGATTAGGTGCCGCAATAGCAGTTGTCCGTAAGGCACCAGGCCATAATGATAATAATGGCGGCATGTCTTTGCCTGATTTATGGGTAATATTTAATACCCAAACAAACCTACATTAATACATTACAAACTGAACCTCTTTGAACAATTACGAGTAAATATTTTTATGCACTAGTACATAAAAAACAGTTTTAGTTTGTTTACCCATTGAGAGAGAGATGGAGAGGCCATTGGCTCCCGAAACACAGTATTTATTACTAGTTCGGAGTCAATGGGTTCATATATTATTTTGTCAATTTTTATAATGCCCAATAAATTAATTTGTATTTGTATTTGTATTTACACCGGGCATAAACCAGAACTATACGAGCATGAGAAGAGAAGTACTTGTCAAGTTTTGACTTAACAAATCCTACTTAATATTTTAAACGCGAAAGTTTGTATGTATAGATGTTTGTTCCTCTTTTACGCTGCAACGGAACAACGGATCGACCTGATTTTTTTACACGGGTATAGTTCAAGAGCCAGAGAGTGACATAGGCTACTTTTCATCATCATCACCATTTTTCATCACTACGCGAGTGAAACCGCGGGGCGCAGCTAGTTTCTATATAAATTAGGTACTCTCAAGTCCGTTAATCGTTCGTGACTTGAACCATCGTCAATAAGCAAGAGATAGTGAACTGGGACACCTCGAATTGCTTTCGACGATCGATTTCGTTTCCGATACACGCTAGTTGAGACGTAACTGTGTACCTGTGTGTCCATGTGTACCTGTGCATGTGTACAGTATGTACATGTGTGTGAGATGAGCCAGTTAAATACGTTATACCTACGTTGATTGAACTGGAATGTACCAAACGGCTAGTCTGTCTACAATATGAAATGTAGATGACTGATAATTTCAACAAAGCAATTTTAACCTTGGTAATTTTAATACGATACAATCAATGAGACGTATCTCTATTGTATTTTTGCTCCGAGATTAAACATAAGTTTTTTTTTTTTAAAAGAAGTTTGTTAATGTAACTTTTTTGTGTATTATGCATTATATTCGCCGATTGTGAACCGATTTTGGTGATTAATTTACAATCGAATATGATTTAACTCCAAAAAGATTTCCTAATTTTATTAAAATTGAGAACATGAATCAAAACATTTATAATGGATTCAAGGAAAATTTATAATGTACGGGTGACAGTGCAATGGTTTTCTAAAAATGTATCTCTTCTCTATCTCTACATAGTATAAAAGATTATTCAGATCCCGCTTTAGTGGTAACTTTTTTATGTGTATTACGCAATAATATATTCGCCGATTGTGAACCGATTTTGGTGATTTATTTACAATCGAATATGATTTAACTCCAAAAAGATTTACTAATTTTATTAAAATAGAAATTGAAAAGATGAATCAAAACATTTATAATGGATCCAAGGGAAATTTATAATGTACGGGTGACAGTGCAATGGTATTCTAAAAATTAATCTCTTCTCTATCTCTATCTCTACATAGTATAAAAGATTATTCAGATCTCGCTCTAGGGGGTCGTATCTATTTCATTTTAGACACAGTTGACCAGACATAAATATACGTCGATACGGGTACGCACGCAGACCAATGTTAGACTGGATACTCGTATAAAAAAAGGATAACAAAATTGAGTTCGTTTACAAATAATGTAACGCTCAGTAAGGTAAATACTTTATATAGGTCTACGTTACTACTTAGGCTCAACGCCCACTGGAGAATCGTTTCGGCGTCACGGTGTACAAGAGACCGTAGAAGCCAAGTTTTATCGATTTACGCCAAAATCAAGATAGGCATGGTGACTAAAATTTAAAATCAATAATTTAAGTTTTTTGTTATAACCGTATGATCAAACTACGGTTTAAGCTTAGAATAACTACACAATGAAACCAAGTACATTCGCAAAATTTAAGCCATTCAAATGGTGTCACATATGGCTCCAAAAAAAATATAAAAATTTTACTATGACAATTGCGGTGAAATCGTACCACAACAAATCAGAAAAGCAGCATAACAGTTATGGTGTGACATTCCACAGGTAATCCATAATTTTCTTGCTTAAATCGTTTAAAATACCAATCGAAACGTAAGCTACAAAGCGAATTTGTACCTTACGTTTTGAGAAGGCGTTGTTTGGAAACCTACCTTCTCTGAGTAGTTACTCTAAGGGTTTAAGATTTTTATTTCCTCTAAAGAATTTACAAATTCACTTATTGAGAAAACGCAGTATAAATAGGTAAGTATTATAGCGCCATTGAGCGAAGTTTACAGAGATGAGAGTGAAAAACTGGGCGCAATAAATTAATTTGAATTATCGGTTTACGCTAGAATCAAAATTGTACCCCACTAGCGACCCGCCCGCCCGGCTTCGCACGGGAGTAATTTACGTGCGAAGCTGGGGCGGGTCGCTAGTTATATATATAAACCTTCCTTGAAAATGTATCTAACTGATGGTGAAAACCGCATCAAAATCCGTTGCGTGGCTTAGGAGGAGTTAGCGGCCATACAGACATACAGACAGACAGACGCGGAAAGCGACTTCAATTTATACTATGTAGAGAAGAGATAGAGAAGAGAAGAGAAGAGATAGAGATATACTAAAGTAAGAAGAGTCGAGGTGCGACATGGCATACAAGTGATCGTATAGGTGGAGAAGTCAACTATTATTGGTTTACGCTAGAATCAAGGCGCTACGTGGTGTACATTTGTACAAGCGGCCGTTCTTAATGGGTGTTCCCCGATAGTAAATAAGACCACCATAATTTTAAAAAAACAAGAGTCTGCGTTGGGCCTTAAAATTGAAAGAGTCTCGAAATAGGCGAGACACTAGAAAAGCTAGACAAGGTTACCTACATTTTAGCTAAATAAGACTGATCTAGTTTTTCTCCGACCCAAAGTATCATCCAACCAAGATTGATCGCTGTTCTCAAACTCCCGCTGGGTGCGATTTGCGCCTACAACACTTCAATTTTTTCTAATTTTCATCTCCTACACACTGAAAGCAACCTAACGTCGTACTAAATAAAGATCACTTTCAATTATGAATATCAATGGTCATGCGTGATATTGGGCAGTAGTGGGAAAATTGCGCCCATTTTAAAAGAATGATGGGACATTTTTTCCCGTAACTATTTGCGATTTTTCTTACGGTTTTCAATGTGGCGTAATGTATTGGGGTGCTGCATTCGAATAGGAAGTAGTTTTTTAAAGAACAGCAGCTAGAAAGATACGTACGTATATGGTATTATTTAAAAGGTAGGCACTATTTATTAGATATCAAGTGTTTTTTAGGGTTCCGTTCCCAAAGATTACGGGACCCTATTACTAAGCCTACAATGTTCGTCTATCCGCCCGTTCGCCTGTACGTCCTTCCATCTGTATGTCTGCCTGTCTGTCTGTCTGACCGTAATAGATAGCAAGCTGAAATTTTCACAGAATATGTAATGTTTTTTTTTAAATTAAATATTAGGCTTGCGTTTGACCACCATCACGCCTGATGTTAAGCGATGATGCGGTCTACGTTGGAGCACGCTTGCCTAGAAGAAACCGATTCACTCGTGATTTGAAGACACCCAGATTGTAATCATCGGGGTACACCCATTCAGGCAGCGCATTCCACAGACTAGCAGTTCGCATAATAAATGTGGAATCAAAGGGCTTCGTACGGGTTTTCGGAATATCAACCATAAAGCGGCATTATTATTATTAGCATTATTTCACATCATCAGCCATTAAATGTCCACTGCTGAACAAGGCCTCCCTCTTAGGGAGGGGTGTTGCCATAATCCCCACGCTTGGCAGGCGGCTTGGAGATCGCAGTACGTTCACCGTGTACTAACAGGATGCTGCTGCCCATCCTCCGGTGGTTCTGGTCGCAGTTTTAGGGCATACACGGGTCATTAGCATTATTTAGCATTATTATATTTCACCAATAAGTATCACCGTAGAGTTCTATAAAACCCCGTCAGTTTGTGATAGTGCTTAGCCAAACAACGCAATACGTTTCAGCTGTCGCACTGTAAACGTTTCCCATCCAATTGGTATCACGATTGCAAAGTGGCAATCATTGCTTGCATCTGCGTTTCCGATTATACCTATCTACACGCTGGCGAGGCAGGTACGTACCTACTGGTTTGTTTAAATTTAGGTGTATTTTAGTTCGCATTATCATCATCATTTCAGCCATAGGACGTCCACTGCTGAACACAGGCCTCCCCCATCGATCTCCAAAAGGGCCGGTTGAAAGCGGCCAGCCTTTCTCTGCGGTCTCTTTTAGGTCGTCTGTCCATCTTATGGGTGGACGTCCTACGCTGCGCTTACTGGTCCGTGGTCTTCAATCCAGAACCCTTCGGCCCCATCGGCCATCTGTTCTGCGTGCTATGCGCCCTGCCCACTGACACTTCAACTTGCTAATCCCGTGGGCTATGTCAGTAACTTTCGTTCGTCTACGATCCACCCAAAAATGAAGTTAATTGTAGCGAAATAAGGCTCTTCCTTCCCGTCTGCAGTTCTCTCGAGTTAAGATAATGTACGAGACATCTTTTAATTGGAGTTTTTTTACGGAGTATGAATTTTCAAAGGGGGACAATATATTTTTTTCTATCTTAACATACCTACTAAATAAAGTAATTTTCATTTTAACATATTTTAAGTTGACGAATTCAATTGATAACAACCGAATTTTTTGCTTGTTACTACTTTATTTTGCAGAAAATGTAGTTATATTCTATAGTGATCGCTGGTAGTAATATAGAAAATTTTGGGTTGAAAAAAAAATACAAATCAGCCAAATAACCAATTTATTTAGAGATGGCATTTTTTTATATCGATATTTGTCAATTTATAATCAAATTGGTGTTTGTTTTCATAATCGTGACCACATTTACTCTGATTAGCGTTTCACTTATCGACTACTTGAAAAATCAATTTTACGAGACACTGGCTACATAGACAAGATGTCTAGAGCCAAAACAAAAAAACACGAAACCAAATGATAATTATTTTCTGTAGCTGACTGAAAACACCAAAAATTCTCCATACAAAAACGAAAGGACAAAAACCCGCCAAGTACACAACTGCGGCAAAATTAAAATTATTCCATTACTTGATTAACAATTCCCGTCACGGCTATCCCCAGCCTCCAGATCTTATCTATCCCATTCCAAATTGAACACATTTCGCAAGATTTATGTGAACTTGGAAAAAAAGAAATCTCATTCGATGCGGAGCTTAGATAGGCGATAACGGAGTGATGGATTCGCTCAATAGTGACGCTTATTTTTGAGATTGGGTGAAATTAAAGTTTAAGGTATGCAGAAAGGATACAGAAGAAATAAGAATACTAAGGCTTACTATCCAGTATCCAAATGCTATGGTGAGCCTGACTCGCACTGGGCCGGTTTATTTTTCTTAGATATAACACAGTTCTACCTTAGGCCACCAACTCGCCGGATGTTAAGCGACGGTGTGGCCGAGGATGGAGCACGTTGATCTAGAAGAAATATATTCACTCTAGCCTTGGAGAGGCCCAGATTGTAGTTCTTATAGTGTTAACACACGAGACGTACATGGTTGACGAATCGCCAACGGGCGAGAAAAATAAACTTTTCTATCTCCCACCCGTTGGTTGAACGGCGGTTTATTAGGAAATAAGGAGGACGGCAGGTTTAAAAAAATTGCAATTTTTTTAGGTTCTACAAAACCAGAAAATACTTCCATTATCACGTCCATTGAACGTCTCAAGATTTTCCAATAAATTCACAACAACCTTCTGCCAAACTGACAACTATTACCCGCCGAGCCGGAAGCAGCACACGTCAAGTACATGTACCGGAAGTGAGCGCGAATATCGTAAATTCAGCCGGAAGCACCGTCATGTTAAACCGCGTGTACCATCGCGAGACGGCGCAAGGTGTTAGATAAAGTGCATAAAACAGTAGCCTAGTTCAAAAAAAGTGCATAGAAAGTAAAACAGTAGCCTAGTTCAAAAAAGTGCATAGAAAGTAAAACAGTAGCCTAGTTCAAAAAAGTGCATAGAAAGTAAAACAGTAGCCTAGTTCAAAAAAAGTGCATAGAAAGTAAAACAGTAGCCTAGTTAAAAAAAGTGCATAGAAAGTAAAACAGTAGCCTAGTTCAAAAAAAGTGCATAGAAAGTAAAACAGTAGCCTAGTTCAAAAAAGTGCATAGAAAGTAAAACAGTAGCCTAGTTCAAAAAAGTGCATAGAAAGTAAAACAGTAGCCTAATTCAAAAAAGTGCATAGAAAGTAAAACAGTAGCCTAGTTCAAAAAAAGTGCATAGAAAGTAAAACAGTAGCCTAGTTCAAAAAAAGTGCATAGAAAGTAAAACAGTAGCCTAGTTCAAAAAAGTGCATAGAAAGACGTAGAGTTGTAACAAACAATAACATAACACTTGACTCGCTTGGCTTACGTTGGTAATAAGGCAAAAAAGGGGTAATTGTACTAATAATAAGGCTTGTCTTAACGTTTCATTAATTACACAATTATAACAGGCTTACCGAAGGATATAATTGAATACATTACACATACTGATAAAATAATTTAAAATGGCGCGCGCACGGCTTGACGTCATAAAGTAATATAGTGTGCTTTGCCATGTGTGCCACATGCCAGAAAACCATGTGAACGTCAGGAATTAAAAACACGTCAAGAAATAATGAAAATGACGTCACAACAAAACAGAGGCAATTCTTGCTACATCTATCCCTGTATTCAAATATTTAGCCACAAGCCGTCAATGACGTCAAGAAATGATGTAAATGACGTCACAACAAAACAGAGGCAGTTCTCCCTACATCTATCCCTGTATTCAAATATATAGTCACAAGCCAGAAAACAAAGTGAACGTCAGGAATTCAAATGACGTCAATAAATTATGAAAGTGACGTCACAACAAAACAGAGGCAGTTCTTGCTACATCTATCCCTGTATTCAAATATTTAGCCACAAGCCGTCAATGACGTCAAGAAATGATGAAAATGACGTCACAACAAAACAGAGGCAGTTCTCCCTACATCTATCCCTGTATTCAAATATGTAGTCACAAGCCAGAAAACGAAGTGAACGTCAGGAATTAAAATGACGTCAAGAAATTATGCAAATGACGTCACAAACAACATAGAAACAGGTCTTACTACATCTACCCTTGTATTCAAATATTTAGCCACAAGCCGTCAATGACATCAAGAAATGATGAAAATGACGTCACAACAAAACAGAGGCAGTTCTCCCTACATCTATCCCTGTATTCAAATGTGTTGATTCACCGCGAGTCGGCGGCACGGGAAGTAAATCACTCGGAAACCAACGGGAAGAAAATACACGGGAAGAAATTTAAAATGGAGGCGTGGCTGTGCAAGTTGAGTCGTTTCTTAGATCAGGTTTAGAGCTGGTGTGCATGTTTTGTTTAAGTTATGCTCATTTCGGAGATAGGGCACAGGCTCAAGGAAAAGTGTGGTGACTCCCGGTCCGGCTCGTTCCTGGTGCAAAGGTTGGCCATTGCCATCCAACGCGGTAACGCAGCGAGTGTTTTGGGTACCTTTGCGCCGGGAACGGTCAGGGGTGGGTTATTTGAATAGTTATCAGTTTAATTGTAATTTGACTGAGATTTTGAATAATAAATACATTATTTAAAAATCCGACTCCGAAATTAGTAAATACTACGCAATGTCGGTTACTTGGATGTTATATTTTTTTCCAGCTATTTTGATTTGGTTTATAAATCAAAATAACTGTATAACTGTAACAATATAACATCCAAAATATAAGTAATTAACTAACTGCTGAATTTATGTAGATATATTTTCTACGGGACAAATCTGAGAGTATTGTAAGTATTGAAATTATTGTGCTATTTGTATTTGTATTGTTGAGTATGCTTTCATATGAAGAAAAATATTCCAAATCGTTTAATCATTAAATAACAGTTCCGAGGTACACACGTGCTAACATCCCTCATGCCGTAGTTGAAGAAAGTAGGAAAAAACTTCTGTCTGAAGTCGAGACCTCTCTTGAGCAGGTCTCGGTCTGGGGTGAACTGAACCTGGTTCAATTTAACCCAACAAAGACGCAAGTTTGCGCGTTCACCGCTAAAAAAGCCCCATTTGTTGTAGCTCCTTACTTTCAAAACACTCCTCTCAAGGTTTCAGAAAGCATTGGAATCCTTGGAGTCGACATTTCTACGAATGTACAGTTCCGCGGTCATATCGCAAGTAAGGCCAAGCTCGCATCTAAGAAACTTGGTGTGCTCAATAAGGCGAAGCGGTACTTCACGTCGAGACAAAGACTCTTGCTTTACAAAGCGCAAGTCCGACCTCACATGGAGTACTGCTCCCATCTTTGGAACGGAGCACCCAAGTATCAGCTTGACCCACTTGATGCATTACAGCGTAGAGCTGTCAGAATTGTCGACGATTCCAAGCTCACTGAACACCTAGAGCCGCTCAGCATGCGCAGAGACGTTGGGTCTCTTTGTATCTTTTATCACATTTACAACGGGGAGTGTTCTGAAGAACTGTTTGATCTGATGCCGGCGTTACGGTTTTACCATCTCACAAGCCACCTCCGCTTGAAGGCTCATCCACACATAATAGATCAGTGGAAATCGCACACTGTGCGTTTCACACGATCCTTCTTGCCTCATACCTGCAAAATGTGGAATGAGCTACCTTCTACGGTGTTTCCGAGAAGCTACAACATGGGGTTCTTCAAAAGGCGAGTTAATCGAGTTCTTAAGGGTCGGCAACGTATTTGTGATGCCTCGGGTGTTACAAGTATCCATAGGCGACGGTGACTGCTTTCCATCAGGCAGCCCGTCTGCTTGTTTGCCAACTATGGCATAAAAAAAAAAAAAAAAAACACTTATAAAAAAAAAACAAGTATTGTGTATTTTATTAATATTACACGGGAATTACTCACGTAAGATTAAGCCTGTCACTCCGACTATAAAAATTTATGAAAACCATGTCAGTTTCCATAATAAAAGTATTGTGTATTTACATCTGGAATTCCATGATTTTGTAAGTTTTTAAGTTAGATTACTTGTTTGAATCAATATGAAAATTTGATTGAACAGTTTTAATGTTATTTAATTTACTCGAACAGTTCAATTTTACATAAGAAATTACAATCATTTTATATCTCTAAAAAATATCTTGTGTCTTGTTAATTCGCGTGAGCGCGATAATGTACAAAACATTGGCTCCAAACGGTTTTTTTAAATTATTGTATAATAGGCTTGTGTTTGGCCGCCAACTCGCTTGACGTTCAGCGATGATGCGGTCTACGATGGAGCACGCTATTGCCTAGAAGAAACCGATTCACTCGTGATTTGAAGACACCTATATTGTAACTATCGGAGAATTTATCCCATTCAGGCAGCGCATTCCACAGACTAACCAAAAACAACTAAAAAATAAATAAAAATTCTTCAATTTCTTGCTTCGTGCCACTAAACCGACTGCGTTCAATTTTGTTTCATTATATTATTCTAATCTGAGTTCCGGCAACCGAGGCGGTTATAAATTGAACAAAACATTATAACAATAACTGGAACTCCCCGCAAAATTGACTTCATTAAAGCAACGAGAGGCAGTTTGTTTTGGAATAGCGATAAGCAGCGCTGCTGTTTTGTGAGGACGCGTAACGGCAAAAGCTACTTGTATTTTTACTAAGAAAATAGAATATCGAAGAGAAACGATAATCATCATCATTGTCAGTCTATCATGTTCCCACTGCTGGGAATCGGGCCTTCTCTCAGAAAGAGAGGATGTGCCCAAATCCACCATGCTGGCCCAGTGCGAGTTGGTGAATATCATGTCTTTGAACTTTTCAGGTTCTTTGACATACCGGTTTCCTCGCGATGTTTTTGAGCGATGGCATCGACACATACATAATAAACAATAATATTTAAAAATATATACTTACAATAATACAGTAGGATCCACAGGTATTAATGTATGCTTTAGTTACCTCTGTGTTCCTCTATCTGTGAGTAATTTTTTTATTTTAATTTTTTTTGATAGCCCGCTGGTCCAGTTGGTAGTGAACCTGCCTTCTGAGCTTGGGGGCGTGGGTTCGATTCCCACCTAGGACAAACATTTGTGTGATGAACATTTGTGTTTGTTCTATATCTGGGTGTTAATATCTATTTAAGTATGTATTTAAACCTATATATGTATGTATATCAGTCTCTAGCAGCCATATCACAAGCTTTGCTTAGTTTGGGGTCAGATGACCGTGTGTGCAAAAATGTCCCGAATATTTATTTATTTATTAATTTATATTTCTAGCGTGTAAATTGAAAAGTTATATCTATTTATCTCGTCATCGCACATAATATTGCTCGTCTATGTTTATTTATATTTTTTAAGACCAATAGGAAGAAAATTACACAGATTAATTAATATACATTACTTCTCTACGCGATCAAATCAGAAATGAGGAGATCCGTAGACGAACGAAAGTTACCGACATAGTCCACAAGATTAGCAAGTTAAAGTGGCAGTAGGCAGGGCACATAGCACACAGAACAGATAGCCGATGGGGCCGAAAGGTTCTGGAATGGAGACCACGGACCGGTAAGCGCAGCGTAGGACGTCCACCCACAAGATGGTCAGACGACCTAAAAGAGACCGCAGGGAAAAGCTGGATGTAAGCCGCTTCTAACCAGTCCTTTTGGAGATCGATGGGGGAGGCCTATGTCCAGCAGTGGACGTCCTATGGCTAAAATGATGATGACGATGACTTCCCATGTGTTTTTTTTACTTGAGTAAACTCGCTTGTTTGTTTGTTTTGCGCAATATTCGTGAAACTTTGACAGCCAGTAAATGTAACCTTAAACTTGGACATCGATGACCGACCTCAGATGCAACAAATCGTACATACTCGAGAAAAATATATACACTTACTTATCAAGAAAAACGGATATACTTTTTAAAACTTCATGTAATTCATTTTGGGATAACAACACAAACGTTCAGCTGGATTGCCGTTTAATTTTTCAGAACTTTTTTTACAAGATCTTAATAAACTTATCAAACTCAACCTCTTTTTCTGATTACAGTTTTGTAAATACGCAACCGGAAGTGAAGCCGGCAGGCGGAAGTTAAAGTCAAGCCGGCATTGGCGCGTCAGAAGTGCGCTAAGTTCGAGCACGATTAACGGACAAAGTCGGGTAAACTGATTTATAGTTTGCTGCTGCAGTGCCTATTAGATTTTGTTGTGCCTTATTGTTATTCTAACAACGTACTCAGATATTTTTAGATATGTATTCATACGATACAAACCGTAATTGCACTATCTTGTTATCTGCGACTTCGTGCACGTAGATTTTGACATAATCTTTTAGAATAGAAAAGAATAGTGCTTTAGAACTGAATAGAAGGAGACTTTATTTAGAATAACAGAAAAAGTATGAATAAAGAAATACAATTTAAATCCTAACTACTACTAAAAAAGCCGATTTGGAAGATCGCTGGACTGGAAAGCATGAGGTGCAGATTAAAACCTCGGGCCCGTACCAATGAACTCTTTGGAGTCTATGATTTTCATACCACTGGCTTGGGTGGATGATCCACCAGGCTGGCCCAGTTGCGGGTTGGTGGATTCACATACGCCATTGAATTCCTTCTCCGTACGTATGCAGGTTTCCTCACGACGTTTTCCTTCACCGTTTTTGAGCTATGGTATTGAAACTGCACATAGTTTATTTAGGTACTAAATAAGTCATTAGTGCAGTGCCAAAGGTTGAACCAGGTGCCGTCAGATTGTAAAGCGCACATGCATACGCTCGGCCACCATCGCTCCTAATAAAAAAATATTTACAGAGAAAAACAATGAAATAGAGTAATATATTATTCCTTTAATTCGTTATATGCGGATATGCTTTATCTATCCCATAAGGAATCTGCCAAATTTCAGATTTGTAGATCAAGCAGCTTTCAAGATGGAGAGTAGTTAGTAAGTAAGTGGTATTTTGCTTTCAAAAATAGTACTTTAATGCAACGGCAGGTAATTGAAGCAATTATAGACGAAAATAAAAATACACAAAAGACAGAGGCATAGCCAAGGCAAGCATACGTGCATACGTGCATAGGTAAGCAGTCATCATAGCGTCAACCCTCAGTACTTCTTTCAAAAATTGCGTGGATATTGAATTGTGAATATAAAAAAAACATACATATATCCATACTTTAACACACCCACACACACACACGCGCGCACACACACACAACACACACACGCACACGTATACGCACACGTACATGCACACACGCACGCACACATAGCCCTTTATATATAAGTAGAAAGATGACAAAATACGTATAAAATTTTCGTCGAAGTGTTCTTCAAATAATGGCTATATTAAACACCATATTTGAGAAAATAAATCAAACAATTTTTCCGGATAGCCCTCCAAACCCATAACCCGGTTGCCTGTCTACACAGATTAACAGATTAAACCGAAAAAGAGCATCCGGGAAAATTGACAACAACAAGGTTTCATTAACAGAATCGAATTACTGCGCACGCCGGAGTAAATAAAAATAAAAAGGAGGAAAATAAATAAAAACAACGGAAAATAAATAAAATAAAAACTGAGTGGACAAAGCCGTGACAATCAGGAGCGAGCCTTATTTGCAGAGGCGCGGGTAATTGATACGGGACGGTGACCGGAAACAGATGATGGTGGGGCCACTAATACAGCGTGAACTACTTTTTTTAATATTTTTTTTTACCTACTTCTAGGGCTAGTTCTCAATTTGTTGTATTATTAGGCCCAGAGGCCCAATCTAGGTATATAAAAATCGACGTGTGCTTGTGTGTATGCTCTTTATGGACTCCAAAATGGCTGTACCGATTTTGACGGGAATTTCACTGGCAGATAGCTGATGTTATAAGGAGTAATTTAGGCTAATTTAATCTCGAATATAACGCGGGTGAAACCGTAGGTCGCACCTAGTCTCTTCTCTATTTCTACATATCTACATAGTATAAAGTCGCTTTCCGTGTCTGTCTGTCTGTATAACCGCTAACTCCTCCTAAACCACACAACCGATTATGATGTAGTTTTCACCAGCAGTTAGATATTTTTTCACTAAAGGTTCATATATAACTAGCATCCCGCCTCGGCTTCACACGTAAATTGCACCCTAGCGAAGCTGGGGCGGGTCGCTAATTTAGCATAAAATTCAATTTTGTAATTTGTGTGAAAGGCAATATTAAACTATTGTACAGTATAGGACTGAAAAAATCTGGGCTATGATGGTGAGTTCTTGAGGTGCTGAGCAGATGCCTTATTATAGATGTCTTATCGTGATTCGGATTGTGATCGTGATCGCGTGCCATCTCACTTACGCACGTGGTGTGAGTAAGTAGATGCGAAGGGGATGGCATGCAATCTCGATCACAACCAAACTTCTGTAATAAGGCCGTTGGTTTATGCATGGTATAATAACATACTCCGCCAGGTATAGCCCTCCGAGAAAAAATGGGACGTGGGCGTCCCGCAATGATGTCATCAATGTCATGGATACACGTACACGTGTGTAAGCAAGAGCAGAATAAGTAATTCGAGAACAAGTTCGAGAGAGATGACGATACACGAAACAATGGCGGACTCTCTATGATTTTATGTGTTAACAGTAGCGTAAATTATAACTCCCCAATATTGGTATATTACCTGTGGGAATCCAATAAATAAATGTGGTTTTGACAAAATTGTGTTTAATATATTCAATTCGTGCTTAACTTGCTTGAGCGGACAAACCATATGACAACTGAAATGCTTTTTGTATTTCATTTAATAGATGATTAACGAATTTGTATCCCAATATCTGTGTTTGTTGCAATAAAGTGGCAACTAGACAGTGTCGTAATTCTGGGACAACTGCCAGAGTGCCAGACCTTGTTTTCTTGGATCATGGGTCTAAGTATGTATTATTATTATATTATATGCTACTATTTGATCTGCCTATTTAATGGCTCTAACTTACAACGTCAGTTCGTTAGTTGGAGCCATATTTGTCTCTCCGTTACCTTCCACAGACATATCGGACAGCTACTGTTTGCTAACTTGTTTGTTACGAGTAATGATATCAAATACGGATTCTTTTTCATAAGGAAAATTAGAACACAAAAAAACAGAATTTACTGTTTTCTGTCTGCCTGATGATCATCGCAACTTTTTTGTCCATCCTTTTAGATGTATTATGCAAACAAATGTTTCACTCACTCATTCGCACCCCACGCGCGGTCTCTTTTGGCAAAAATGGGATCTGCAAAACCTCGCAAAAGTGATCAGAATTCTCTGTTTTCTTTCAGTATTATTGAGCTGTTGTAGCTAATAAACGAATGGAAAAGAAATGTACTATATATATATATATATATTATATATCAGCGGGCAATGGAGAGAGCCATGCTCGGAGTTTCTTTGCGCGATAAAATCCGAAACGTGGATATTCGCCAAAGAACCAGAGTCACAGACATAGCTGTTAAAATTTGCAAGTTGAAGTGGCAATGGGCAGGCCACATCGCTCGAAGAACCAATAACCGATGGGGAAGAAAGGTTCTTGAGTGGAGACCACGAACCGGAAGACGCAGCATAGGTAGGCCTCCCTCTAGATGGACCGACGACATAGTGAGAGTCGCTGGCATTCAGTGGATGCAAAAGGCAGGCTGTCGTTCAGTGTGGAGGTTAAAGGGGAGGCCTATGTTCAGCAGTGGACGTCTTCTGGCTGATGATGATGATGATGATTTTATATATATTTATTTATATATATACGTATATTTCTTTTTTGTAATGCGTTATCACACTAGCTATACTGATGAAGCGTTTATTAGCATGAGCTATATTGTTGAGGATTTTTTCACGTGTGCAACACTATTGAAGAATTTTTCACGTGTGCAACACCATTGAAGTATTTTTTCACGTGTGCAACACTATTGAAGTATTTGTTCACGTGTACTACACTATTGAAGTATTTTTACATTTGCTTCTGCTTATACAGTTGAATACTTTTTACATATTTAATGCTTCTGCTCATTATGTTGAAGTATTTTTACATAATTGTTGTGTGCTTCTGCTTATACTGTGGAAATATTTTTACACGTGTGCTAGCTACACTGTTAAAGCATTTTTACATGTGTACTTCTGCTTATACTGTTGAAATATTTTTACGCGTGTGCTTCTGCTTATACTGTTGAAGTATTTTTACACAGGTGTTTCTGCTTATACTGTTGAAATATTTTTACACGTGTGCTTCTGCTTATACTGTTGAAGTATTTTACACGTGTGCTTCTGCTTATACTGTTGAAGTATTTTACATGTGTGCTTCTGCTTATACTGCTGAAGTATTTTTACACATGTGCCTCTACTTATACAGTTGAATTATTTTAACACATTGTGTGCCTCTGCTTATACTGTTGAAGTATTTTTACACGTGTGCCTCTGCTTATACTGTGGAAGTATTTTTACACAGGTGCTTCTGCTTATACTGTTGAAATATTTTTACACAGGTGCTTCTGCTTATACTGTTGAAATATTTTTACACGTGTGCCTCTGCTTATACTGTGGAAGTATTTTTACACAGGTGCTTCTGCTTATACTGTTGAAATATTTTTACACAGGTGCTTCTGCTTATACTATTGAAATATTTTTACACGTGTGCTTCTGCTTATACTGTGGAAGTATTTTACACGTGTGCTTCTGCTTATACTGCTGAAGTATTTTTACACATGTGCCTCTACTTATACAGTTGAATTATTTTAACACATTGTGTGCCTCTGCTTATACTGTTGAAGTATTTTTACACGTGTGCCTCTGCTTATACTGTGGAAGTATTTTTACACAGGTGCTTCTGCTTATACTGTAGAAATATTTTTACACGTGTGCTTCTGCTTATACTGTGGAAGTATTTTACACGTGTGCTTCTGCTTATACTGTTGAAGTATTTTACACGTGTGCTTCTGCTTATACTGTTGAAGTATTTTATACGTGTGCTTCTGCTTATACTGTTGAAGTATTTTACACGTGTGCTTCTGCTTATACTGTTGAAGTATTTTTACACAGGTGCTTCTGCTTATACTGTGGAAGTATTTTTTCACGTATGCTACACTGTAGAAGCATTTTTTTCCGACAACAATACATTTAACCGTGGAGCTGCACCACAAACAATAAAAATAAGCATTTTTTCTTTTTAGTTTCCAGTCATAAAATCATGCGGAATAGATATAAACAGATAACTTTCTTATTTGTTCTAATTTTGCATAAAATTTTCTCACGGTAGTGCCTGCAAGGCAGAGGTGGATTCATAGAAATAATTAAGGAATGCACTCTCTATGCAAATGATGCCAAAGCTAATCTGGGCTACACGGCGTCTCTGGAACTTGCCTCAACTATTGTAGCTTTATATTAAAAACCCGTTAACCAATCTCTGCCACCAAGTCTGGATACTGCATTAAAGAAGACAATTTTTTCCAGGCCCGCCGAATTTACCGTATATTGATGGGTATAACACTATAAAATTCATCGTTTTTTTTGTACCATTCGAACGAAAGATAAGTTAAAAATGAAACCGGAATAATAATATAAAGAATAATAATATGTGTTGTTTTGATTTTTGCCACATTTATAAAGTCACTTGACCGGAACATTTTAATACGAAAAAGGATGCATGCTTAGGAATTTTTATACAAAAATTAATAGACAATATTTTACAACAGTGGCCATAGTAATCTGCTTTGGCAATATTCCGGTTTGATCGGATATAGCTAATATTACCACTAAATGTAGAGATTATGAGGAACAAATCGACATGAGTTTCATTACTATACGGTATTAGTTTGTGGTGGGCCTATTTTTCAAACAAAAGAAATTGTCTCATTTGTGATTTATATTAGACTTTTGGCAAAAGAAATTAATTACGACAAGAAAACAGCGGTAAGTTTATGATGCCTAGAAGTAGCGGTTTTTAATATTAGTGTGTTATGTAATATCAAACATAGTTTAAAAATATATTGTGAAAGTTGACAATGGGCATGGACCTAGGAGGCCGTGGAGTTTTTTTTTTTTTAATTGTTTTTTAGTTTAATATATTTATTTTAGTAATTTTTTAACTTTCACGATTAAGATTAATATTAATAAATCATTTATTTCAAGTGACAAAATTATTACAATAGTCACATTACATTTAAATTCTTACATATTAAAATAGTCCCTAATATACATACCTACACACACACGCACATACCTATTTTTACCTAAATAAAATAATACGTGATAAGTCCCGATAAACATTTAAAACTTGTTAATTTTAATTTAGGTAAGTTTCTTATCATTAAAATCAAATCAAATATGCATAGCTTTTCGACTTTTTACCAGTAAATTTCATCAGAAAAAAAAACCTTGACAGATTGACCCTCAATCTGAAACACAGTAATGTTTGCACACTAGTGCTTCGCGGTTAAACGGAACTTTGCAAAAGAGATTACAATTTTTTTTTTTTTTTTTTTTTTGTAAATTATGTTGAGGCTTCTCGTCCAAGATACCAGAGTGCCTCAAGACGAAGGTCTTTGACCAGTGTGTGTTGCCAGTGATGACATATGGTACTGAGACGTGGTCCTTAACTGTTGGCCTTTTGGAAAAACTCAGAGTCACACAGCGGGCAATGGAGAGAGCTATGCTCGGAGTTTCTTTGCGCGATAAAATCCGAAACGTGGATATTCGCCAAAGAACCAGAGTCACCGACATAGCTGTTAAAATTTGCAAGTTGAAGTGGCAATGGGCAAGCCACATCGCTCGAAGAACCGATAACCGATGGGGAAGAAAGGTTCTGGAGTGGAGACCACGAACCGGAAGACGCAGCGTAGGGAGGCCTCCCACTAGATGGACCGACGACATTGTGAGAGTCGCGGGCATCCAGTGGATGCAAAAGGCAGGCTGTCGTTCAGTGTGGAGGTTAAAGGGGGAGGCCTATGTTCAGCAGTGGACGTCTTCTGGCTGATGATGATGATGATGATATCAGTCTTTTCTCACAATTTCTCACTGCATGCGCATCATTAGGGAAAGTAACAACACTTTTAAAATCAGTCTTTTCTTAGAAGTCTACGCCGTAGCAACATAGAGATTCGTAGCACCGTAGAGCTTCGTAGCACCGTAGAGCATCGTAGACAACGCTACGAATACATTGTAGAGCCAACGTAGAGCTGAGTTGAAAGACGCGTACGGCTTGCGGCTTGGAAAATAAACTCGAAAACTTTTGTATACCTATGTGGCACCTTCAGACTATAGTATGGGGTCATTGTATTCATCATTATGCACAACTTTTTCCAAGAACTAAAAAACATTTAGTCGAGAAATGCTGCCAAATTTCGCTAAGATCGGTTAAGCCATTTAGTCGTGAAAAGCGAACAAACATCCAGACAGAGAGACAGAGTTACATTCGCTTTTATAATATTATTAGTAAGGATAAAGATATATAAACAGGCAGGTGACATTGTAGGGACAGCTTAGCTATGATGCAATTAACGCGTCTATAATGTGAATACCGCGTAAAATAGCGTAGTCTTAAACTGCACTCACTACAGTTCCCAAGCGCTAGGTATATTGTTTTGTTTCGTACCTGGTTCCATTAAGTTTCTACCATACTTGCTTCAGGGAATAAAAAGGAACTTGAACAATATTTTCATCTCAATTTGGACTTCACAGTCGTCTTGTTGAGTAATCTATACTAATATTATAAAGAGGAAAGATTTGATTGTTTGTTTGTTTGTTTGTTTGCATTGAATAGGCTCCGAAACTACTGAACCGATTTGAAAAATTCTTTCACTGTTGGGATGCTGCACTATCCCCGGTCGACATAGGCTATATATCCCGGCTTCGCCCGTGCGAAGCAGGGGCGGCCTACTAGTAAATTATACTTGCTAAGTACATAATTGTGTGCCAAGTTTTATGGTTCTTTTTCAGGTTAATATTAAAAGAATTAAATCTAATATTAATACAACTCTATGAGGGAAAAAAACAATCTGAAAGACCCTTGGGAGAGAAAACTGGCCAGAATACTGGCAACATTGCATTGCTGAATATGCCGCGAGTTTTGGAGCCAACGTGGAAAAAAACATGTCGGCTCGTTGGATTATTTTCCTAAACTTGTGTATTTTCGAGTGTTAATGTGTAGTAAATGGTGAATTATTATTTATTAAGTGCTCTTAAACGTGCTCGAGTGTGGAAAAGTGATATAACGAGGTGAAACATTTCTTTTCGTGATGTTTCCAAAACTCCATAGGAGCCTCTTGTAAAGTCTCCACCACTTAACAGGGGCATGAGTTTGACTTGACCGTGACTTACTTTGCTTGACTCTGACTGTGACTATGCATACGCTTTTAATACTATGTAAACATGTTTAACATTACGACTAAAGTTATTGAATCCACGGTCATGAAAATTTTAACAAAAAAAAAGCCGCCAATGTGTAAAGTTATATGAATGCCCAGCTTCTAAATAATATCAAAATTTGTTCCTCCACGCTACTCACGCGACGCCCAATGCGCATCTTTCGTCTCGTTCGAGCACTTGTGCGAGTACGTACTCGCACGCGAGTTGTGCGCGTCACCACGCGAGTGGCTACTTCACGTTTGAACGCCTACTTGTACTTGCACTTCCACTTGTTACTTGTACTACGCATCGTCTGCAAGCGCCTTTACAAGTTAATTTCCAAATGGGCAGTGGGATTTTTTAATTTAATTTTACTTGGATCGCATTAGTTTTCTGTGTATTTTACTTTTATATTCAGTTTGTTACTAAAATTAGTTACAAGTCTAAAAGAGACGAAACGAGATTGTTCCTCTCGAGGGTAAAGTTTCAAAAGAACAAAACGAGAAACTTTAAAAAATCTTGTTTCTTCAAATGCAAAAGTTTGAAGTTTTGAGATGTGCGACCGGGTCCCGGGAGCGATATTACCACTTTGCCGAGATTACGTTTTGTTTGAAATAAAAATATTAAAAATATTGTTCACTTTTAATCACATAAAGGCTTATTAAAGAGTAGAGTTATCCATCTTCAGAATCATTTAAAATTATTTATTTCATCACCATCATCATCAGCCAGAAGACGTCCACTGCTGAACATAGGCCTCCTATTATTTATTTACATAATATTAAATCTAGATAGATCTCATATCTAAAGCGTTTAGGTATTATTATTTTATTATATTTTAGGTATTATATAGGTATTATTTATTTACATAATATTAAATCTAAATAGATCTCATCTCAAACGCGGTTTCCTAATTTTTACATTCATGTGGAAATTAGTCATACCAGCACTATTATGGAATCATTATGAAATTTTACTATAGGACCAGCCCTGAAATCGCGAAAAAAATATCAGCTGTCCTATAGAAAACGGTCATTAACACTCGATTTCAGGGTTGGTCCCATACTAAAAGTGGTTCATAATGATGAGTACAATTACCTTCTTTTGGCTTCGAGAGTGATCCCTTTACACCCTGTATAATAGCTATTACTATTATATAATGATAGCCTGTTGGTCCAGCTGGTAGTGAACCTACCTTCTGAGCTTGGAGGCGTGGGTTCAATTCCCAACTAGGACAGACATTTTTATATGATGAACAATTGAACATATGTGTTTGTTCTATATCATCTATTTAAGTGTGTATTAAAAACTATATATGTATGTATATCAGTCTCTGGCCATTATCACAAGCTTTGCTTAGTTTGCGGTCAGATAACATTGTGTACAAAAAAAATGCCCCGAATATTATTATATTTATTTATTTATATGCAATATGTGAATAAAATAAACATGCTTGTTACACTTAAGAATTACATAAATTAAAAGACTATTAAATAAAATTAAAAAATTAAATTAAATTGTATTTATTGAGATTAAACACGGTCAAGCCAATTACATTAGTATCTCACAATTCTCACAAAATAATAATTATGCATATCAATTAAAAAAAGAAAGGAATTAAATTAATTACAAAACTAGAACGATAATGTTCTCTGTTTCGTAATTCCAAATTTTTACCTACCTACCTACCTTCTCTAGTCACTTCAGTTTGTACTGTATTCGAGAGCTGGCAACGAGCCAGTTCACTCATTACCGGAGCTTTAATTGAATAATCCTACATTGTCTGGATTTTTTCAGGATCAGACTGTCTGAGTTTTAGTTTTCGTTTCGAGAGCTTTGCTATTGATTCGTTACTGGTGTTAGGTTTGGATAGTAACCAGAGTTCTAAGTTCAAATTTTCAAACTCAGTTTTTTTTAAAATAGTAGATAGGCTTGCGCTTGGCCGCCATCTCGCCTGATGTTAAGCGACGATGTCTACGATGGAGCACACTTGCCTAGAAGAAACTGATTCACTCTCGACTTGAAGACACCCAGATTGTAACTAACGGGGAAAACCCATTCAGGCAGCGAATTCAACAGACTAGCAGTTCGCACAATAAATGTGGAATCATAGCGCTTCGTACGGGTTCTCGGAATATCAACCATAAAACGATGTCGATTTTTTGTGCCCGCCCTGGTGGTCCGATAGAAAAAAGGGCAGGAAGGAATTAAATCATGCAGATCTGATGCACACTCTCCGAAATGTATCTTATAAAAAACCGATAGACTAGCAACTTTACGCCGATGCTCGAGACTAAGAAGCTTAGTCTGAACCAGGGATTCATTGCTCTGTCATCATCATTTCAACCATAGGACGTCCACTGCTGAACATAGGCCTTCTTCGTCGATCTCCAAAAAGGGCCGATTGGAAGCGGCCTGTATCTAGCGTTTCCCTGCGGTCTCTTTTAGGATGTTTAGTGGATTTTTTTTCTGTGAAATTATTTGTTATAATTAAGTGTACGTACCCTTTCAGTTTGTTGGACTCTAGACCAAACACCCTGTATTTAAAATCAATACGACAATCTCGTCGCGTTAGATTCGTTCACGGAATTCAGTCCCCTAGTAGAAGAAAGGATTTCGTTCGTCATCACTGTTATAAAAATAACAACACACCAAAATTTCGCTGTGTCACCTCCAAAAAACGTTCTCCCCTTCCCAATTGTATTATATCAAAATACACGCTACATTGAAGAGACATTTTATACAACAATGGGTACCGTTTCCTAACATCGCGACTCATATCTCCCCTTACCTTTTGTGTTGCACCCCTTAACGATGTACAGTTCGCGGGGCAAGTTGCTACCTCGCGGAGTAGAAAGGTAAGATAGGAATATCAGAACCCGGTGGAACGACCGTTCGATATAGGGACGTGATTCTTGTGCATTGGGGTGCGTTTTCCACATCAATGCAATGTGTCACTCTACAACATAGATCTGTAATAAGTTACTATCTATTTCATTTTGCTTTATTATTTTTCTAGATTTCAATGACGTATTATGCATTAGCAGCGCCCCATGGTTGCGTCCGATATACTTAAGGAACAGTTTTTGTTTTTTCAGGATAAAAATGCATACAAGTATGTGTAGCTATTTCTATATTATCAAAATTGCATTCAAAACCTTGCTGCTGTTACTGAGTTGAGTATTGACAAACATACATTCTTACATACACATTTATAATAACTTTACCATTTAATACATAATTCGAAACCATAATGCATTCAATCAGAATTCGAAACTGATGAAAAAAACAGCACTAGCAATGATTTTTTCATTCACTATCCTACAGGAATTATAATTTTTCGGTTTAAAAATAGCCTAATAATATTACCGTGATTAGTGTGATTTATTGAATAGCTACCAAGTGTAGCATCTGATTTGGTCTTTTAAAATCATGTTTTTGTGTTTGTTCATACTTCTCATCACTCACTTCTCTCTGAGAGAGAGGATGGGCCCTACTAATCCACCATGCTGTCCCAGTGCATGTTAGTGAATGCCATATGTCTTAGAACGTTGATGTTTTTACACCGATTTCCTTACGATGTTTTCTTTTATCGTTTTTAAGCGATGGAAAACTGCACGTAATTTATTTAAGTACTAAAAAAATCACTGGTGCTGAGCTAGGATATAACCGGGTGCCGCCAGATTGTAAAGCGCACATGCTATACTCAGCCACCATCTCTTATGATCATACCTGTGGCGACACTATTAACGCAAATGGCTCTTCCATTCAATCATGTAGTCTACGGGTATGAACTGTAGAGCAACATTATTGCGAGAGTGTACGCACATATTAGGGTATTTCTTTACGATAAAGCTCCGTACACACGTTTTTCAACACAACGTCCAATGTAACGTGCTATGTAACGCTTCAACTACATTTTAAAGCATACGATATATCCAAGTGCACTAAAAGCTTACATGCACACACTGCATACGTCGTTTGCCGATTTCTCAGATGACACGAAGGAGTTTTCGCTTCCCAGTTAATGCGTTCGTAAATAAATCGCGTAGTTTGTGCGGGCCTGCATCGGATTACAATTCCTATAGTTACAATCTCTCACTGAAAACAGTCAAAAAACGTCCGAGCGTCATTGTACATACATTGTATCAATTATACCAAATTTGCTCCAATTTAGACGTTATGTCGCTTGCGTAGTGTTCAACGGTAGGTGTCCGCTATGTCATCGTAGCTCTAGCATCGTGCGGCGTTGTAGTCGGATCGCGGTTCCCTTGTAACTAACCAAAAAGTCGGCGCAATTCATAGCGTGCGCCGAGTTTTGATTCGGTTTTTTTGGTACGATTTTGACTCTAATGTATTGTATCTCGATGAGGGACCGTCCATCAACTTAAACTGAACGTCTATCACCTTCAGCATATTGAGAATTAACCATAGAGATTGCTAGTCTTAGCAAAAGCTACAAATCAGAGATCACATTTTGTTTATATTTTAGGATAATTACTAATGTAAGATTCAGCATAAAAGACTGCCGGTTATGATAGAAATTATAGCGGGAGAAACTGGCTTAATCCTACGTGAGTAATACCCGTATAATATAAACAAAATATTGTGTTAATTCCACCTCAGTTTTCACAAGTATAAATTGTTATTTTATAGAGCTGATAATCTTCAAACAGCTAAAAACATTTTCTTGAATCATAGCTAGGAACGTCTCGATCAAACCAACCAAAAACCACCTTAATCACCTCACAGTAGCCTTTCACATTCACACCGTTCACATTGTGAGAGTCGCTGACATCCAGTCGATGCAAAAGGCAGGCTGTCGTTCAGTGTGGACGTCTTCTGGCTGATGATGATGATGAATAGCTTTTCAAACAAAAAAACAAAATCAAAATCGGTTATGCCGTTTAGCTACGATTCCACAGACACTACACAGATACACAGATACATAGATACACAGATACATATATACATGGATACACAGATACATATATACATAGATACACAGATACACAGATACATAGATACACAGATACATAGATACATAGATACACAGATACACACGCTAAACTTATAACACGCACTTTTTGCGTCGGAGGTTAGTAAAATAATGAAAGACCACACCACCTTGGAGAATTTTCTTCATCGGCAATCACGAATGGTGTTGAAATTCTGATTAATGAAAAGTAGTGTAAATTTTTAAGTTTTTAGTAATTTTAATTGTGTATTGTATTTTTTTTTATTGTTGTAATGTGACTATAATTTTTTAATTGTGAACGTCGATATGAGTTGATTTACTTGAAATAAATGTATTATTATATAATAAATTTTATTCACGGGTCTAGCCCGGACCTTTGATAGGCATTGGTGGGGCCGAAACCAACACCAAGAGGCCCTGTTGAATACAAAATACAATTACTATGGAATGTGTATAAAATGGAATGTAAAACTATTGTACAGTATAGGATTTAAAAAAACAGGGCTATTGAGGTGAAAAATTTGTGGGTAGTTGAACTGATCTATGGGATGAGAAACGGCACCTGCCTTATCCTGTCTCATTTCAAAATATATTTAGGCAGGTGATGACTTGCCACCCACTAAATGGGCCCCCCATAGAGGCTGCCACATCTTGGCACCGGAGGGGCAACATTGGCATGGGTGGCTTAGGGTGTCGAGAGGTGTGCTGCACTTTCACTAAGAGCTACTCGCGGCGTTATGCCCTTTAACACTTCCACCCTGGAGCTTAGGTTCTTAGCTCTTGCGGTTTCCACCCCCAGATGGCCGGTTAAGGCAAGCCCCCCTGGCTTGCCTTAACCGGCCATCTGGGTCTCTGGGGTTTTAGACCCATGGAATCGGGGTACGCGGTGTCGCCACTCACCGACGGCTCGCCATAAAGCTGCCCCTGCGTTTATTATTATTATTATTAATGGCGCTTCCTGCGTAGGTATCTCAGTGGTAATGTCTTTCGCGTATTTCATCTATCAAAGTTTCTGTTGCATTCTGTCAAAATGTCTGTACGTAGCTTTAGAACATTTCAATGCGTATTACGTCGCGTATTTACGGCGCGGTTACGTTACGTCAGCGGAACGTGAATGCAACACGATGACAGGGTGATATCCAACCCCTCTATTATTTAAATTGACAATGTAAATGATGAGCGATATTCTGTTTATATAAAATTTATTCAGTATTTCATTATTATCAGTATTTATTAGACGGCAAATGCATTTATTAACTAAACAAAATACAAACTACCACTAACACTACAAAAACAGTTTCCATAGACCGTTGAAGTATGTAAGTTTGACTGCACATAAGTTTGTATTTTTTGTACCCTGATAGTTCTCATTGTTGATTGGAAACGCAGGGTAAGCGTACTTCTTTGTTAATAATTATAATTTTTAGAAAAAAAAAGAACCGACTTCATGACTATGCATACCTACATTTACAAACTGAATATTACGACTGAAATACTTTGTATCCATCGTCTTGAAAAATTTAACGAAAAACGACAGGGCCCGGTCGCCATGGAGACACTTTGTTTTTTTGAAGTTCTGTTGTAGGAACAGTTCCTCTATGTTTGCTGTTCAGTTGACAGCGTCGCTAGTGGAGAACAAAGTATGAAATTCACCAAGAAATAACTGTAGTTCCAATTTTGCCCACCTTAACAGCTAACTTGGTGGCACTGTGCAATGTACATTGAATTCGTTGCTTATCGTCATTTTTTTGTAGTTTTTGTAGATTTTTCAAAAAGCGCTGAATCAATGTTGATAAAAAAATTATGGGACCACCTAAGAGATAAGACCTACCAACCTAAAAAAGAATCAGTAATCGTGTAACAAACATACATTAAAAAAAACATACAGTCGAATTGATAACCGCCTCTTTTTGGAAGTCGGTTAAAAAATTATGCCATTCAACTCTGAATAACCTACTGGTCTTTTTGTTTGCCATTTTGTTAGGCTTCTTGCATATCAGATCTAAGATGCCATGCATATTTTGCTGCCTTCTTGTAATGTTGAACGATCTGTCATCCATTTTGACCATTTGGAACAAAACTGTTTACTATTCCGCTTTGGAAATGCCATCCCTGGTGATATAGTGGTGTTACGGTAGACTTGTTCTAGAGTGGAGATTATGAATTGAAAATACGGACGAAGACAACTTTAGGCTCGATGAAGTGACGATCGTCATTCCATCAAGCTCGATCATCGGTATACCATTACACCTATCTTGGACATATTGTGTCAAATTTAGGCAAGAGGTCGCCCGGAGAATCCAACTCAGTTGGGCAGCGTTTGGGAAATTACGTGACACCCTTTCATCCAAAATACCACAGTGCCTAAGGACAAAGGGTCTTTAACCAGTGTATGTAGCCAGTCATGGCATATGGTACTGAGACTTAGTCTTTAACTGTTGGCTTTTTGGAAAAACTCTGAGTCACACAGCGGGAAATCGAAAGAGCTATGCTTGGAGTTTCTTTGCACGAAGAATCCGGAACGTGGATATTCGGCAAAGAACCAGAGTCACCGACACAGCTATAAAAATTTCAAGTTGAAGTGGTAATGGGCAGACCATAATTATTACTCGAAGAACCTATAAACGCTTGTGAAGAAAGGTTCTTGAGTGGAGACCACAAACGGCAAGACGCAGCGTTGCGAAGCCTTCCACTAGATGGACCGACGACATCGTGAGAGTCGCCATCATCCAGTGGAAGCAGATGGCAGGCTGTCGTTCTGTGTGGAGGTCAAAGGGGGAGGCCTATGTTCAGCAGTGGACGTTTTCAGGCTGGTGATGATGATGATGATGAAAAGCTTGAAAAGTTTGGGCTAACTAGAGGCTTATATCTACCTATGGACTAAGATGACTGGTTATGATGATACTACATTATTTGTCATGTCTATGAATGTCTTAGGAATCCAACGCGTATCAGCAAAGCCGACATAATTGCTAGAACAATTACTATGTGTCAATTACTAGGTGTCAGCACAGTTGTGTAGGGTGCACATTTTTTAAGTCACTTTTATAGGAAAGCCATACATAGGTACTTACAAAAGTAAATATTGGAGTTGATTCGCCCGTGACAAAGGATTTTATATATACCCTAAAGTGACACGGCTAGGTACGCAGTTTTTTTTACCGTGGTACTGTTTTTTACGTCCTGTGGTACAGTTGACCGGACAACGAGAGAAATTAACCGACCTACGAGTTTTTTTTACTTTGCTACTACTTTTACTACCACTAATGGTGTTTTTATTTAGTTATTTTAAGTTTTTAGTTAATAATTTATTATTAAAAGCTTTCGTTAATTTTCTGTTTTTTAAGTTCTGTTTTCCATACGAATATTATAAAGAGAAAAGATTTGATTGATTGTTTGTTTGTTTGGATTGAATAGGCTCCGAAACTACTGAACCAATTTGAAAAATTCTTCCATTGTTGGGAAGCTACACTATCCCCAGGTGACATAGGCTATATATCTATACCCTTGCTGGGGTACCCTGGGGCGTGTCGCTTGTGCATAATAAAGTTATATTTTTATAAGAAAAGATAAAGCTAAAAAGGTTTTTTTTTTTAGATCTTAAATAAATTCTTAAAATACAATTTTTACCTACTATATAAATAACATTAAAATTTATAGTAGGCAAGTGTCAAATTTTTCCGAACTAACTCATGGCAACCGAGTGTGCGTGCACCTAGCAACTACCACCTATTCTGTGTTTAATTACACTGTACTAGTGTTTCCAATTCACATTGTATTAATTACTCTGTGACTTCTCGGAGCAGTCTCTGAGAAGTGCTTTAACTTCTGACGTATACGCGACAGTACCTTGAATTCGTACCAGAACTTCACAGTTCAAAATACTTGCTAACTAATAATAGGTTACGTTTAACTTAATTTAGTGAAGCTACGTAGAAGTCTTGAAGTTAAGCCTCTCTCCTTATAATTAGGTAGAGTATTTGCATTACTTGGTTTGAAGCTGAAAATCCGCAGCCCCGAAAAGCCATCCGTCTCATTTCGAAACCTCATCATCTACATCAGCCAGAAGATTTCCACTGCTGAACATAGGTCTCCCTATGATCCCTGCCATCAGAATCCACTGGATGCTCGCGAATCTCAAAATGTCGTCAGTCCAACGCTTATTTGAAATGATATTTAGGCACAACGCGATTAAGGCACACTGCGTTTTAGGTACGCAGCGAGCAAATGGTCGGTCCATCTAGTGGGAGGCCTACATACGCTGCGTTTTCAGGTTCGTGGTTACCACTCAAAAACCTTCTTCCCCATCGGTTATCGGTTCTTGCTTGCCCATTCTCACTTCAACTTGCAAATTTTAATAGCTATGTCGGTGACTCTGGTTCTTTGGTGCGAATATCCACGTTTCGGATTTTATCGCGCAATGAAACTCCGAGCATAGCATTTTAAAATCTACAAGCTTCTAAACTCATGGTAAATTGGTAACAAAAGCCCTCATTCAGGAGCGTAAGAAGAAGAGCGGGAGGTCTTTTAGTGGCCTAAAACTTGCACTTAGGTCAGCTCTCAGCCAGTACGAGCTCAATTATACTGCAGCCGCTTAAAGAATGCGTCTGACAGTTGCCATCACATTGTAAAAAGCTGAACTAAAACAGTAAATTCTGATCACTTTTACTAGCTTTATGAACGTAAGATTATAACCAATATACAGTAAAATATTATAAGAAAATATTTAAATTCAAATTTTTGCAATGTTATTGCACACGAATTCTTTTAGCGGTCACACTGTAATCAAAACCAAAGTCTATAATCAGGCTGCTTGTTTTTCCCATTTTATTCACTAAGCTAAAATTACAGCTAAACCAATTTATCTATAAGTTCGCCAAATGGTGGAACTAAAATTATCAACGGGAAGATATTAGTCGTAACTAAGAACTACGATGGTGGCGCCCATTGAACTGTTCTGATAAGTTGGTAATTTATTTTGGTTTCGATGAAATGGTTGTTATTCAGTGGCGGGTTTTCAATATTAATTAACGTCAATTATTGAGTAATTATCGTGCAAAAGTATGTTTGCACAAATATTGGTGTTTGTCAGGTCTGATAAATAATTTCTGTTTATTTACTTTTATATGGATAATTGTTAATAGTGAATAATGTTCTTATTGACCGATTGCAGTGAACCTTTTAAAGTAAACGAAATTACATGTTTCACCTCATTATATCACTTACCTACACTCGAGCACGTTCATGAATACTTAATAAATAATAATCAACATCGCATTTCAGCATTGACGTCCACTGCTGGATATAGGCCTCCCCATCGATCTCTAAAGGGTCCGGTTGAAAGCAGCCTGCATCCAGCTATTTCCTGCGGTCTCTTTTAGGTCGTCTGTCCATCTTGTCGTCCTACGCTGCGCTTACCGGTCCGTGGTCTCCATTCGAGAACATTTCGGCCCCATTAAAATACTTATACTGGGACGTTTGGAAAAAGCTGCAAGGCTGTTTTTTTTAATATAAATAATACAAACAAACAAACAAACAAGCAAAGTAATTTATTTTGACATAAATTTAGATTTACATAACGTGATTTTCCATAGGCTCCCGAACTAGTCTGGGACTGTGTGTCGGGTGCCAGTGGCTTCTCTTATTATAACATTACAATTATGCCAAAGCAAACAGTTATATCATGCAAAATACAAAATATAATTTAAAATTTAGAACGGATAATATTTGGCGTGATGTGCAAAATAGGCTTGCGTTTGACCACCATCACGCCTGATGTTAAGCGATAATGCAGTCTACGTTGGAGCACGCTTGCCTAGAAGGAACCGATTCACTCGTGATTTGAAGACACCCAGACTGTCTGTTAAGTTTTATGGGTCCTATGTAGGTAGCTACAGTGAAATATCGCCATGTTTTAGTGATTTATAATGAGTATGTAGTCTCCATTATTTAGCATATCTCGTTTATTATATTATCGTCGTATTTATGACGTCTCTATTATCGTTAAAAGGGGAGTTAATAGAGTCCTTAAGGGTCGGTAACGTATTTGTAATGCTCTGGTGTTACAAGTATCTATAGGCGACGGTGACTGCTTACCATCAGACGGCACGTCTGCTTGTTTGCCACCTATGGCATAATATTTTTATTAAAAAAATATATTAAAACCTCATTGGTGGTACCACAGAAAAGAAAAAAATAATTGTTTAAATTAGAACGGCTGTCAAGGCATTTTTGTAAGATTTTTATTGTGGCCAGTTGCACCCATATTAACGAAACGTCAGTTATTTGAAATCAGTTAGCAGCTGTGATGCGGATTAAGAACTTTGAGACGTAACCCAAAAAGGTAAGGTCCAAGTTCTTTGGATGCGGAGTTCGATGCGTTGACATACATGAGAATGTTCAAGCAAGATTCTGTCATAATACCTGGCGACAGATTTTCCTTCTCATTTCCGTTCTATATACTTCTCTTTTCTGTGGGTGGTACCGTGGTATGTTTTCGAACATCAATATTGGCAGTTTAGCAATCAATATTCACTGCCAACAAATATTTAATGGCCCCAACAGTGCCTTAATACCTTAGTATGTATTCGAATTGAATATCTCGATTAAATCATTCGATAAATTGCTTATGGATTCGAGTCGTGCCGTGCCGCCGCACGTTTTGACTCTAATCAACGGAATTCAAATTTCAATTTTAGAATCAATAAACGTACGTATGCAGAGCGTATTTGTACTGGCTAAATGCACAAACCATTCATAACCAAAACTAGGTATAGTTTTTTTTTTTCTGTGAAAATTTCTCTAAAAACTAAACAAAACACGTACAACCTAACACTACAAAAACAGTTAGATTGCCTACAGACTGTTTAAGGTCGTAACTCGTTAAATGTAGTGTATGCGTATGGGTTTCAAAATACTTCACAAATTGACAAATTAAAAAAATAAACTATAAAAAAAATTAAAGCAAAAGTTATGTAGTGAAACGTATTTCTACTTCTTAAACACATAACGTCGTATAGAATACATCTGAACATAAAGTAATTTTTTAGAAAATAAACTGGCCAAGTGCTAGTTGGGCTTGCCCACTGAGGGTTCCGTACCACTACAAAATTCAATAACGAAATTACCAGTTATAACTTGGTAATGAACAGAAATTCATCACCGACTCGCACTTGGCCATTATTTATTATATGTTGTTATACTTTAAAAGTAAATACTATAATTATGCCAAGTTTAAGCTTGTAAGTAGGTATTACCGTTTTTTACATCAGAGCTAATACAAAAATACGTTAAAATAATACATTTGTTGTATGGTTATACCCTTTTGTTTTGACTTTTTTAGTATTTGTTAGTTAATCCGCCGTAACATTACATATTGTGCAAAAATTTCAACTGTCTATATATTACGGTTCGAAAGATATAGCCGTTAATATGTACGACAGACAGACAGACATCGTAGGCTTAATAATAGGGTCCCGTTTTTACCCTTTGGGTACGAAACCCTAAAAAGTAGAAAATAATATGTAAATTACCCCGATAGTTACAATCCGGGTGTATTTAAATCACGAGTGAATCGGTTTCTTCTAGGCAAGCGTGCTCGATTGTAGACCGCATCATCGCTTAACATCTGGCGGTATGGTGGTCAAACGCAAGCCTAAAACAAATTTCATAAAAAATCTGCCAACAAAAAAGGCAATAAAATCACAATATTATTTATGTTTAACAACGGTGAATTTAAACAACTGCAAATCAATGCTATTCATTATTCGAATGCAGTGCAAAATTAATTATCGCAATTCGATTCCAGTCGAAACCGACTCATTTCCAGTTACGGTTTCCGGAATATGGCAATGTTTGTCCCGCTTTGTAAATATTTCAAGCAATGGGAACCTGAGAATTCTGTTTAAATAACTATTTATTTACAAATATTACTCATAATTCATTGAAAAAGTTATTATTATTAAGTGGTTATCTACCAATCTGTAAGAACGATGATTATATTAGTTCATGAAATTATAGGTAAATAAATTATCTTTTAAAAACCTACTACAAAAAACCATAGACCTCCCCCATCGATCTCCAAAAGGGCCGGTTGGAAGCGGCCTGCATCCAGTTCCCTGTGGTCTCTTTTAGGTCGTCTGTCCATCTTGGGGGTGGACGTCTTACGCTGCACTTACCGGTCTCCATTCGAGATCTTTCAGCCCCATCGGCCATCTGTTCTGCGTGATATTTGCCCTGCCCACTGCCACATCAACTTGCTAATCCGGTGGGCTATGTCGGTAACTTTCGTTCGTCTACGGTTCTCTTCATTTCTGATTCGATCTCGTAGAGAAACCCCTCCATAGCTCGTTGTGCGACTTTGAGCTTGTTTATGAGGCCCATAGTGAGAGACCACGTTTCAGTGCCGTATGTCATCACTGGCAACACACACTAGTTGAAGACCTTCGTCTTAAGGCACTGAGGTATTTTGGACGAGAAGACGTTGCGAAGTTTACCGAACGCTGCCCAGCGTAATAGGATTCGCCGATTGACCTTTGTCTTGAAGTTGGACCTGCCTAGTACATTATTATTTACCTAATACAAAATTTTGCTATAATCATACAACAAACAAACAAAACACCACAACCATGAGCCAGATGCACTACGAGAAAAGGTACAGATTAGCTTGTTTGCTTTATCTATACTAATCTATACTATCTATACTAATATTATAAAGAGGAAAGATTTGTTTGTTTGCATTGAATAGGCTCCGAAACTACTGAACCGATTTGAAAAATTCTTTCACTGTTGGGAAGCTACACTATCCCCGGGTGACATAGGCTATAATCTATACCCGTGCGAAGCAGGGGTGGACCACTAGTAATATTATAAAGAGGAAAGATTTGATTGTTTGTTTGTTTGTTTGCATTGAATAAGCTCCGAAACTACTGAACCGATTTGAAAAATTCTTTCACTGTTGGGAAGCTACACTATCCCCGGGTGACATAGGCTATAATCTATACCCGTGCGAAGCAGGGGCGGACCGCTAGTAATATTATAAAGAGGAAAGATTTGATTCTTTGTTTGTTTGTTTGCATTGAATAAGCTCCGAAACTACTGAACCGATTTGAAAAATTCTTTCACTGTTGGGAAGCTACACTATCCCCGGGTGACATAGGCTATAATCTATACCCGTGCGAAGCAGGGGTGGACCACTAGTAATATTATAAAGAGGAAAGATTTGATTGTTTGTTTGTTTGTTTGCATTGAATAAGCTCCGAAACTACTGAACCGATTTGAAAAACTCTTTCACGGTTGGGAAGCTACACTATCCCCGGGTGACATAGGTTATAATCTATACCCGTGCGAAGCAGGGGCAGGACCGCTAGTAATATTATAAAGAGGAAAGATTTGATTGTTTGTTTGTTTGTTTGCATTGAATAAGCTCCGAAACTACTGAACCGATTTGAAAAATTCTTTCACTGTTGGGAAGCTACACTATCCCCGGGTGACATAGGCTATAATCTATACCCGTGCGAAGCAGGGGCAGGACCGCTAGTAATATTATAAAGAGGAAAGATTTTATTGTTTGTTTGTTTGCATTGAATAAGCCCCGAAACTACTGAACCGATTTGAAAAATTATTTTACTGTTGGGAAGCTACACTATCCCCGGGTGACATAGGCTATATATCTATACCCGTACGAAGCCGGGGCCGCCCGTTAGTCTATCTATAGCTAAGTTGCAGTGTGCTATTGTGTCTTCTGTGGCTGTAGCAACTTTGCACAAGTTGTAGATATAACCTGTTTCCTACTCAAAAAAATGTAATTGTGGAGTGAAATTGAACGGCGGCGTTAGTGATAAAAGTAGTCCCAAAAGAAGCCCCTAAATAAAGTAACAATGATCGCGTTACTCTAACAACATAAAAACTTCGCGCTTGAGGGACGTCGAGTTAGTCGGTATTGTTTTATATACTGGGTACTTGGCTCTTAGAATAATATTTTATTTATATGAAGCGATACGACATAAATCGCTGCAACCCGTCGCCGGCTGATAGGTCGACAGCGCAGGACTAGGACCTGTAGAGTTATCTGGTGCTTAGGTAAGACCCACTTTGGGTCGTTTCGCCAGGGGAATAAGTAAGTGACACAAATGGTCTGATGACAAAAGGGTAACCGCAATTTACACGTTGCTTTACCCTGTTCTTATCTAAATACTTCATATTCATATTCATTTATTTCAGCATTCCACAATGTTTCTTAGGTGGTAGAAAATTTATTTTAGTTACAATTGTGGACCCCGTCGGGCACAGCTGAATGATATGGAAGAGAGAAGGACAGCAATAAGCACTAAAAAATATTTTTATCTGTTAAGTATTCGTCAATGGAATAATACGATCTATTTATCAGAAAATGTTTCAATGATTTATAGAAGTGTCTGTTTTTTGTTTCATTTTTGATTGAGTTAGGTAATTTATTATATATTTTGATGGCCATCACGAAGGGACTGGTTGAGTGGAGTGTGAGGTGTGAAACTGGTAAAATTAATCTATTTCCGTATCTTAGGGTTGTGTGCTTATCTGATCGTTTTGTGAAAAAAATTGGATGGTTTCTGACGAAATTAATAATTTCGAATATGTATAGACAAGGTAATGTAAGTATTTTATAATTGCGAAAAAATGGTTTACATGTGTCAGTCTGTTCTATGTTAACAAGAATCCGAATTAATTTCTTACTTTACTTCATGCAGACATGCGAGGCTCTGACTTTTACACTAGGCAGGTTACTATTACAGGCAGATTATCTGTAATACAAGACCCAATTCTGGTAAACTCCGGAGAACACACAGATTGGAGAAGATGGGTTTGAACAAAAACAAAGAGAAAACGCTGTACAAAAAATTCACGTATAAATAAGGTTGGCAAATTATATCCAAAGTCAAAGTCAAAGTCTAAGTAATTTATTAATAAACATTATGTTTACAGGTCAGGCAATTGTAATATTGTTATATAAGAATGTATACATAATACACAACATTTAAAATATAAATAAAATTATATAATGTAAATACCAATACAAAATAATGATACACATTAGATTTTTTTACCGTCAGGGTTCACCAATCCTTGGATAGTTGTCCCAGAGATGCTGAGGGTGCGGTGAGTGTGTGAGAGAGAGTGAGTGTGTATATATATATATATATATCACAGACATTTTGTGTCGTCTCTTGTAAAGTGTGAAGGTCGTCTGCGACATATTCATGAAGACTTTTTTGATAAAACTTCGCTAAAAGTTATAAAAGAAAAGTTGTGACACACTTAGAGCGTTAGATAGAGTGGCTCTTTTAACGAAAATCGCAAAGTTAAGTGCCCAAATTCGTGTAAGTTACTTTGAAATTTTACAGAGTTTTTTTATAAGTCATAATGACTTTAATACCATTATAAATTGCACTGACGACTTGTTACACACACACACACACATCAGTAGCCATTAATCGTCCACTGCTGGACAAAGGCCTCCCTCTTAGAGACACACACACTAATCTAATGTATTTTTTTATTAATTTAATATGTTTGTATGAGTGTTTGTTTAGGTCAAATCTTGCAAGCTGAATTAGAATCACTTCATCTTATCTTACGGAATTGATTTTTTACATGCTGGCTCAGTTCTGATGACAATGCATTTTTATGGTAAGCATGACTTGAATCGACATCCATAATTTGCTACAGATAAAGGAATTCTTCAACGGCCAACAGCACAGATACGAATTTTTGTGTACTCATCAATTGATTATGATAGCAGGTTTTAAGTGTTACCATGACATAGTTGTTGCACTCAGGGTTGGGTCCTGACAAGGAAACTCCTCAATGGTTAGAGCACAGACATGAAAATAATCTCCTATACGGGGTGTAAGGGGAACACTCTCGAAGCCAAAAGAAGGTAATTGTACTCATCATTATGAACAATTTTTACTATGGGACCAGTCCTGAAATCGCGAAAAAAATATCAGCTGTTCTATAGAAAACAGTCATTGACACTCGACAAAATGCATGGAACAGCTGATTTTTATTTCGCGATTTCAGGGTTGGTCCCATAGTAAAAGTTGTTCATAATGATGAGTACAATTACCTTCTTTTGGCTTCTAGAGTGTTTCCCTTGCACCCTGTATAAGTATATAAAATCGAAATTCACGTACTCACTCGCTCACTCACTCACTTACTCACTCACTCATTCACCACTCATTACATGAATTTGGCAAGTAGATTCCTTGTGGGGTGTAGAGGTCCGCTAAAAGTTTTTCGAAAGGTCTGAATTAAGGGGGACAAAAAAGGGGGTTGAAATATTATCTGAATGTCAACGCGTACGAAGGCGCAGGCAACAGCTAGTGTTGTATAATTACACATTCAATTATGATAAAACATTGATGATAACTAGGTGTCACCATGACATGGCTACAAAAGCTTGTTTAAAACAAACTTTTACTATTCATTTATTTATTCAAGATCTATTTTTTATACCTAAAGAAGACGAAAAAGTATACGCGCTTTTTCGTCTTCTTTTGCACGCCAAATCGAGACGAAGCATCCTTTTTTCTTCATTTCATGTATTTACGTCCCTATTTTAATAATGCGAAACAGTGGCTATCATTTCTGTAGTTCTGCGTAAATTATGATCTGCCCGCCCCCTGAGCTATGTCTGCAACTTCAGTACTTAGGCGGAGTAACTTTGTTCAGGCTAAATACTCCAGAGAAATACCGCAAATTCCTATTTACATAGCTCGCTGGGCGACTTATAATGAAATAGTGCCTGTAACTACAATAATAGGTTGTAATAACTATCGTAAACTCTAACGTAATAAAGGTATATTACGTACCTAATTATCCTTACACGTGTAGGTATAGTTTTTTTTTTTTAATTATAATTCGCCCATTGGGCAGGCTAAAGCCTTTAAGGCCATACCTCCTATTCTTCTGTTTTGGTCTGTTTTGTATGTTGTTCTGTTTTCTGTTTTGTACGTTAAACAAGTCATAGTCACAGTCAGAGTCAAGCAAAGTAAGTCACAGTCAAGTCAAACTCATGCCCCTGTGAACTGGTGGAGATTTACAAGAGGCTCCTATGGAGTTTTGGAAACAACACGAAAAGACACGTTTCACCTCGTTATATCACTTACCCACACTCGAGCACGTTTACAAGCACTTAATGAACAATAATTCACCACCTAAAACACATTAACACTCGAAAATACACTAGTTTAGGAAAATAATCCAACGAGCCGACATGTTCTTTTCCACGTTGGCGCCAAAAACCGTATAGAATTGAATGCTGAACAATAAGGCTGCGTTCACAATATTGGCGGGCAGCGTGGACCACACCCCAGAAAAGATAGTTTTTTTTTGTTTAAATTAGAACGGTTGTCAAGGCATTTTTGTAAGTGTTGTAGCCAGTTGCACCCATATAAACGAAACGTCAGTCATTCGAAATCAGTTAGCAGCTGTGATGCAGAGTTCGACGCATTGATCTAAATAAGAATGTTCAATCAAGGTTCACTCATATGCCTGGTAACGATTTTCCTTCACATTTTTTTTCTATTTACTTCTCTTTTATGTGGGGGGACAGCGATAATGCGACACGATATAAAAACGCTTTGATTGCAAATTACTACAAAATGGCTTACACTCGCGTTATGTTTATCGGTCAAGACGATCAACTGGTTTCGGAGCTATTAGAGCTCCTTCATCAAGAAATATGCGCGCAACATCTGCCAAGGCCGCGGTTGTGGCGGCTCGCATCACGCACTGACACATGCTTTGATTTGCTATAACAAAAACGCTCCTTAGAGAGTACATGAGAAAGTAGCACATAATCTGGATTTTCCTTGCGGCAATAAGGTCATGTTTACGAAGCGGTGTATTTGCTATCAAAAACAATAAACATTCGTAGTAATAGACACCACTTTGACTAATTAACGTGATCACGCAAATCACGTGATCTTGTTTTTCATCACCAACCAATCCTTGGTTATATCCATCTATAATGTTATGGAAAGGTTACAAACGTAGAAAATAACTATAAATAAATAAATAAATATTCGGGACATTTTTGCACACACGGTCATCTGACCCCAAACTAAGCAAAGCTTGTGATATGGCTGCCAGAGACTGATATATATACATATATAGGTTTAAATACATACTTAAATAGATATTAACACCCAGATATAGAACAAACACAAATGTTCATCACACAAATGTTTGTCCTAGGTGGGAATCGAACCCACGCCCCTAAGCTCAGAAGGCAGGTTCACTACCAACTGGACCAACGGGCTATCTAATATAAATAGACACCACTTTGACTAATTAACGTGATCACGCAAATCACGTGATCTTGTTTTTCATCACCATCCGAACTTTGGTTATATGCATCTATAATGTTATGGAAAGGTTACCATCGTCGAAAATAACTAAATCACTGTATTACTTTTCTACAAATTGAGTTTTTTTTATGGTCAAGTAAGTAATAAAGAAGGATTATTATCCGTTCAGCGTTTGATAGTGCATTAGTAAGGCAAATAGCATTTATAATATTACTAGCGAACCGCCTGCCCGGCTTCGCACGGGTGTAATTCACGTGCGGAGCCGGGGCGGGTCGTTAGTTATATATATAAACCTAATGTTTAAAATGTGTCTAACTAATGGTGAAAACCGCATGAAAATCCGTTGCGTGGTTTAGGAGGAGTTAGCGGCCATACAGACATACAGACAGACAGACAGACGCGGAAAGTGACTTCAATTTATACTATGTAAAGATAAAGATAAAGATGGTGAAACTTGATTTTCATGTTGTGTACACAAATACGTGGTAATCTCTAGGAAAGTCTCCATACCAGACTACCGCAACTTTTATACAAATTTCGAATGTATGGAATAGATGCAAAATAAAATTTCTACGTTTTCTATCCTACTTTAACGTATAAGCTTGTCTATATAGGCATCTTACTTCATTATAGGAGTCGCACCCGTTTCATAAATATTTTATTCTATGGAAGTCTGACCTCTTCAGCGTTAGCGATTATATTCTATTTGGTCTCCACCATAACACAGGGGCATAGCTCAGACTTTACGGTTATATACTTTGACTGTGACTGTGACTATACTTGATATTGACAAATGCACAAAACGTAAGACGCTAAAATTGACACAAAAAAAACTGTTATGGACGGCGTCGTACGCCAAAACGTTTTGGCGTCGTTATTTTTCCATGTTATACCAATGATAATATAACCACTTGATCACGCATGTAGTCAAAATTCTCTTTTGCAAAATGATGGCACGGCGGACGCGGGGGCAGCTTCACACAGCAGACTCAACGCGATTCAACGCTTGTGATTGGAGAATCAAAAGTCATTCATCCAACTCGCGCCTAGGATTGGCCGCACTTGAAATAGCTTAGGTTGACATGTTAGAACTTTTACCTCATGCGGGGCAAAGGATGAGCAGTCAAGTGGTTATATTGTCATTGGGTTATACCCAGCAGAGGGTCGTTATTTGTTATAGATGAGTTCTAAAAGTAACTTACTCTTAGACTGTCAGACTTGACACTGATTGAAATATTCAGAGATTTGTAAAGAAATGTTCGCCTTTCGTCGCCTTCAGTCCGTAGACCCTAATAATTATAAATCAGGAAACTCGAGGCAAACTGTTGAACGACAGAATTGTGAGGAACAATGCGCGTTGGAAACTTGGGGAATTTGTCTTTCTTTCAATCGCTGTGTTGGGACTTGGTATTAATTGCCTATTGTCCAACTTATTGGAATGTAGGCAGGAACACGTAGAAAAGACGTCCGTGTTTTAAAAAGATTGATAAAGTACCTATTAATATTCCTAATTTATATATAACTAACGACCCGCCCGCCCGGCTTCGCACGGGTGTAATTTACGTGCGAAGCCGGGGCGGGTTGCTTGTTATATAATTATATAAACCTTCCTTGAATATGTATCTAACTGATGGTGAAAACCACATCAAAATCCGTTGCGTGGTTTAGGAGTTAGCGGCCATACAGACATACAGACAGACAGACAGACGTGGAAAAAGACTTCAATTTATACTATGTAGAGAAGAGAAGATAGAGATAGAGAAGAGAAGAGATAGAGAAGAGATATTGCTAATGAGTAAACCCAGCAATTGATAGCCCGTTGATCCAGTTGGTAGATTCGATTCCCACCTAGGGCAAACATTTATGTGATGTAGGTACATTTGTGTTTGTTCTCTAGCTGGGTGTTAATATCTATTTAAGTATGTATTTAAAGTTATTTATGTATGTAAGTATATCAGTCTCTGGCAGCCATATCACAAGCTTTTCTTAGTTTGGGGTCAGATGACCATGCAAAATTTGTGTGGAATATTTATTTGTTTATTTCATTGATATCAATATATTGTTACATAAGCTATGTAGTATATACCCCGGTTTGTCTCCCAGCCTTTTTTTTGCAGACTTTATGAGAGACCGAAGGCGGTATGTTCGGCATGGTATACATGTTTCAGGACCCTATCACACCAGATTTGGTGTAAGCCAGGGTCTCATCACCGGTCCATTATTATTTTAAATGATGGTCCACGACCTAACTACAGTGCTGACTACTGCCAAATGGCTCTTGTACAGTACCTTAAGCTTTTTCTCAAAATAAAATCTCCCTGCAATGGCCTTACCTTACAAGAGGACATAGATAGTATCTGTGCACGGGGCTTTAGTATTAAAACGACATTTAATGTGACCAAGTGTAATGTTATGTAAACGTTTGACCGCTAAAGAAATCCTAACAATAAACTATATATCTTGACACACTGGAAGTGATCATATTTGACTGTTCGGTCAGCCTTTTACAATGTTATGGCAACTGTCAGACGCATTCTTACAGCGACTGCACTTTAATTTATACTAAACTTAATGTTGCCCACGTCTTCGTTAATTATAGGTCATTTATTCAAGTAGAGCACATTATGAGGACATTCGTATGAGTTTCATCATTCAGCGTAGTGCCACCAGCATATCATGCTGGGTACGCTGCCAACTAGTAGTGGGCTTGAACATTTGAATTTCAACTGTCTATGGAAAATCTGTTTTTCGTCAAATTGGATAAGCAGTTTAGACATTTTGTGTTAAAAGAGATTTTAATAAAACTTTTATAAAGCTTAATCCAAGTATGCATACTGTTTCGAAAATAAATAACCTCTCTAAAACTTTAAGATGTCTACATCCAGGCATTTGAAAAATTTATTCACAAGTTCAATACTGAATTACGAACTTTAACTCAAATTTTGCCGTAACTGGTTCAACTTGTGTTTGTATTGTACGACAGAAGAGAAGATACCAGAGAAATAAGTCACTGAACATTCGCAATAGGTTATCGCAGAGTTTTTTTTAATTAGTGAAAGGTAAAAAAAGGGAACTTTATTACAACCCCTTCGGATGTTGTGATAATGTCGTCGAAGACTAAAACACGCATGGAATTGCACTGACTGACTAGCCGATTGACTCAACAAAATCTCAAAAACGATTTTTGCTAAACGCCATTAAGGTGGTTCGATTTACCTATGGCGGGAAATTCAAATTTTAAACAGTTTTTTGGTCCTAGTAGCCAGGCCAGGTAATTATTTTAAAATAACACAGTGTTTGCGCAAAATGTTGGCTGTTTTTTACATTATAATGTACAATTATTTAATAGTAACGCACCATATTACTTACATTTGTGAATAAACCGTTTGAAACAGCAAAAATTTGTTTATTCACAAATGTAAGTAATAATGTGCATTAGAGATAAATAGCTTTACATGATTTTGTAAAGAATAATAATAAATTTGTGCAAATATCTTGATCGTTTACAATAATTACCCGGCCTAGTTACAAGGAAAAGAAAACTGTTTGAAATTTGAATTTCCCGCCATTTGTGCAACGAACCACCTTAAGTCACACTTCCACTAGACTCAGACACAAATTACCATAAGAGTAGGTGTTAGGAAGCAGGTTTCTTATAAATCTGTATCTATTTGCTTTAGGTTATATTTATTTATTCTTTGCATTGTTTAACTGTTTTTATTTTTTTTCTTTCTCAGTATTTTGTTTATATTTAACTATATCCTGTTTGGACCTCAAGATACAGGCTTAGCCTAGTTTGAGGCCCTCAGGCAATTGTTTCTTTGTACGGTTATGTTTATGCGAAATAAATAATTTTATATTTTGTGTGTTCAAAAGGGTTTAACTAAAAGGGAAAATGTATATGAAAGTCTACGCGTACGAAGTCGCAGGCAACAGTTAGTATGTAAAAAATCATACGTCAGATTCCATAATCAATAAATACACACATACTTATTTTCTAGAACTTAAGGCGCGGTCTGATCACGTAGTCAAATTCGTTTTTCATCCACTCACGCCATGATCTATTTGCTATCTAAAACGGCTTTGTTTAAAGTCGAAAATCGAATGTATTCAATGATATTTGAAGTCTTATTTTGAGGGTTTTTGTTTAATTTATCGAAATATTAAAAATAATTTTAACAATTAGATGGTTAAAGTTTATATACACAAGCCTAGTTATAAATTTCGTAAAAAAAATATGTTGGTGTCGCTGAAAATTTAGATATTTTCAATTCATAAGCTTTTTTGTTGCGCAATTTGTAATATTTTTTTAAAGGATCCAGTCATCCAGATAATTTAGCAAAATTTTATTTGGTTAAGTTTATTAACCGGTGTTTAGTTACTAGTAGTTTTTTTTTTATCTAATCAATTAATTTCTTCAGATCACACTAAGCGTTTAAAAACATTTCTTTTGTTTAGATTTGCGATTGTACCGCTCCTTAAGTAAGTAACCAGCATCGCTTGGCAGACCTCACTTCAATTCTTGAACAAGAAAAATCTTTCTTCATCCAAGGGAAAAACAATATGAAAATGCGGTTGGCATGGCCCCTTATCTGTGACTAAGTGCGCCATAATTCCTGACAAAGTCGTGAGTACGAAGGACAAAGCCATCAGTTATGGCTACTTATACGGTATGGAAACCAAACATCAATATTATGGTAATTCAACCGATCCGAAGCAACGCTAACTCATGGTAAGGGATGGGAAAGCTGCAAATTATTCGGTAGTCTCCAAAGATGTTATATATAGTAATTTTTAAGCTTTCGCAATTTGAAAACAACCACGATCCAAAGGTTCTCTCCACTGATCGACATAATTTTTCAAAAATGGTTCGTGATGCGGTTGAAATTAGAAAACAACGCAATTTCAACCGGGAAGCTCAGAGCAAATAAAAATACAGAGGGACTACCGCAAACACGAAAAGTGAAGCCACTTTTTGAAACATGTATTGTGTGCGTAGTCGAAGTTCGTGTCGTGTAATTCATCAAAATAAGTGATAATATAAATACTTAAGTGTGAAAATATTCCATCCTTCTTCTTATTTACTTTTGTGTTGTTTTTACAGTTCTAAACACTGCAAGAAGTCATTGTTTCTTTTTAAAACGGATGTTTTCAGTACGATGTTCTGACAAGAAATTCACGTAGTTTTGAATGCGTATGTGTGCGTGTACTGTCTGTCAGTATGTCCGCTAACTCCTTCTAAACCACGCAACGGATTTTGATGCTGTTTTCACCATCAGTTAGATACTTTTTCACGGAAGGTTTATATATATAACTAGCGACCCACCCCGGCTTCGTACGTAAATTACACCTGTGCGAAGCCGGGCGGACGGGTCGCTAGTATTATAACAAGTGCAATATGATTTTCGTTCTACAACGAGACACATATCTAGTTTTACTCCATCCTTTTCGTTTACAATCTTTCGTCTTCCCAAATCTTCCCATCCCTACGCCCCATAAACGCGCACCATAAAAGCGTTCTCGTGTTCCCATAGTATTTTATTGCGCACAATTGGTAGGCCGTTGTGGGTTTTATATTTATTATACGCCGCGGTAATTGACGGTTCGTTGTGCGCCCGTAAAGCCATTTGACGATCGCTCACGATCCGCGATTTTAGACTTTGATGAAGGGTTACAATGGTTCCAAAAGTCATTATTGGAATTTGGAACCAATCCTACACTTCAGATGTCTACTTTTGAAAATAAGTATCGTTTATATTACCTTTAACATGTAGGAGTAAGGTTTTAACAGAGTGTTAGCTCAGGCAAGGTAAGCGGAGCGTTGGTCATCCAGCTGCAAGATGGGTTGACTATATTATTACGTACGATACTACGGGAAAACTCTTGTCTTTTGCCTGACAAAGGGCACTGAAATCTCTATACGAACGTACCGGTATCGTAGCATGATAGGCTTAGCATAGATAGGCTTGCGCTTGGCCCCCATCTCACATGATGTTAAGCGATGATGCAGTCTACGATGGAGCACGCTTGCCTAGAAGAAACCGATTCACACTCGACTTGAAGACACCCAAATTACATAGATACACAGATTACATAGATTTACATAGATGGCATCTAAAACTCTCGCTCTGTCTTTTTCTATTCCCCCTCCATGGTAGCGTTAAACATTTAACGCAACCTTGTTGGAAGTCGCATAAGAAGTTTCACTTCAAAAACATTTGCACTCTTCCATTAAAACAATGCGTGGCACGCCGCGTCATCATCTTCAGCACCCCACATCCGACCACTCGCAAGCCCATGACATGTTTTTGTAAATAAAAATCAATCCAAATAATTGCTTAAAAAATACATATTCATAAATACGCGTTGACTTGCGCTCCTTTTTTTTCGTCGGTGATAAATACTGACAATCACAGGGTTGACAATTTATAAAATTTGCGTAAACATTCGAATGTTGAAAAACATGCCCGCTGTCATATATATAGGTATAATTATATATGTGTGTACTACCCGCTGGCCAGATGTCTACTTTTGAAAAGGGGTAATGGGTCCTTAATGGATGATATGGGTACCTATCCCATTAACGTCAGATAAGGGCTTTCGAATCTCTTTGATTGAATCAAACTAATATTTTAAATGGGGAAAAAAATAGGTTTTGCTGTCTCTTTGTTACCTTTTCACGGCTAACCGGATAATTTTTTTGTCGGTAGTGTGTATCGTTCAGACGGACATACTTTCCTCAAATTAAATCAAAATCTACTCATTTGCGAGAATATTGTCTTACACAATGTATGTAACAAATATTCTATCTTATCTGGTATACAAATCTTTTGTTTTAGGTCATGGTCTTTAGAGGTTTAGCATTTTCCAGAGTATAAGTAAATATTTACACTGCACTGGAAAATGCTAAATTTGCAGGTAAAACTGCGAGACGTAGCCCAGTCGGCTTCATTATCTAATATGCTAATATTGTCTGTAATATTCTATTTATCTCATCGAGATACAATACGTAATTATAGAGTCACAATCGTGCCAAAAAAACACAAACCAAAACTCAGCGCACGCTATGAATTGCACCGAGTTCTTCGTTAGTTACAAGGTAACCGCGATCCGACTACAACGCCGCGCAATGCCAGAGCTACGATGACATAGCGGACAACTAATAAACGTTGAACACTATGCAAGCGACATAACGTCTAAATTGGACTAAATGTGGCATTGTGAAGTATAAAATTGATACAATGTATGTACAATGACGCTCGGACGTTTTTTGACTGTTTTCGCTGAGAGATTGTGACTCTATAGAAATCTCGATGATTTATCTGAAAGATATAATTAACTTTCCTAATTAAGTGCAACCAACCGGACCCGCTTTGTTTGGCAATTGGTCACTGCATAAATTACTATTTGATAAATACGCGGTCGAATAGCCATTGACTAACTCTACAAAATAGACGCTAACTAAGCTAATACTAAATCTGATATCTAGCCATTGATGTATATATAATAAATGGCAGATCTTTTACACAGGGTTGAACGAATTGTTTAAATGTCTCTGGGAAATCAAGGGACCCCAAAATACAGGCTTGGCCTAGTTTGGGGCCCACAGCTAAAAGTTAAAATACTTAGCTTAATTCAATCTAATTAACTTGTAATGATTTGGATATTATTATTAGATAAATAAATTATTTGATTTATTTGATTTGATATATTTATGTGAGTATTTGTACTTATTGTTAATAATGATAATTAAGTCTGGCAAATTCCTGGGGAATGTATTTCTTCTGACTGTTAGTATAATAGTACCTATAAATATCTTTTCTAAGCCCCAGACAAAAGAGCTGATCATTTTCAACTGGCTGAACACATTTTTTTGATGTGAAGTGTGACATTATATTAAAAAAAATCATTTAAAATAATATAAACAGCCATGTGCATATCGGAATCGCGCACTGAGTGTTCCGTACCACGCAATATTCAATAACGAAATTACCAGCTATAACTGAACTGAACAGAAACTTGTCACCGACTCGCACTTGGCCATTATTTTGGGCCGATTTATTACATTAGAGCAAATACAAAAATACGTTAAATAAAATAAGTTTGTTGTATGGGGTTTGACCTTTGGTTTTGACTTTGTTTTCTTTTGTTTGCTTTCAGACAGACAGTAGTAGTAGGCTTAGTAATAGGGTCCCTCTCACACCTTTTTGGGTACGGAATCCTAAAAACGCGGCAAATGCCTAAATTTCATAAGCCTTGTTCTGCCAGAACTTGAAAAGTATGCCATATTTGTTTTAATTTAAAAACTTACTAGCTCCAGTTTCTTATTATCAAGGAGATACCTCAAACTTTAACATAAGAAATTATTTATCTTTTTTTTGTATATATTTATTTTTTATTTTTTGTTAATCCCTGACCATATTAAACTAATAGTATATCAAAGAAAAACAAAAAAGGTATTTTTCTCAAGTTTTGATGGATCAAAGATGTGTGAAAATTGTGAGCTGAGTCGCCACCATAATTTTGAAATTGCTCACAAAAGAAAGCAGGAAAAGACAGCATTTCCTCCCAGGAAAATGTGCGAACCAAACCAAAGCTAGGCCCGAGGCTACGTAGACAATTTGGGGTGCACATCTCTAATGCAAGTTCTTTGTAGCAAAAAGTAACAAGAAAGCTATGCTAGAACAGATTTTATTAGAGGTGTTGTCCTTTGTTATGATTGAAAAGAAGAGCAAGTTTCTCGCCTAATAGTAAGCGCCACGTATAGCTTTATGGCTCCAGAATTATTTACAAATGTAAGTAATATGGTGCGTTACTGATAAATAGCTGTACATAGTAATGTAAAGAACAAACAATGATTTGCACAAATACTGTGTTATTTAAAAAAATATTAGGTACCCGGCCTAGCTACAAGGACAAGAATTGGCTGGCGCGGCTGCCCATTCGGCAGAGCAGCACAAGCGATGCAAATATGCTAACCTCGGCAGTGGTTATATATTTGAGGCGTTTGGGGTCGAGACATTGGGCCCTTGGGGACCGGGAGCTCACCTCATTTTCAAAAATCTTTCAGAGCGCCTGGTTAATGCGACGCGTGACCAAAATGCTGGCGTGTTTCTGGCTCAACGCATAAGCATTGCCATTCAACGTGGTAATGCCGCCAGCATGCTGGGTACGCTGTCAACTGGTAGTGGAATTGAGCATTTGGATTGTCTTTAGACCTTCAACGGTCTATGGGCAGTCTAACTGTATTTGTAGTTTTAGTTTTAGCTTGCATTTTGTTTAGTTAATAACAAGGATTTTATATATACCCTAAAGGGACCTGGATCGAGTACTCATGCTAAAAAAACGGTCCGAGGGAAAAGCGAGCACGGAGTAATTTGTCCTTTTCTTGTAGGGTGTTCATGATTTTGAGGAAACGAAGACATTGTAGGTAATTCCTAAAATCATCGTATTGGTACTCTCAGTAAATACAGGAAGTTCATATAGGCCCAGTGACGAGCGCTAATGTCAGAATTTTAGGCCGCCAGGACGCCTGAAGGCCTCTGAGATGGCTTAGCGGCTATTGTTATAAGACTCAACCGGGACATACGGGTCACGTGACATATATTTTTTTTAAATTATAAATTGGCTTGCGCTTGGCCGCCATCTCGCCTGATGTTAAGCGATGATGCGGCCTACGATGGAGCACGCTTGCCTAGAAGAAACCTATTCACTCTCGACTTGAAGGCACCCAGATTGTTAACTTTTTATTCGATCATTCGGTTTCTAAATGCCACTTGCAATCACCCTACCTAAGATTGACCGTGTAGTCCGTTGCTTAAATTCGGTGATCAGTTAACAACATCTAGTAGATGACGATGATGATGAAAGTAGCCTATAACTTTCCATCCCTTGAACTATACCCATGCAAAAAATCTGGATGATTTGTTGCTCTGTTGCTGCGTAAAAGAGTAACAAACACACTTTCGCATCCTATCCTACTTTCAACTAATATTATAAACGCCAAAGTTTGTATGTATGGATGTTTGTTCCTCTTTCACATACAACAGACAAACTTTTGTATTTATAATAAACTAGCCGTTACCCGTGTGACTTCGTACGCGTACACTTTCACCTAAACTTTCAACCTTTTTTGGACCCTTTAATTCGGCCCTTTCGTAAAATATTTTTTAATGAAGTTTTACACCCACTTGTCAAATTACAATTTCGTAGTTGCATAACTTTCAACACAACATACAAACTACAATTCCACCTCCTTAATCTTTCTTTTTTGTAAACATATTATAACAGTATTTATTTAATTTAAACTATTAGCCTGAATACTAAATTTTATCCCTGAGTATCATCAAAAACAAAGGACTTTAATATAATCTTTCAACATCCATTTGCCCCCTTTAATTCGGCTTTTTCGCTAAATCCTTCTTAGCGGACCTCTATACCCCATAAGGAATCTACGTGCCAAATTTTAGCTTCGTAAGTCAAATAGTTTTTGAGATTTCGTGACAAGTCAGTGAGTGAGTGAAAGAATTTAGCTTTTATTAATATAGAAGATTGGCATGACTACTATTTGGCATATTTTACTTACTGCGGGAAAATGACATCGAACTACATTCATTTTCAAAGTTTGTCGAAAGCATCACTACATCACTATCACTATCACTACATAGGATAAAACAAAGTCGCTGTCGCTGTCTGTCCGTCCCTATGTATGCTTAAATCTTTAAAACTACGCAACAGATTTTAATGCGTTTTTTTAAAATAGATTGAGTGATTCAAGAGAAAGGTTTATATATATAATACATGCATAATATAGTAGAGAAACACTGATAATTGTAGAGGTTTCTAATGTAATGTCGTAAATAAACATATTTTTTTTGCGCTTACATTGCAAACGCTGGCTGAACCCTACGTGATAACGAAGGGATTTTAAGCAATACAGCATTAATCTTTATCCAATTAAGTACCTTAAATACATTGTGCATTTAATATAGACCAATATGGCCGTTTACAGCATGTAATTTATATGAACATTTTCGAAGATATTAAAGATTTAAAATGCAGGGACATAGCGGTTGCGGCGGTACCGGCCCCCCGGCCAGTACCGCAACAGGCCGGTACCGGCGGCGTGTTTTTCACATGGCCAATCATAATGTCGCTCTTTAAAGAGTAACCTCTAAAGAAAACATGTTTGTTTTGCCTAATGACAAAAAGCTGTGAACGTTGTAGGTATATAAAGACATTCCGTAGTATATTATTTTAGTATTAGCATTGCACCTGCGATGCCGGGGCGGGTCGCTAATGTCTTTATAAAATCTTCTGTGTTGAAGTGCAAACTGCACACCCTGGAGTTTTTTGTTATTCTTGCTGTTCGACTAAGAATTACTTCCAACCACATTTTTCTTACATCCTCTTTTGTTGGTATACTGTAACATGAAATATATTCAGCGATGAATTTAGGTACTTTCATTTTTTATGTAATATTTAGAATGATTCCCGTACGATTCGTCGAAACACCCTTGAACGATACAACTGTACACAGAAAGCTCGGTTCACCGTTGGATGGTGGTACTAGATCTACGTTTCGCCACTTACTCACCTGATGGTACGTGACGGTGTGGCGGAGGATGGAACACGTTGATCTAGAAATCTATTCATATCTATCTATACATATCTTTTTTTTTTATATAAATAATAGGCTTGCGCTTGACCGCCAACTTGCCTGATGTTAAGCGATGATGCGGTCTACGGTGGAGCACGCTTGCCTAGAAGAAACCAATTCACTCGTGATTTGAAGACACCCAGATTGTATCTATCGGGGAACACCCATTCAGGCAGCGCATTCCACAGACTAGCAGTCACTATCACACTATCACTATCACTGTCACTATCTATCACTAGCCATGAAGATATCTAGTTTGTTGTTCTCAGGAAACAAGGAGGACGGCAGGTAGTTCCATTCTTGGGCAGTACGTATCATAAATGAAGACCCAAATCGTTGAGTTCAAATCTTTGGAATTTTCACTAGGAAGGGAGGGTAGTGTGCATGTGCAGTCATTCTACTTTTCCTAAGTAAAAGGGGGAGGGTGGAACAAGGGCTCGAAGCTTTTGCGCACACTCGCCGAAATGCGAATTACTTTAAAATATCCCTAGGTCATGCTAAAACATAATGTATAAAAATAATTGTTCATTGTTCAAAATATTGTTCATGATCACACGTGTATGGACACCCTAGTAAACATTTTCTTGTATTTCAAGCTTTGTGTACCTACCTGTGAAAAGATATGCCGCAGCCACCGAATGATTCACTAGCACAGTTTCTTATACAGAAATTTTTCACCATTTTAAAATAAATATTCAAAAATTATGCATGAAAAAACAAAATATAGTAAGCAAACAATCAAAAACGCCATGTCGTTAATGCTGCCAGTAGCTTCATGGTTCAGCAGAACCATGAAGGTTCCTAGTAATTATACTAGGAACCTACATGGTTACTTAAAAATAAAATTTAAATATGTACATGATACATTAGATATATTATGTACATTAATATCCGTTAGAAAATGGAAATAAAAATTTATCTTTATTTCATTGGTAGTAATTTTATGTTTACACCCCAAAATAGGGCCTGCCTGGTATGTCCGATTGAATAAGTAAAACTACTAAAATATGATTACGGGATAATTACCGTGGTGGGTGTGGAATGAGATTCCACAACATTATATAACTTTAGTGAACAGCTGAGATAGTTTAAAACAGAGTTTTACTAAAATATATGTTTTATGTAATGGCAATCTTTAGAAAGGGATACACTTCCTCCGTGGTAGCTATTTCAGTGAGCTCGTTTTACCTCCATGTTCCTAGCCACATTATTATGAACCTTATCGTTAGAAGTTAAGGTTTAGTTTTGTATGGGAATATTTTGACAGAACGCGTTCCTTTCCTTGCAACTTCCTTGGTTAATAAAGGCACTTGCCAAAATTGACAGGACAAGAAAACTGTTTGGAAATTTGAATTTCCCGCCATAAGGTGGCAAAATTAAGGTGGCGACTCAGCTCACAATTTTCACACATCTTTGATCCATCAAAACTTGAGAAAAATACCTTTTTTGTTTTTCTTTGATATACTATTAGTTTAATATGGTCAGGGATTAACAAAAAATAAAAAATAAATATATACAAAAAAAAGATAAATAATTTCTTATGTTAAAGTTTGAGGCATCTCCTTGATTATAAGAAACTGGAGCTAGTAAGTTTTTAAAATAAACGTGCCCACCTTACAGAGCCTACTTAACAGAGCAAACCAGTAAGAAATAAAAAAGTTCAATTACATATAAAAAAAAAAAAAAAAAAAAGGTCTTGTCAACCGAGGTTGGCAAGAAATTTCAGGGCTTTATTTTTTCAGATTTAGCGACTGTGGAAGCTTTTTCTGCATACCAGTCGCTTGAATATATCTGGATTCTTAAATGGTATTGTTTGTAGAGCTAGGGAAAGTCTCTACATCTGTTTTTCGTATTTCCTTAAATATCTTAGTTTTTGACAGATTTCCGCTCATTAGTGTTTGTTTGTTTCCATGTCAACGCCGTCCGGCGAGTCGGCGCACACCGAGCGACGTCACCGCCTGACGTCTCGAGGCCGTCACTAGATAGGAAATAGGAATACTAAGCTTGCAGATAAGCCCTATTTTGTTATCATGCCACTTTCCACCCCTTCTGGACGAGGTGCGGCATCAGAAATTAACTTTGTGTCGCAGACAAGCCTGATACGGTGCCCGGAGTGTCCCCAGGCCCGTTACTTCAAAGGTCAAAAAGGTCTGAATATTCACAATACTAGGTGTCACAAAATTAGTCTTTCGGCTCCAATTTCGGGCTCGTACGTACAGAGTAGCAGTTCCACGAGCGCTGCTACTCCTTCCAAACCGTTTTGGGAGGTTCTAAGCTCATATAAAAATTCTTTTCCGATTTTAAAACGCATCCCGCGTGGTGCTCGTATTTCGGTTGCTCTTTGTTTATCATCGGCAATTAGGAATGCTATTTCTATAAATTCTAAGCACGCCTGGGAACATCTCCTTACTTTTCCATACAGTGTGCTTTACGTACATTTTGACCCCTCCAACAAAAAGTCCCTTACTACTAGAGTAAAGGAAAACTGCGTAAAGTACAAAGTATTGGAGGGTAACCCTTTAGATCTTGCAAACATTGTTCCGCCCAAAAGTCGGAATAATTTAAATTCCAAAACAACTGACGTTTTGACTAATTTCAAAATAGTAGAGAACAAAATTAGTGATAGCGATATCAAAGGCGCCGCACGTGTCTTGTTTTCTAGCGACACAATCGCCCCCTATACACCAGTTACGGTTCAGTCACTACGTGACAAACATCCACCTGCAGCGGCAAATCTCCACCTCCCTGATCCACCACAACCAGATGACGTTGTCATTGAAGCCACATGCCAGGAGGTTGCAGCGGCTGTTGCATCTTTTCAGAGTGGCTCAGCTGGAGGCCTAGATGGTCTGACGCCTCAACACCTAAAAGACCTTCTATCTTTTAGTTGCGGTGAGGCTAGCGAGTCCCTCTTAAAAGACCTAACGGCTTTGGTAAACCTCATGTTATCTGGACGGGTCAGTGATGACGTCATTGAAATTTTGTATGGCGCTAATTTATGCGCACTTATCAAAAAAGACGGTGGTATCAGACCTATTGCGGTTGGCACCACATATCGTCGCCTTGCGGCCAAGGCAGGCTGTAGGAAAAAGGTCACTCTTTTGAGTAACCTTTTTCAACCAATACAGCTTGGTTTTGGTTCGCGAGGTGGATGTGAGGCTGCTGTTCACTCTGTCCGAACTTTTCTCGATCAAAATTGTGGAGAGGTGCTGCTAAAGGTGGATGTCAAAAACGCTTTTAATTCGGTTGATCGCGGTGCCCTGTTGACACAAGTAAAAGATAAAATTCCTGATCTTTTCAATTTTCTCTGGCAATGCTATGGCAGTCCCACCAAATTGACAAACCAAAACAATGTTTTGTTATCATCTGTCGGTTGTCAACAGGGTGATCCTTTCGGTCCCGCCATTTTCAGCCTGGCTATTCACCCAATTATTCAACGTCTCCAGTCCAAACTTAATGTTTGGTACTTGGATGACGGAACCCTAGGAGGCGACGTTGACACTGTTCTGAGTGATTTAAAAATTCTTATAGACGAATTTCGTCATATTGGTTTGGAACTAAATTTTTCGAAATGCGAACTTTTTGTTTGCGATTCATGTCCGGATAAAAATGTGGTTATTGAAAAATTCAATGATTTAGCTCCCAATATAAAATCATTAGACAGGTGTTCGCTCCGACTCCTGGGTTCACCGATATTAGATGAGTCCTTTTCACCTTTTGTTGAGGAAAAAATTCAAAATTTTATGGGTTCTTCCGACAGGTTACTAAAAATTAACGCCCATATGGCGTTTACAATTATCAGATACTGTTTGTTTGTTCCTAAATTTATGTACACTTTACGATGTAGTCCACTGTGGAAACACGGTGAGCTCCTTTCGAGCTTAGACAATGTCGTAAAGGAAACTCTAATATCGGTTTTGAATGTTGATTTGAGTGACAGGACATGGTCACAAGCCTCACTACCTGTAAGGTTAGGAGGCTTAGGGGTCCGCCAAATTTCAAGTGTTGCGTTACCGGCATTCTTGTCCTCATTTCATAGTACTCATAAATTAATAGAAAAAATCCTTGCACCCTCTTTAGGCCCTTCCGAAGTAGTTGTATCTCATTCGAAAGAGGCAATGAATGCTTGGAGGCTTGCTTGTCCAAATACCGATTTTCCCAGGAAGTTGTCTTCCCAGAGACTGTGGGATCGGCCGATCTGCGAACTAGCACGGAAATCGCTACTAGATACGTGTCCTAGTGTTGCAGATCGCGCTCGTATTCTTGCTGTCTCTGTTTGGGAATCGGGACTTTGGTTGCAAGCTATGCCCTCTTTTAACACGGGTAGCCTTTTAGATCCAACCGCATTTCGTCTAGCTGTCAGCTTACGCTTGGGTGCAAGGTGCTGTGAGGCCCATCACTGTCAGTGTGGTACTGCTGTTGACCAGCTCGGTCACCATGGTCTCTCTTGCTCGAGAAGCGCTGGTCGTATTGGCCGACACGCTAGCCTGAACGACATCATACGCAGGGCTCTTTCCACCGCCAATGTCGCAGCTGTGCTCGAACCGAGTGGTCTTGCGCGCGACGATGGAAGGAGGCCTGACGGTATGACACTTGTGCCCTGGAGGTTGGGGCGGCCCCTTGTATGGGACGCAACTTGTGTCGATACTTTGGCGCCGTCACATCTTCCTGAGACACAGGGTAGGGCTGGCGCGGCTGCCAATTCGGCAGAGCAGCACAAGCGACGCAAATATGCTAACCTCGGCAGTGGTTATATATTTGAGGCGTTTGGGGTCGAGACATTGGGCCCTTGGGGACCGGGAGCTCACCTCATTTTCAAAAATCTTTCAGAACGCCTGGTTAATGCGACGCGTGACCAAAATGCTGGCGTGTTTCTGGCTCAACGCATAAGCATTGCCATTCAACGTGGTAATGCCGCCAGCATGCTGGGTACGCTGCCAACTGGTAGTGGGCTTGAGCATTTAGATTGTCTTTAGACCTTCAACGGTCTATGGGCAGTCTAACTGTATTTGTAGTTTTAGTTATAGCTTGTATTATGTTTAGTTAATAAAGGCACTTGCCCAGAAAAGAAAAAAAAAAAAAAAAAATACATATTAGGACATTCACTAAAATGCACTGAACTTACCAAAAAAAAAGTAACTGATCTTGTAGGAAACTGGTGAAAGGATGTGAGTGCTGGTTTATAATAATTATATTAACGTGGTGGGTTAGAAGAACGGTTGAAATCGTCAAACATTTTGCTGATCTATTAATATTGTATAGTTAAGCTACACCACGAGCCTTATAACTTACTAAAATAAACCTCTATATTTTCATAAACAAGGAATATCCGCACACATCTTTTCCTCGACGTCTTTCCTTCCATTTCGTTATAAAGCACCGTTATGCGGGCAACATTGTTTACAGAACATCTTTAGCGATATTTTTCAATAGCATTTCCTAAGAATGCATCTATGAAATTCTAGGAATAGCTCAGAAAACACGCCACCGCGCGTGACCCTCTTTTTAGCTATTAGATATGGAAAATGCGCTGGAGTTTTATTTTCTGTGCATCGTGGTTATACGTCTGTGGTTTTGTAAGTTTTCTGTGAATGTTATAATGGGAGTAGGAGGGGGGGGGGGGGGGGGGTTATAAAAGAACCAATAGAGGTTTGGAGTGTATCTTCGGCGCTAGCTGGCATATGCGAAACGCCGATCTGCACTGCGATGTGCGATGTTGAACTTCCATCTATGATTCAATACATTAAGTATAGCTCCCGCCGCTACTTTGACGCGGCGCCTCATCACCCAAATCCTCTTGTAGTAAAAGCTTCCAACTACTCAACAGACATGACAGACCCTCCTCCTCTCCGTAGACGCCCTAGAGACATCTTGGACGACCCGGACGACCCCATCGCCGTCGTCACAGCGCCGGCGCTGGGCTCGCCGGATCCGAATGCTCCTAGCAATAAGAAATATTCAGTTTTTGGTACAGGCGTCAGTTACCAGAGGCGCACACACACACACACAGCGATCCCGCCGGCGGGATCGTAGAACCTCAGGATCTGTTAGAAGATCGGTTAGATTCTCTCCAAATAATCATTCAGTTCAACAAACCGCTAGGGCTCCAGGGCATACCCCTTCTGGGGTGCCTGGGCAAGTCGGATTCCCACTCCCGGCGACGGCCCAAGCCGAAGTTCGTACCTTCGAGGTGCCCTTGTGCTAGTCGCCCAAAAACTTAAACCATCAAGTTATGCCGAACGCACTCTGCGTTCGCTAACTAGTCCGGTCCAACTGTAGAGGCCAAAGGGCCAACATTACAAGTCAATATAAAAAAATAATATTGGAGTGTATCTATCATGAATGTTACCGTGGTGCTACAGGGGCTTTATTCACATTTATGTAACGACAGTTGAACTTTAATACACTACGAATTCGGATACAATCACAGTTATCTCACTGACGAAGTTTTCACGCATTTTTGTATGAGAGTTGCATTTAAACATCTGTAATATTATTTTAAAGACAATGCCAAATCGTTTTTTTGAAGTGAAACTTCTTATGCGACTTCCAACATGGTTGCATTAAACGTTTAACGCTACCATGGAGGGAGAATAGAAAGAGACAGAGCGAGAGTTTTAGATGCCATCTATGAGGAAATTTTGAAACTTGTACATCCTTGTCATATGTTTTAAATGTTTATCGGGACTTATCGCGAAAGTTTAAAAATTACTATCCTTGTCATAGTTTATTAGTTCACTAATATTTGCATAGATGGCAGAACATGCGACTTCCAACAAGGTTGCGTTAAACGTTTAACGCTATCATGGAGGGGATATGAAAGCACTGTTGCGTTAAACGTTCAACGCTCCTGGGGAGGGGTAATAGAAAGAGACAGAGCGAGAGTTTCACTTCTTCCGCGCGGAGGGACTCCACGCACAATTTATTTTTTATTTTTTATTCGTATGCTGTAAATTTTATTTGCAAACAATTTGAAGATGTGCAAAATAAGCAGTTATAACAGGGGAAATCATTGGATAGACATAAACTTTTTACTGTACAGATCAGATATTACATACGTATATATGGAACATGAAGTTTTTAAAACTAATGCACCAACTGTTGGCTTTATCGCTAAGAACGATCTCTTCCCGGAAACCTTAAGGGGCCTGTATACCCTCTGCAGCTTTCTCTCTCGCACATTTTCACATTATTGATGATATAAAATCAATGAGTGTGAATTTCCAAAAAGTAACAAAATCATGTCATGGTGTCTATCGTAACATTACAAACAAAGAAATTGTCAATTTGATATATTTTAATTTGACAAAGTAAAATGGTAACAAAAATGATTTTTATTTCTCGTGTCATTTTATGCCGTCAAATTACAAGATATCGAAGCAAATATTTCTTTGTTTGTAATGTTACGATAGACACCATGACATGATTTTGTTACTTTTTGGAAATTCACACTCATTGATTTTATATCTTCAATAATGTGAAAATGTGCGAGCAAGAGAGCGGCAGAGGGTATACAGGCCCCTTAAGATAGAGAGGATTGATTTAGAATGAGGACTTAAGCGCCTTTCTCTACTAATCGCACTTATTGACGTAACGGATTTTTAAAGTTTAGTTTTAAAATCTCTGCTAATTCGTAGAATACATCGTAATGAGAAAAGGGAATATGTTAAGTGTTCCAGCTTGGAGATATGTTTGCACGAATAGCCACAAGTATTTCAGCGAATGAAGATACAAACCTAATATTGAATCATGATGTTATTATCTAGGTTCAGGAACCTGTATGTCAACTCACTAAGATATGAAATACGACTTTGCTAGACGTGAACAATGTATGTAATGTTGACTCTCAGATTCATATTCTTAAGGTGAGTCCAGACATTTGGAAACACGACTCGCAATGTAACGTGCAGGACAACGTTTCCCATGCATTTGATATCTATATAAATCTGTATATGCAAGCGTGCTCCATCGTAGACCGCATCGTCGCTTTACATCTGGCGAGTTGGCGGTTAAACGCAAGCCTATTAATAAATAAACTTTTTTTTTATCTCAATGGATATCGGGACTTATAACGTATTAATTGTTTAAAACATGAGTTCAAATCGCGAAAGTTTAAAAATTACTAAATAGAATCTTCACGAACCCATTAAATTCTACGCACTCTATTATTCTCTACTCTACTAATAATAGGGGCTTATTATTTTGTACTGCTGAATATGTATCCAAAAAGTGTTGCATGGAGGTTACAGATTATTTAACGGGCGGTTATCCGAGTCGCGCAGGCAACAAAACGCTCCCTCAACCCCCGCCAAGTTATAGCGACGCCATGCTAGAGTCAAGACGCCTGCGGGGGGAGTGCAACGACAAAAACGAGCATAGGTTTGACCTCGATGACGCCTGGCGCAGCACTGAACGCGGCGCGCCAAAATTATCGCGTCCTTTTTACGCTTTTAATTTCACTAAAAAACTACACTATTCACTATCAAAAATCTATCCAAATAAAAGAATGTTGAATAAAATTGCCTTTCAGTACATGCGATTTCCAGGTTTTTACGAGCTTTCATTAAAGCATAAAATGAAAAAAATAAACTAAGTCGACTTTATTTCAGTTTTTTTTTTTTTTTTGATCGAGGAAAATTTATTCCATCGTGTTTTGAACCAAATCATAAACTCAAACACAGATGTATCTATGACATGTATTTTTTTCCAGCTCAAATATTGTAATTTAACTGAATAAAATTGGTTTAAAACGGTCAAATTTGGTATAAGACGCTCTTTAAAAAAAAGTGTTCTGGGTGTCTTCAAATCACGAGTGAATCGGTTTCTTCTAGGCAAGTGTGCTCCACCGTAGACTGCATCATCGCTTTACATCAGGCGAGATGGCGGTCAAACGCAAGCCAATTATAAAAAATAAAAACATTTGCAGACATCAAATCGACACGGTGAATAAGTCAAAAGTGACTCGATAAATTGATTCATATGTTACTGAATGTCTGTACGCGCCTTTACGGGTTTGAACTGAATTGTGGTCTGCAGCCATTTTATATTGTTATCTTTGTAAATCGCTGGAACGTTAACTGTTTGTTTTGGTCGGAGTTCACTATTTTGTGTAACATGAAGCAAAGTTCAACAATTTTGTTTATTTTCCGCATTGAGCTATTTTTAACAACCTATATCGTTTAAAATTTTAAGAATTTTTTAGCTATTGTATTTTGTACTGGGTTACGCGGAAATGGTGTACTAAGCCGAAAGGGGTCCATAGTACCCATCAATATGAACAACTTTTACTATTGGACCAACCCTCCCGAAAAATATATCAGCTGTTCCACACAAAACGGTCATTCACACCCGACTTTTATGGAACAGCAGAATTTTTTTCCGCGATATAAGATTTGGTTGCGTAGTAAAAGTCATTCTTATTGATGAGTGTAACGACCCCTTTCGGCTTAGTACACCCGTTTCGAGTAACCCTGTAGACAATTGACGAAAAGAGCATGTTGCTTGGTTTAAACGTTTGTTTAGTCAGAATGGGAAGTGATATAATATTTAAAATTTCAACAATTTTAACCCCTTTGCTTTACTGCACTAAATATTTAGAAATATATAAATATATGAATATTTATTAAATACTAGCTGATACCCGCTACTTCGTACGCGTAGAGCTCGGCCTTCGGCCTCGCTACTACAACCCGCTCCAGGAACACAAAATTTCATCCAAATCGGTCCGGCCGTTTACTCACCTGAACTTCCACGAACATTTCAAGACTAAGATAAGATAAATCCGTTCAGTCGTTCTCGAGTTTTAGTGAGACTAACGAACAGCAATTCATTTTTATATATTTTATTTATTTATATATATAAATATTTAGCTGCTAAATTATGTACTTATTATGACTTCTAATTCCAATGTGTAATTTTTACTAGGATTTAAAGTATCCAATGCGACAATTACGAAGCCTATACTTTTTATTGTTCTTTTGGTTCAGATACTTTATGCGAATAGTACAAATTGATTTTTTAAACCCGTAATAAAAGAGACGATACTCTTGAAACGGCTGAACAAATTAACATGAATCAAAGCTAAACACACTCTCGATAAAATCACCTTACAAACAAACAAGCGATCTCTTCCAGGCAACCGTGCACGGAAAGGAATTATATAGAAAAATTGTGGCCTTAACAAAAAATAAAAAGTATATACCTATGCAAATAACAACAAACAATCAATATTTCCACAGACCAGAAATATCATGTAGACGAGACTAAGCATTTGACGATACTCCAACAGTCTCCATAGGCGTTGTAACAATACAAATTCTGAATTGAAACTTGTCACTACGTGTTGAACAAGGGGGTGAAAGAAGGGTTATAGAGGGATGAAGAAGGGGTAAAGGGGGTTGCTAGAACACGGCATGTGCATAATATAGCTGCCGAGACCGTCGCACTTTCGTGTTTTGAGATACTAGTAAGAGAGCTGGCGAGAAAATTACTTAGTTGTATTTAAGGTGGGATATAATTATATACTTTTTTATTTATTTAATAATAGGCTGGCGTTTGACCGGCAACTCGCCTGTCGTAAAGCGATGATGCGGTCTACGGTGGAGCACGCTTGCCTAGAAGAAACTCGTAACGTAGAGTTATTTCACGAATGAATTGGATTTCGTATTAATAAAACTTTGTAGGGTATGTTTAGCTTTTTTTTTAGGCATAGGCGTGCGTTTAACCGCCATCTCATTCACTTGCAACAATAAGCATGTTTCCAAATTTTTATTTAACATGGCATAAAAATGGAGATCATAAATAGACCTCAATGACCTCAATGATAACAAAATAAAATTTAGTTAAAAAATTAAATTATAAGTATTTTAATTTCATGCTAAGGAACGCACTTATTAAGTGTATGTATTTGATATTAAAATTTGCCTGTATCTATATAATTATACATATATATTATTTGTTTTGTATAAATTAATAACATTTGTAATTTTTTTGTGATAACTTTTTTATTATTTTAGTCTGTGTTTAGACGTTTAGTTAGTAACATTTAATGGGAGAGGCCATTGGCTCCCGAATCACAGTATTAATTACTAGTCGGAGTCAATGGGTTCATATATTATTTTGCCAATTTTTATAATGCCCAATAAATTAATTTTTGTTTGTTTGTTTGCACTATAAGTACGTGATGACGTCAAGCCGTGCGTGCGCAATACAAATGCTATACCAACACAAGCTTTGCAAGAAAGAGACAGAGCATCCGCTCTCTATCCACCAAACACTTTAAACGCTCATATTTCAGAGATTTGTTAGCCAATTTAATATATTTTTCAGTATGTGTAATGTATTTAGTTAAATCCTTCGGCAAGCTTGTTAATTGTTATAAATGAAACATTAGGACACAACCTTATTTAATTGTAACAATCGAAGAACTCAGGCAGTGTAGCGGTTAGCACAATAAAAGGAGATGGAGATCAAACGCGACAAAAAAAGTTGAATCAATACTTCTTCATTAAATTTAGACATCCGATCCGATGACTCCGAAATTACTGTTTCTATTATTTATTGACTATCTTTACTGTACAAAAGTACGTGCCGAATTGAGAACATTCCTCCATTTTTGAAGTCGGTTAAAAAGGAGATGACTACTTAAATTAATACCTTTTAAATAGAAAGACAATGCAAAACTTCGTCCCGACTAACCAAGATCAGCTAATCCAAGTCTTTAATCGACTTATACCTTGAATTGAAAGTGACTCGTGTCTCTTGCACTATGAACCTAACTGTATTTTAGGAAGTAAGTACAAAGTTAGTGTTCAAGAACAGACCGTCCAAGACATCTGTCAAAGTTTGGTGCATTGTGACTGGAGTCTAAAGTTCAGTTTACTTCATTAGCATGTATTATTGAATCAATCCACGAAAACGCGTCCTACTCTTTCTCGTAACCTCAGTTAGTATTCTGCGTCGACCAAAATAAAATGGATGGGGCCGTACGTAGTACATTTAGATCGATGACGGGGCCAGATGAAGTGTATTTTTGAAGATTACAAAACGAGCACTGGCGCTCACTTCGTTTCAGTCGGTCTGTAGCCGTAGGAAGTGCAACACGAGACTATTGTTACATGATAACGAAACATCTAACTAAATGCCTTCGTGTGCTTTCCCCAAATGTAAATACATAACAAATAAAAAATAGTGCGTGGAGTCCCTCCGCGCGGAAGAAGTTATACTTCAACAAGGAACCCTAAAATAATAACTAGGGCAAAAATATCAACAATTTAAAAACATGCTTTTCTTGAGATTCGAACCTAGCTCCTTAGGCTTCGCAATCCATTAGCGACACCATTACACTACCGGATCTGCTAGTCGCAGCGCGAAAAAAGGATACGCATTTCGCAACCATACGAGAGAGAAAAATTCCCCCTCCATGGTAGCGTTAAACGTTTAACGCAACCTTGTTGCAAGTCGCATAAGAAGTATAACTTTAAATCTATTTTTTGTAACAAATGTACTGTACATGGTTATAATTAGGTGTTGAAGTATATGTCCTACGGTTTTACTCGTTTTAAAGTTCAATGCAAGTTCAATGGTTAGTATGGCCTGTCCATTAATTTTATTTTGGTCGAAGGTATTCTGTAGAGTTCTTTAATATATAGGTTTCACTATTACACAATGGTTATCTAAGTGGGCACATAAATTGTCTAATCACGAGCGGAACAGTTCATACTGTGATTTAGGAACTAATCAAAAATTGCACTTTTTTTTGCTTTTTTAGGGAAACTTACAGCCTAATCATACTAATATTGTAGGTAAGGTTTGTTTTTTCTTCTTTCACGCAGCAACAGAGCAACGGATCGACCTGATTTTTTGCATGGGTATAGTTCAAGGTCCGGAGAGTGACATGCGCTATCATCATCACCATCACCGTTTTCATCACTACACGGGTGAAGCCGCGGGCGCAGCTAGTAGTATATAAGTAAACAAAAATGGTGACTAGGTCAATTACAAGTTCACGCCTATGGAAAAAAGAATAACATTTTGAAATTTTGCGTAGCAGTAACTAATAGTACCTAATAGATAAATAAGACTATGGGTAAATTGCGATAAACAAGTATAAATATACAAGTTAAGTTTAAGAATCAAAGAATTGACAAGCTAAATGTGAGCGAATTACGCTCACACTATCAAAGAATACATCGATATGATTATGCAACAAATATTTGTTCATAAAAAAGAGGTCCTGTGAAGAAAGGTACTTTTTTTGTAATTCGTTTTAGCAAAGGATGTCTTAAGGTGGTTCGTTTCACAAATTATATTTAGATAGCCCGTTGGTCCAGTTGGTAGTGAACCTACCTTCTGAGCCTGAGGGCGTGGGTTCGATTCCCACCTAGGACAAACATTTATGTGATGAACATTTGTGTTTGTTCTATATCTGGGTGTTACTATCTATTTAAGTATGTATTTAAAACTATATATGTATGTATATCAGTCTCTGGCAGCCATATCACAAGCTTTGCTTAGTTTGGGGTCAGATGACCGTGTGTACAAAAATGTCCCAAATATTTATTTATTTAAAAAATGGCGGGAAATTCAAATTTCAAACAGTTTTCTTGTCCTTGTAGCTAGGCCGGTTAATTATTGTAAACAACCATGATGTTTGCGCAGATTGATTATTATTCTTTACAAAATCAGGTAAAGCTATTTATCTGTAATGCCCATTATTACTTACATTTGTGAATAAACAAATTTGTGCTGTTTCAAACGGTTTATTCACAAATGTAAGTAATATGGTGCGTTACTGTTAAATAATTGTACATTATAATGTAAAGAACAGCCAACATTTTGCGCAAACACTGTGTTATTTGAAAATAATTACCTGGCCTGGCTACTAGGACCAAAAAACTGTTTAAAATTTAAATTTCCCGCCATAGGTGAATCGAACCACCTTAAAAAGAACTTCTCTGCAAGTAATAAGGATGGTTCGTACTTACGTCCATTATCACTCTCCTCATGTAAGCTTTGCATAACATTTTAGTGTTACTGACTTTAAAAAAGGAGGGGTTATAATTATAAGTAAGTTGTTTTTCAAATCTTTGTTACCTCAGAACTCATTTATGTAATTTATGAACTGATTTGGATATTTTTATTGAAAATATAGTATACTTTCAGGTTGGTCCCATAGAAATTTATGTAGTGGTTTGGCTTTTAAATCAAAATAACTGGAAAATTCAGATACTTGGATGACAATATTCATCATCATCATCATCAGCCAGAAGACATAATTGGACATAATTTTTGTCTTGTCCATGTTCATTTTAAGACCCACCTGTTGGGAAAGACTACTGAGGTCGCTGAGCATCGTATTGAGATCCTCCAGCGACTCTGCCATGATGACTATATCATCGGCAAAACGAAGGTGAGTGATGTATTCGCCATTGACGTTGATGCCGAATCCGATGTTGATCCGATGACTATATTATGTCATCCAAATAACCGAAATTGTGTATTAAAAAAAAAATTAAGTCGGTTTTTTTATATTGATAGGTAATTAATTATTCTCAAATATACTAACCGACCAATTTAACACAAATGTTCTTAAAAATCTATCAAAAACTTCGGTGAAAGGAAAAGTGTCCTGAATGCTGGCATTATTGCCATGCTGAATGTTATGCTTAGTTATTGGCCAATGTAGGTGGCAGCATTTCGGTCACCAGTTGCTTCTATCAAACCTTTGGCCAGGGGGTAGAATTAGAACGGTACTGACCCCCGATCACCGTTTCACTGTGTAGACACGGAATCCCCCTTCGGTTGAAGCAATGATGCTATTTGAGGAATAAATATGCTATTGTGGATTATTTGTGAGCGGCGCAATGCTGCATTCGTGACGGCGATCTGCCGGTAATTCATGGCTCGGAAGCCAGTGATTCATGGTACGCCCATCGGGCAATCAGTTCTTCCATCAATCGACCTGCAATAGTATTTGGTTTTATCATCACCGAACAATCCCAACGGAGCGGCAGGCACCCCACATGCGCTGACGCACACGAGCGGACTGGCACCAGCGCCCGAGCGAGACGGAGATATTACACGTGGTCTCGGTCTCCTCGACCCTTCCCGGTCCGCACAACGGAGGCGGCGTTTTTTGTGCACTACGACAGAGCGCCGCGCTCAACAGCTGGTCCTTCCCTAATAAAACTCGTAAGCAGTCGGTCTACAAAATAAAATCACTGAACCAGAATTTAAAAATAAATCCATTATCTTTAGAATAAGATTCCAAATAGTATATTGAAATTTTTGTGTTGATATTTCACAGAACGTCGGAGGAGATTATTTGAAAAATCGTATTTTTATTTCTATATCCATCGATATTATATTCGTTGAAATGTGCGATTGAGAAAGCCGTACGATTTAGCTGCCCTTTATTCAAAAATAACCCATTAAAATGTTTTAACTCCAAAATGCAATACAGCTTATCTATAGCTCCATATTTCCGGCTTCAACCACTTCCTATTTACACTACCGTCAATATCAATACCGTTTCAATATCTGCCCGGAAATAATAAAATCCCCAGCAACGCAGTATAAAGTGCGAATGGAAAATTGAAAAATATGAATAGTGGCGCAGACGAACTCTCAACAATCCCATTCCGTTCTGTTCCGTTCCGTTCTGCCATTGCAACAATACTTCGCAGTCGAAAGCTGAACTGTGACGGACGCATTTACACGGTCACGTAGCTTAGGAAATGATTACGGTTTCAGAGGGCCTAGTGCGAGTTGTTTCGTTTGCGTTTAGTTACTCGACCGCGTTAGCGTAAGCAACGGTTTGTATGAAAAAAGAACAGCGCCACCTGGCGCTGTGTAGATGAAACTAGCACAGAGCATCGTCGATTAGTTACAAGGACGTTTTATTAGTAACTAGCTGCGCCCCGCGGTTTCACCCGCGTAGTGATGAAAAATGGTGATGGTGATGATGATGATGAAAAGTACATCGCTACGTACACTACTACGTAAAGCCTATGTCACTCTCTTGAACTATACCCATGCAAAAAATCAGGTCGATCCGTTATTCCGTTGCAGCGTGAAAGAGGAACAAACAAACCAACAAACAAACACACTTTCGCATTTATAGTATTAGTATGATTACTAGTATATTAGTATGGTTATTGATTTTTGACTTTTTAATTTTATGTGATTTAGATTTTTATGTTGTGTGTATGTAATATTATTTTAATTTCAAACATTTTGTAAAAATATGGAATTATGTTTTCTGAATTAAATTGATTGATTGATGATTATCACAGAAAAGTTTTTTTTTTTTTTTATTATTAGAGCGGCTGTCAAGGCATTTTTGTAAGAAATTTGTTGTAGCCAATTGCACCCATATAAACGAAACGTCAGACATCCGAAATTACTAAACGTGAGAGCTTTGCTCTGTCTGTTACAGAACCACTATTTCACTTTTCCACATGCAAGGCCTCCCAATAAGAATTGCCTGTTACACTTCAGTGTGAGAGTTGCCCGTAGAGTATTCGAAGCATCTTCGAATGTTTCTTCCTAAGACGTACGTCTGGCATCTGTCGGGAACTCTCCGGTCCAAAAAAAGACGTTTGCTCTCGCTCTCGGCGTTTTACCATTATTGTAGAATGTAGAGTCGATGCCAAAAAATATACAGCCAATACCTTTAATAGTACATTTGTGACTACTGAGCCTTGTTGTTGTATTGTGAGAAACGCGGGCATCCAGTGGATGCAGATGGCAGGATGTCGTTCAGTGTGGAGGTTAAAGGGGGAAGCCTATGTTCAGTGGACGTCTTCTGGCTGATGATGATGATTACTAAGCCTTTTAGTTCGATGTTTACATCACACTAGTGATGAACTAATTTTTACAATACAATGCACGCTTCGCACGTAAAAAAATTACCATTTCAAGCGTTAACAAAAAATTACGATTTCAAGCATTGCCGGCTCTCGATGCACTGATTAGACATCGCATTGCCCGATTTAGAGCTACACTCTCAATGTCGGGTAATGCGATTATAAAGACAATATGCGACCACTGTTTTTATTTACAAAAATTTTGGTCCAAGACTTTAAAGTCTAATATATAAATCTTAAAAAACTACATGTATAAACATAATTTGTAATTCTACATTGATCTATGTTATCTTTAATAAAATGTTTTTTTATTTTTTTTTTTATTTGATTTGATTAAAATTTATTAATGTTTAAAAAATTATCGTAACCCTTATTTTTCTTACTTCTGTATTTCTGCTCTCTTAGTACTTCATCTCCTAGTAAGTCATCATTTGCCGATATCTGGTGCCTTAGGCTACCTGTGGGCTTACTCTTGACACTCGATTTCAATCGTAATTTGGGATTGGGATCGAAAACATGCCATTTGGTACTCTTCAATCGCGTCAAGAGTACCGAAAGCGTAGAGTTGAGTCGATTTTATGTAGGTCCAAAAAATTCCACCATTATCGGTTCCAATCGTGCGCTAGTTTAGAATTCAAGAGTACCAAAATAGCATGTTTTCGATCCCAATCTCAAATTCGATTGAAATCGAGTGTCAAGAGTAAGCCCACTGTTTTAAGCATTACTGTTTTAAGTGAATGCGAAAAGTGGCGCGACCGCAAACCGTATCTCGGCGCATTAAGGTTTGCGTTCGCGTGATTTTCCGCACTGTTTCAGCGCTGCTTCTAGGCATCCTCAAGACTAGAGTGAAAAGATTTCTTCTAGATCAACGTGTTTCATCCCCGGCCGCATCGTCGTTTACCATCAGGCTAGTTGTTTGTAAACATAAACAATTATATATATATTAAAAAAAAATATATAAATATATATAAAGCCTTTTTGCTCACAGCTATATAAGCAGATCGGGAGCTACAATTGCGCTCACATTTTTTTGCCACATCAAACCGATACCGGGATCCGTGGATACAAGCCCCGGTACATCGCCTGGGATGGAATAATGGCTGATATTTATGAGACGATCTAAGTAGTAAACATAATCCGGTGGGCTGTAAGCCCACCGGATTAGCAAGTTGAAGTGGCAGTGGGCAGGGCATATAGCACGCAGAACAGATGGCCGATGGGGCCAAAAGGTTCTCGAATGGAGACCACATACCGGTAAGCGCAACGTAGGACGTCCACCCACAAGATCGACAGACGACCTAAAAGAGACCGCAGAGAAACGCTGGATGCATGCCGCTTCCAAACGGGCTTTTTGTAGATCGATGGGGGATGTCTAGATCTAGCAGTGGACATCCTATGGCAGAAATGATGATGATGATGAATCATTACAGCGTTATCACAACTTGTGCTGTTTATCATAGAAGCTACAATGCAGTCTGCAAACAATTCAGTCGAACATGTATCGTCTCGGCGCTTGCAGCGAAGTTTTAAATTAATTTATGCATTTAGTTGCATCGCGCTAATTCTGCACTGTGACATTCATGAGGTTTACGAGGGGAGTTCTAAGTTTGTTGTTGATAAAAAGTTACAGAATAGATTTCTTTGTTTTATATTGCTATTAAAACCTTTTTTTTTAGTACCCGATATACAGAATAATTATTTTGTTCGGGTAACACACTCCAACAATTAATAATGGTAATGCTGAAATCTTTAGTTTGTTTACAATAACTGAAAAATGCATTTGTATAATGTACATTGTACATGTATGTATTTAACTTTAGAGGGATTTATTTAAACAAGAAAATTACACATATCGCTGCTTTTCATGAATACCGTCACAATCCAAAATTTTCATATTTCTTGTTTTTAACACAGCGCAATCCAAAATAGTCCATATTTTATGGTGAATAAAACTCATAATCATATCGGCAAAAATGACAAGATGGCGCAATAAAATGTCATTATGTCATTGGTTGATTTTTGACGCCATTTTTGTATAACAGTCCACGATCGCTAGATACTACGAGTCCTTTCAAGCAAAAACACATAACGTTTCCTGAATAATATCATATCTCTAAATAATTTAGGGATAATTAAGTAATATTATCTATAATACTATTCCATTTTGAGTTGTATGAATATTCACGAAATAATCCTAATTATTTTAGTTTTTTCTTTTGATGTTAAGTGCAATATTTAGTGTTACTACGGTCATCACGCAAGAGTAACTACGACATAAATACTTATTTTGTTTTATGTGTTTATTCTAGATAAAACGAATAAAAATATCTTATGGAATAATGAGATGTGATGATATTCCATAAAAATAAAACGCAAAATGTTCAACTGTAAGCAAGATAAGTCATTTTTCACTATAAATCATACGCAATTTTGAAGTATCTCCAATTTTTTTACATTAGATATGGCAATAATTTATTTAATATGATAATAATAATCAGTGTTTATTATAATAATAGTTAGTGTATGTTAATTTATAATATTTTTTATGCCTTGGAGATATCTATGTCTAGCATCCAATGCTAGACATAGACTATAGTCTAAAATGATGACGGCCATGTTTATTAAGCACGGCCAATAAAAGTAGTGTTGTTTTGTTTTTAGGGTTATAATTGTATTTATGTTTGTCCGTTTCTTTATTCTACCTTACATTTTAAACGCCTAAACCAATGTAGATGATTTTCTCTCAAAATTGTAGTCATTATTATTTAATTTTTCAATTACCTTTTATTTACCAATTAGGTATTACTTACTCTTTATAAAGTTTATATTATACTTCACAAGGACCAGTGTTTAGTCAAACTGTTAATTCAGTAAAAAGTTATTTTTCTTACAGTTCCCAATCCTCGTACTCTTCAAATATTCCGAAACATGAATATGAATGTCAATATTAATGATTGTATTTACCATCATCAGCCAGAAGACGTTCACTGCTGAACAAGGCCTCCCCTTTTAACCTCCACACTGAACGACAGCCTGTCTTTTGCATCAACTGGATGCCAGCGACTCTCACAATGTCGTCGGTCCATCTAGTGGGAGGCCTATCTACGATGCGTCTTCCAGTTTGTGGTCTCCACTCAAGAACCTTTCTTCCCCATCGATTATCGGTTCTTCGAGCAATGTGGCCTGCCCATTGATACTTCAACTTGCAAACTTGCACATTTTAACAGAAATGTCGGTGACTTTGGTTTTTTGGCGAATATCCACGTTTCGGATTTTATCGCGCAAAGAAACTCCGAGCATAGCTCTCTTCATTGCCCGCTGTATGACTCTGAGTTTTATATTAGTGGTAGTTATTTGAAAATGATCAAATATCTACCACTTCAATTTTTAGACAAGTTTTTGAGAGATATTTATCCCCTACATCCACAGGCAACATCAAAATATGGATTCATCGAACGCCAGTAAAGATTTTGTTCTGACTGTTAAGATCCGGATTATGAAGAGACCAATACAGGAAGTACTGTTCTCTTTATTCAAGGAATCATAAAAGTTGTAGGGTTCTTTGAACGATAATTACAGGAAAATATTTTGATATAAAAACATTGGCCACATGCATAGGTTTTTTTCCAAGAACGTAGAAAAAATAAAAATGAAGCTAGGAGACATAAAGAATTTAAAATCAGAAACAGAAAACGCGTATAATTATTGTTTTTCGTATAAAACATCATCCGAAGACACGGCGTTCAAAATAGTAATCTATACTAATATTATAAATAGGAAAGATTTGATTGTTTGTTTGTTTGCATTGAATAAGCTCCAAAACGACTGAACTGATTTGAAAAATTATTTACCGTTGAGAAGTTACGCTATCCCCGGGTGACATATTATGCTATATAATTATTATCAATATCCGTGCGTAGCCGGTCCGGCCCGCTAGTAATAGATAAATTTGTAAAACAAGAAACACCATAAATGATTTATTAATGTCGTTGCAAACCAGGCATACAGATAAAAGTTATCAGTGTGTGAAAGGAAGAAAAAGGGATTGCTTGATCTTATAAGGAAAAATATTGTTCCAAGATTATACAAGCAGTTTTTTTGAGAATTACTAGTTATTCTACTTACCCACCTGATAAGAACTAATTAGTTACAAACTACGCAGCAGTCTGCGTAGTCACAAATTGAATATAGTAAAGAATAGGTTTGTTAGTTTTTTTTTTAAAGTATTATGGTTCCTACATTTATAAGACGGATTATGCGGTAGACACGAAATTATTTTTAATATGTAGTTAATTTTATTTATTCTGGTTCCTACTACCAAAGAAAGATTATGCGTTCATTAGTCACAAATATTTTTTTAGATGAAGATAACAGAGAATAAGATTGTTGTATTTTTTATGTATGGTCTACTTGTTACCCAAATTGTTTATTCACCATAATTTCAGCCGTAGGACGTCTACTGTTGGACACAGGCCTCCCATCGATTTCCAAAAGGGTTGGTTGGAAGCAGCCTGCATCCAAAGTTTTCTTGTTGTCTTTTTTAAGACTTTAAAGGTCTTTTTAATTGTTTATTAATTCTAGAATATTATATTAAGCGTTAGTTATGCCACGTAGATAATGCATAAATTATTTTTAATGAGCTGTTACACTTTGGACTAAATATTTTATGAAGAAATTGATGTTTTTATTAATTTTATATATATTTTTGTATGACTGCGTCTATGCAGTTAGTGTGTATTAATTATTTGTTTGGTTATCTTTATTTTTTTAGCTTAATGCACCAATATCACAACCAAAAATGTGTCACTCTTTAGATAAATTTAGTCTAATGATTTTGACATAAAATCAGAAAGTAGAGGAGTATAGCGAAATAGTTTTTGCCAGTACTGTCTTTATTTTGATTGTGTTACTATTCAGAAAATCATTAAGATATTGTAGAACATTATTACCAATTATGATATTATTCAAGAAAAAATTTAAACTACACTAGTGTTTCAACATGACTTATGCTCCTATTCATAATAATATAGCGAAAGTAATATTGTCATAAGTCGAAGACCTCGCAGTTTTTAAATAATTTGATATTGTTTTCGAGCCCAAACACCTAAAACTCACAATTTTAATAATACCTTGATTAACATCCTGCTGAATTTTCTATTCTATGTTTAATTATTCTCAAGGAATAAAAAGTTATGGAAATAAATATTTTGTTAAATTTTCAAACGGCTCTCCTGTAAAATTAGCTTTTTTGAGTTGTGTGGTTATTCATGCAAAGCAGCGATATTTGGAATAGAAACAAAAATAAAACCTAAAACTACTTACAAAATTAAAAACTAATACTAAACTAAATTAAATTAAATACGCTAAATAAAAATATATTATATTAAAGTAAACTAATCTTAGATTTAATTTAGTTTAGATTTAATTTAACTTAGATTAATTACTGCATAACTTTTTTTTTCTATTCGCATAAATTGTTTGCAAAGCAGTTAAAAAATTCGGAACCGACAGGAAAGAGAGCCTAGCTTAGCTTAAAGAGAGCTCGGGACGCTTACCCGATGGCGCAGGTTCAAATCCTGCTGGTCGCCAATTTTTTTTATTTGTGTAAAACGTATTATAGATTAATTTGATCAATGGCGGCTCAAGTCAACGTCACGTTAGAATTTAAGTTAATTTCAAATAGTTGAGCAACTTTTTTTTTTTACAATAAAACAACCACTAACCTACCGCCCCACCACAACCACAACCAACTAACCTAGACAACCAACCTGGTACAATACTACCTCAGGTGGTATATTTACTACTACGAAAATAATAAAACATTGCAAAATCTTTCTCAAGTGATGCCAACGAAGAAATTAAAATTTTATTTATATAATAATAATAATGGTCGTGCTTTGCTCTACTGGGACCGTTCTATCATCACGGACAGGACTATTGTCGCCAATAAGCCTGATATCGTGTTGGTCGACCGGTCCCAGCGCCGGGCAGTGCTCATCGACATCACCATCCCACATGACGAGAACCTCGTGAAGGCCGAGAAGGACAAACTCAGCAAGTACCTTGACTTGGCTCACGAGGTTACCGCCATGTGGGATGTTGACTCGACGATCATTGTCCCGATAGTCGTTACGGTGAACGGTCTTATAGCGAAGAGCCTCGACCAACACCTTAAGAGGCTCTCGCTAGACAGTTGGGTCAAGGGTCAGATGCAGAAGGCGGTAATTCTTGACACGGCTCGCATTGTCAGGAGGTTCCTCACTCTGCAGCCCTAACCACCGGTAGCTTGGGCCCTGCCCCGCTGCCGGCGGCACCCTAGTTTTTAAGTTTTTTATGTAATTTTTTTATTATTTACTTAATGTAAAAAACTTAAAAAATAAGATTAAAAATAAATAACGTGAATAATAATAGTCCTCACTCTGCAGCCCTAACCACCGGTAGCTTGGGCCCTGCCCCGCTGCCGGCGGCACTCTAGGTTTAGGTTTTTTTATAATATTTTATGTTTTTATGGGAAATATTGTAAAAAAACGTAAATTTAAGAAAGAAAATAAATATCTGGATAATAATAATATTCAGGACTTTTTTTTTTAATAGATTACTAGCTGAGTTCGTGGTTTCACCCAAATTGATTACTCCTTAAATCATGAGCTGTCTGCCAGTGAAAGTACCGTCAATATCGGTCCAGCCGTTTTGGAGGCCATAGGTAACATACATACACCCAAGAAATAAGAAGATTCCAGTCAGATTTCTCCTTTTGAAAGATACCTACGGTTTTCTATTAAAGAAACAATATGCCATCTCTACAAAAGGCTGTGTGTGGCTGTGTAGTTGATGAAAATTAACTTTTCATAAAAAGCAGGTAATCTTAGTATTTCAATAAAGAGTTCAAATTAACCTGTATATGCTGAAAGACAGTGATTCGTTCCTATTTCAAAATAATAATAAGTTTTTCCACGAAGATAGAGGAGAAAAAAGGGACGAAACTCAAACTACCCGCGAAAAGTGAGTGACAAAAACTTGAAAGGTAGTGGAACAAACAAGCAAGTATCGAGAGTTATGTACTGTACGACCAACTTATTTATAAAGTTGGCCAGTTATGGAACTACACATTTTTCAGTAATCGTTCAGAAAATACGATAGTGGTTCCCTCCCACAACTCAACAGATAAGTTTGTACTGTACTGCCAACTTCAATCGTTAGTCGTTTCCAACTCAAACAAAGGTGCAAACTTGAGTTGTTAAAACTTTTTTTGCCAAGTTCAGTAACTAGGGCGGGGATGTAACTATGGGAGGCATCAATATCAAGAAAAAACCAGCCAAATGCGAGTCAGTCTCGTGCACTGAGGGTTCCGTACCACCACATAAATTGTTAACGGCCTGTTATCCGAGTCGCGTAGGCAGCAAAACGCTCCCTCAGCCCCCGCCAAGTTAGAGCGACGATGTATTTTGCCACGCAAGAGTCACGAGGCCCGCGGGGGAGTGCAACGACAAAAACGAACATGTCCGACCTCGATGACGCCTGGCGCGGGACTGAGCGCGGCGCGCGCAAATTCTCACGACCTTTTTACGCTTTTAATTTCACTAAAAAACGAAACTATTCACTATCAAAAATCTATCCAATGGAATTTGCCATTGATCTTTGTCTAGGGCCAATGAAACCTTAGGTCAAATCAAAGTAAAGTGTTGTTGGTAGGTTGCTGAAAATGAAATGAAAAAAATATTTATTGTAGCAAACTTGGTACATTGTGATGTTACAAACTGAAGCCCCCCACGTTCGGACGTTCCAAGTACGTCATACAATATTAAATCTACATGTTATACATGGTGTCAGTTATTTTGGCACTACAAAGAGCAAGGAATCTCTCACGTGATTACAAACCATAAAAATCCTTTCTGTCAAATAGTACGTAGCCTTTGGAATCTTTTACAGGTCTCTAGAATACTAAATTTTTTACAACCACAAGTAATAAAGAGCATAGAACCCGTCACGTTATTTACAAAGCGTACAAGGCCCTCTGACAAACAGTATTTAGCCTTTGACGTGATAATAGTGTATAACCCTGCAACTTTCTTTACTGTAATTTTTTTGTAAAAATGTATTAATTATTTCATTGCTGTGTTTAAGCTAAGCACCATTTAAACATACGATTTATCTGAGCCCCTTATGTCTAATTATTGCAATTACGACTGTAATGGTCCGCGAGTGTTTTCTATTGCCTGCGTTTTTATTTATGTTTTCAAATAAACGAAGCTTGTGAAGTTATGACTGAAACTGAACATTATTTTTTATAGAGGCTTCATATTTTTAACCTCCGATGTAAAAACGGTGTTACGTACAAACACCAAACTTGGCATGATTATATTACACACTCCAAAGTAAAACAATAATAATTTATAACTGGCCAAGTGCGATTCAGTGTCAAATTTCTATTCATCACCGTTTCTCGTACGGTCAGCAACATCAGGCGCGGTTGATACTTAGATGGGTGACCGCCTGGGCGTGATGTTGTCTTTTTGCACTACTTTTTGTAATTTAGCAATTTTTTTGTAATTCAATTTGTATTTAGCCTCTTATACCAAATTTTGACATAGCTGTTAAAATTTGCAAGTTGAAGTGGCAATGGGCAGGCCACATCGCTCGAAGAACCGATAACCGATGGGGAAGAAAGGTTCTGGAGTGGAGACCACGAACCGGAAGACGCAGCGTAGGGAGGCCTCCCACTAGATGGACCGATGACATTGTGAGAGTCGCGGGCATCCAGTGGATGCAAAAGGCAGGCTGTCGTTCAGTGTGGAGGTTAAAGGGGGAGGCCTATGTTCAGCAGTGGACGTCTTCTGGCTGATGATGATGATGTATCATATAGGATAACGAGACACAGCTAGTATCTAACTGACAAAGATGTTATTTTCAGATTAGGTGGACTGGAAAAAAGTTTAGTATGAATGCTATATTCAAAGTGGTCGTCTCCACGTTCGCTCGCAATCAGCAGTCAGAAGTGCGCGTCTCCACGCACGCTGTAATCAGGTCGTTTCTGAACGATTGCGCTCGCTTCACGCGCTAGTTGAGCCAGATAAATTTATTTTCAATTTTTCCTTTTACTTCGAGGCTTGTTTAGATTGATCCAGTGATTGGTTCAAGTAGAGCTGATAGCGTAGCTCATATACAATCATATCTTATATCATAACTCCTTAGAAAATCATATTTTCATTGATACCTGCTTGCATTATCAGAATCTATCGATCGACTTACAGTAGAAAACTAGCGAAAGCTTATAGAAAAATTGAAGTTAAGGTTGTGAAATGCTCTTAGATCAGTGAAATTAAAACATATTATGATCTGGGGTATCATGTAGGCTGTGCACTCGAGATTATCTCAGTTACTCTGACTCTCACGACATTTCTGACTGAAGAGAAAGTGACGAATGTCCCATTCTCAAGTGAGGAGTCCAACTACATCTCCTGAAATTGGGTTTAAATTGAAACAATAACAGCTCACGTAATCGCTCGCTGCCAGTTGTGTGCTTAGATATCAACATTTTCCACGACATTGTTACTACCACTATAATTATTGATGGCTGTACTTTAAAATAATTAATTAAAACAACTGTATATATTTTTGTAATTGAGCGCTGCGTCGTGTTTCGGACTCGGTCTGTCCTTTTGATTCTTACGACGCTGTGCTCCATCGCTCTTTGGCAAGCCCCAAGTTTGAACTTATGAGAATCGGTCAATGACGCTCAATTACGGGAATCGGATGTTGGCATCAAAGCTGCCAAATTAAAGTGGGATTGGGCGGGACACGTGGCCAGGATGCACCCTGATAGATGGGCCCAGAGGATCACACAGTGGGTGCCTGAAACGGACGAAGGAGCCAAGGCAGGCCTAGAAAACGCTGGCGCGATGACCTCGACAGGAAAGAAATGGGGGAGACCTTTGGCCAGGAGTGGGACAGTATAGGTTAATTTAAAAAAAAAAATTTTTGTTATGTTGGTCTCAAATAAAAATAAAATAAAATAGTAAATCGACGAAGACTTAAACTTCATATTATTATGGCGTCAATAAATACACCTTAGTGGTTTGGTAATGGTTTGTATCCTTTTGTGTAATTTTTTTTTTATACTATTAAATAAAATGAATGCTTTCTTCCCAGAAGAAAGTCCTTGAAGAGCTCACCGAGAATGTACCCTGTGTTAGTGTACAGTCAGGGTTAACATAACGAGTTTACTGGATCGATGTAAACACTGCCTGCCCTGAGCATAGCTAAATTAGATGTCTGGACTGACTCGTGACACGGGGTTTCAGGGTCTTAATGCGAAAAGGTAAGGTTTGCTAGCTCAATGGCACAGCCAGGTACAGTACGACAAACTCTGTGCAAACCAAAAAGTCGGCGCAATGCGTAGCGTGTGCCGAGTTGTGTGTTTTTTTGGTTGAAAAAAAACCGAACAGACGGACAGACGGACAGACGGACAGACGGACAGACAGACATCGTAAGCTTGGTAATAGGGTCCCGTTTTACCCTTTGGGTACGGAACCCTAAAAAGAAATTACATCGGGTTTCGTTTATTCCCTGGCCCCACACTAGGCTCTAGGCCCGTGTCGTGGTAACCTCAGTGATTGAATATTATATTATATTAAAATTAATAGGAGGTATTCTAATTCAGGGAAAAAAATATGTCAAAAAAGTAACACCAGCTAGGTAAATAATATGTACTTGTATCAATTTACCTACATCAATGACTTGTATACGTTTTATTGCACTTTACGATAATAAAATTAACGTAAAAACTGACGGGCGGTTAGACCCCCCGTTCTTCCTTACTAAAATATGACAGTAAGTTTGTATAAGATGCTGTGTGGCCAGCCTTATTATCTGGGACCTAACGGCCGCGATTCGACCGCACCTCTTATACCAAATCTGACGGTTTTAAATCAATTTTATTCAGTTAAATTACAATGTTTGAGCTTGAAAAAAATACATGTCACAGATACATACATCTGTTTGAGTTTATGATTTGGTTCAAAACACGATAGAATAAACTTTCCTCGATCAAAAAATAATCTGAAACAAAGTCGAGTTAGTTTCTTTTTTTCGTTTTATGATCTAAAGAAAGTTCATAACAACCTGGAAATTGCATGTACTGAAAGGCAATTTTATTCTTTTTTTTTTTATTTGGATAGAATTTTGATAGTGAATAGTTTCGTTTTTTAGTGAAATTAAAACCATAACAAGGTCGCGAGTATTTGTACGCACCGCGTTCAGTACCGCGCCAGGCGTCATCGAGGTCGGACCTATATTCGTTTTTGTCGTTGCACTCCCCCCGCGGGCGTCCTGACTCTAGCGTGGCAAAATACATCGTCGCTATAACTTAGCGGGGGCTGAGGGAGCGTTTTGTTGCCTACGCGACTCGGATAACCGGCCGTTAAGGTTCGCGTTCGCGCGATTTTCTGAACTTCGCTGTTTTGGGCGCTACTTCGAGCCCGCGTTAAGAGTTAGAGCCGTAAGGCCCCGGAGCTTATGATTGGGACCTACAATTCATCCATCCATCCGACCCACGGTGTCATTATTATTGATTTCTCTATTAATATTTTCAATCAGCAATCACTTAATATTTACTTTGTATTTATTAAACCGAACTTTGAAATATTAGCAAAAAAAAATTCGATTATCAGTAATGGTCCATTGTTACCTGAAAGTGAAACAAAATATTTAAGCTTTCTGAAAATATTTTTATTCTACAATATTTGAACGAGGTTCCGTTGAAATGGTTTACTGGAACGAGAAATTAGGGCTTTGATTCCACTTGTTTTGATTATTGAGAAAATAACCGCTCTTACCTCGGTGATTAAGAAGCCTGTGAGCATACCTAATGTATTTATCTTATCTACTGGGTTACGCGGACAGAGTGTACTAAGCCGAAAAGGTTCCATACACAAACACTTAAAAAATTACACTATCATTACGCTTTAACACTCGAAAATACACAAGTTTAGGAAAAAATAATGAAGCGGTCATTCTTTACTTACGTTGGCACGAAAACTTCAGGCATTCAACCTCCGCAGAGAAATAATCACGTCGCTAATTAAATAAAAGTAAAACAAAACATTCCAAATTCAAATTCATGTCAACACGAGTTCCCGCTAACATTTCTGCTCCGTCGCAGGTTAGCTCCGTTTAGAATTCACAACGCGATGACGTTGTATGATTTTTTCTTTCCACCCTCAAAATTTGCTTGCGAACACGCGACGAGCCGTTTGTCTTACTACGGAGCAGTAAATCCGTGACTGAAATAACTGAAGTACTGTGTATTGCAGAATATTAGCTCTACACAAGTCGATATTAGGCCGGCTGGCTTACTGAAAAATATTTTTTTAATTGCATCTTTAGGAATGGAACCTCTTATGTTTTATCCCAAACATGGTATTTAATGAGTTCCTTTTTTTTTTGAACCAATTTCAACGAAATTTATGTGGGTATCCTCAAGGAGGAATGGAAAGAAACTTCGAAAGTTGGTTGACAGTGGTGGTCAAAATTAGTTCATCTATGTGCAAAGAATTTTGAACATATTTTTTCACTATAAAGAGGCGGATAAACAGAAGTTAAGTTAGAATTTACAGACGAAAAAAACCCATTGTCATTCACTGAGGTAGTATGTAGTCCGTAGTACATACTACTTAAGTGTTGTCATTAACAGGTGGTTTTCTGAAACTGGTTCATAGTATAAGCCATAACTAAATGGATTTTTTCGTAGTTTGATTTCTAGGTAACTATATAATAAAATGAGAAAATTATCCAAACATATTCGTATATATTTTTACGTAAATATACACACAATTTTGACTCACGTATGCTGGCCTCAACAACACAGTACAGATATGTACATTTGCCATACGCGTATAAAATTACTTTCCTCAAATATGGTATTTAATGTAGGTATCTCATTCACTACAGTTATATGATTCATCATCAACAGCCAGAAGACGTCCACTGCTGAACATAGGCCTCCTCCTTTAACCTCCACACTGAAGGACAGCCTGCCTTTTGCATTCACTGAATATTTCGATATTTCGGGCTGAAATAATACAAATAATCGTACTTATTAAGATCATCCCGTGAACATGATGCATGTAACTGCGCCGAAATATCGGGAGCTCCGTTTACAACCTTACCACGCGAAATATCCCGTTAATAATCATATAACTGTAGTGAACATCTGTGATAGTTTAAAAACAGTGTATCTCATAACGGCCCACTATCCTAGTCGCGTAGGTAACAAAATGCTTCCTCAGCCCCCGCCAAGATAGAGCGACGATGTATTATGCCGCGCAAAAATCACGAGCCCCGCGGCGGGCTAGATCGCAAACTCGCGCAGGGCTGCGTTCAGGTGACGCGTCGAATCGCATCCATAGTCCAACTTCGCGTTCATAACATATTTACCTATAATTTTGTCGTTTTGTAGGGAGGAAATAATGTACGACACAGATAATGTACGACACGTACGCAATGTACGTGGAATGTCCACATCTAAACGAAGCTTCAGTTTTGAATTTTTATGGTCACCAATTATCATGCTGTACAAAATCGGGGTGTACATTATTAAACAGAGTCACTAATGTACGGCACGATATTGGGGTGTCTATAATGTACAACATGATATTTGCCGACACAATATTGTACGGCATGATAATGTACAGCATGATAATTGGTGTACATTTACATCGAATATCATGCTGTACGATCCATGTCGTACAATACTGGCCGTCAATTATCGGCCCGTGTCTATAAAGTACGGCAAAAAATTCACAGCCAGGATTGTACAGCCAGTAATCCATGTACTAGAAAGAAGTCCACGTTTTATCGGGCTGTACTATGCCGATGATGATGTATTATGCCGTACATTATCATGTCGTGCAATACGGGCCGTGTTTTGACGAAACGGGCCGAAAATTTACGACCGATAATGTACAACATGATAAAAGGTGACATCGCCCGTATTAGCTACATGTACATGGAATATCATGGTGTACATGTGGTGTCATAGGTTTGTTGTGGGTAGGAGCGTAAACACGATTCATAACGCTCTCGTTTTAATTTTACAAATTAATTAGAAAACAGTATTTATCTTTGACAAAAACAAGTAAAATGTGTTAATAAAGTGCAATCTCGCCTCGAAAACTATAAATTATGAGTGATTATACGGTAAAATTTATCAAATGACGTAAACATTTTACTCGAACTGACCCATGGAATCGGGGTACGCGGTGTCGCCACTCACCGACGGCTCGCCATAAAGCCGCCCCTGCGTATTTATTATTATTATTTATTCTAGAATAGGTATAACTAATGTTAGTTTCAATATGTCAATAAATTATTCTGATTCTGATTCATGTACATGGAATATCATGGTGTACATTATCGCTTGTGCATTATTGGGCTGATCTGATAATGTACGGCATGATATTGCACGGCACGATATTGTACAACATGATATTCCATGTACATGTACACCAATTATCATGCTGTGCATTATTATGCCGTACAATATCGTGCCGTACATTATTGACTCTGTTTAATAATGTACACCCCGATTTTGTACAGCATGATAATTAATGACCATAAAAATTCAAAACCGAAGCTTCGTTTAGATGTGGACATTCCACGCCGAGTGTACAAATTAGTGACAGATCCGACACAGAGCACCCCAACTTGAGTATATTAGGTTCGAAATGGGTCACAGAACCGACACAGAGCACCCCGACTCCACCTAGTCTTGTGGTTCCTACCCCCAGAGTGTATATAAAAAGCGCGGGAGCCAGAAGCTCAAGGGAAGTCCTGAGTGACACTCAGGGCGACCGCAAGAGCTTCTGGCGGGAGCCCACCTGAAGTCAGACTTGAGTTGGTTAGGTTCGAAATGAGTGACAGATCTAACATAGTTGTACCCCTCTCTCTGCCTCACCACCAAAAACTTTTAATGGTTCTCATATTTTTTGTATCTGTGACTATCTTACACTATCTTGTTCAAACGAAGCATGGAATCGACAGACGGCATAGACTCAACAGCCAATAAAAGCAGACATTTCAGCAAAATTAGCCAATAGGAAGATGCCACCTTTTATCATGTGGACTTTTTTCTAGTACATGGATTATTGGCTGTAAAATCCTGGCTGTGCATTTTTTGCCGTACTTTATAGACACGGGCCGAAAATTGACGGCCAGTATTGTACGACATGGATCGTACAGCATGATATTCGATGTACATGTATACCAATTATCATGTTGTACATTATCATGCCGTACAATATCGTGTCGGCAAATATCATGTTGTACATTATAGACATCCTACATATCACAAGCTTTGCTTAGTTTGGGGTCAGATGACCGTGTGTGCAAAAATGTCCCGAATATTTATTTATTATTTATTATATACATGGAATATCATGTTGTACAATATCGTGCCGTGCAATATCATGCCGTACATTATTTGATCAGCCCAATAATGCACAAGCGATAATGTACACCATGATATTCCATGTACATGTACACCACGATATTCCATGTACATGTACATGTCATCATCATCATCAGCCAGAAGACGTCCACTGCTGAACATAGGCTTCCCCCTTTAACCTCACTCTGAACGACAGAGTGCCTTTTGCATCCACTGGATGCCCGCGACTCTCACAATGTCGTCGGTCCATCTAGTGGGAGGCCTCCCTATGCTGCGTCTTCTGGTTCGTGGACAGATTGTTCAGTTAGGTAAGTCCAACTTAGGCAAAGAGGTCGCCCGAAGAATCCAACTCGGATGGGCAGCGTTCGGGAAATTGCGTGACATCTTTATTTATTTATTTATAGAGATACGCCAACAGTGAACATATTACACATTCTTAAAAAATACAAAAAATTTATACATACATAGATCTGATATGAACACCTTTTACAGGCGTATACAACATTCGCCAAAAAAGTGGTTAGACACTAAAACTATATAATCAAATAACATAATTATATGATATTCTTAATATTATTTGTCTCTAGTTAGAGACTTTACTATTTTGTTTTTAAAAACATATAAAGAATCATTAAATACATCCAGATCACTCAAGGAAACGTTAAATTCATTATAGGTGCGACATAATCTTTGTGTAGGGGAGTTAAGTGCCAAATTGGTTCTAGCAGCTTGCCGCCAACCTAGAATTCGAGAAATTCTGTGCCTCGGATAGTGGTATGGAACGTTTAGAGAGATTTCTTTTAAAATAGATGGACAGTCAATAAATGCATGGATCACTTTATGAAGAAACGTTAGATCGCGGATTTTTCGCCTGTCTCGCAAGGTATGCATTTTAAAATAACTTAGACGACTTTCATAAGGACTTCTGTGGGAAATGCCTTGGCTGGAGAAAGCCAATGATCTAGTAAAAGCACGCTGGACGCCTTCTATGCGCTGAGAATGCACTGCATAAAAAGGATTCCATGCTATGCTCCCGTACTCCAGACAGCTGCGTACCATCGAATTGTAGAGTATAATTTTCGTGAGAGGAGATCTAAAACTTTTAGTGTTACGCCTAATAAAGCCAAGTAACTGTGCTGCCTTTTTTACGGTTACGTCAATATGGGTCCTAAAAGAAAGCTGGCTATCAATAATTACTCCTAAGTCTCGTATTTCACTCACCTCTTGAAGAGTAGCTCCATTTAACATGTATTTAGTATCAATAGGTAATTTCTTACGAGTGTATTTAATATAAAAACATTTTTGAGCATTGAGATGCATTCTATTTTCATCACACCATACTTTTATACCGTTAATATCGCTCTGTATAAGATGGCCGTCGGTAGCAGTATTTATTGATCTATATATTTTAAGGTCGTCCGCGAACATTTTAAAATTACAATGTTTAATATGAGAAGTGATGTCGTTAATAAATATCGAGAAGAGTATGGGTCCCAGGTGCGATCCCTGTGGTACCCCAGACTCAGCAAGAAACGTATCAGACTCGAAACCGTTAATGAAGACCACTTGCTGCCTTCTCCAGAGATAAGATTGAAACCATTTTAAAAAAGATCCGTAAACACCGACCCGTTCCAACTTAACTAATAACAATGGATGACTGACTTTGTCAAAAGCGCTGCTAAAGTCGGTATACACGGCATCGACCTGGCGCCCCTGATCCAATTCCTGAGATAACTCGGACACAAAGACGGCCAAGTTAGTCTCAACCGAACGGCCTTTTTTAAATCCATGTTGATGCTCAGACAGAAGGTGACTGACGTGACGAGATATTATGGGGCATATTAGAGCTTCAAATAATTTAGAAAAACACGACAAAATGGAAATTGGCCTGTAATTGTTAATGTCATCCGCCATTCCCTTTTTGTGCAACGGTATAATCTTGGCTTTTTTCCATTCGTCAGGGAATTCCCCAACATATAAGGAACGATTCATAATTAAAGTCAACGGCAGAGCTAAGGCAGAGCCGCAACGTTTAACAAGTAATGGTGGGACTCCATCGGGACCTGGACCCTTGAGGACATCTAATTGTTTAATCTTTTTTAGGACTTCACGCTCTGTAAATCTTACGATGCCTATACAATTATGTTGATGATCGTTGTGAGGAATGACATCATTGGAACCATTCCGAGCATGGCTATGAGACGTAAATGCTTTTGAAAAGTTTGTGGCAAAAAGATCGGCTATTTTCTGACTAGAGTCAGCAATTTTATCACTCAAATGCATCTCGGCGGGAAATGAAGAGCGTTCCTTACGTTTATCTTTTACATACCTCCAGAAGTCCCTAGGATTTTTCGCTATACCATCCTCAGTTTTCTTCACGTATTCGGAATACAAAGTATCATATAACCTATGTGCACGCTCTCTCAAAATATTGAATTCGAAAAGATCACGGGGATTTTTATATTTATGATATTTTATTCTTAATTTATTTTTCTCAGCAAGTAATTTAACTAGGTTTTTGTTAAACCAAGGTGGGAATCGTATCTTGTTAAATTTTTGTCTTGGGACATATTCATCAATTAAACTCTTAATAATGCTGTAAAATTTAGAAGTCATTTCATTTACCGATGCACACTCGTTTAAAACTACATTCCAGTCAGTATTATTAAGTTTCGACGCAATACTGTCAAAGTCAGCTCGATAATAATTTAATTCAGGAGACACCTGAGGACGGAGATATTTTGGTTCGCTATTAAGCAAGGTGCACAACATGGGGGGGTGTTTAGGGTCGAGTTTACTTATGTGATCTAGTGGTTCTGTCAAGGAAATAGCACTTAATGTGCTAATGGCAAGATCTAATGTTCTATCATCTTCATTACACAAATCGCTAAACTGAAACATGTTAGAAATGGAAACAAAGTCTACCAATGCGTTTCCCAAAGAATTTCCGTAGTTAGAAGGTTTTGTGAAATTGTCACATTTGGTCCACTTCATAAAAGGTAAATTGAAATCCCCAACTATGACAACTTCATCGACCTGATTTATATAATTAATAGCGTTATCCAAGAATGCACTCAAAACATCTAATTTGGCTGGAGAAGGGATATAAACTACACAAATCGCAACTTTTTTAATTTTATTCCCGATTTTCATCTGCACAACGACCCAAATATCCTCAGAACTGGATTCCCAATTTTGCATCCGACTAGATTCAAACTTGCGTGATACCGCTAACATCACTCCTCCACCATCACGCTTAGTAGTAGAAGAACTAGAGCACAAACGGTCGCGCCGATAAACAACATAGCGAGAATCGACAATTTCACTACTGTGCACGGTCTTATTAAGCCAAGTTTCAGAGAAGGCTAATAAATCATAAGAATTCTGAAGAATATTGCTGAAAATCGCATTTGTCTTTGTTCTCATACCACGTACATTTTGGTAATAAAGAGTAGCCATTTTTATATATTAAACACCAGAAACACTGCTGAGTGGAAATAGAACTATCTTGTGAATAATCAACGTGTCAACATGAAGAATTTACTGTCCATAGTGCGTATCTGAAGAGCTGAACTGTTTTCATCCTTTCTGGTATACACGCGACCATCTCGTACCCAGACGAACTTGTAAGCTAATTCCTTCGCCTTCTTACGAACAGCCGCATGAAGAGCTTTATTGGCTGGACTCAGGTGCTCGGATACAAAAACTGGGACACAGTTCCCACTAATTCCAATGTGGTGAGAATTAATTTTATTTAAAGCATTTTGCTTATTGAATCTCTGAACCCCGGCAAGCAGACTGTCTCGAACAAGTCGCGTTCGCAATTTCACAATTATTGTGCGTGGTCTATCAGTATCCTTATTCAACTTTGCCACTCTAGATGCGTAGATAATATCTACATCGGTGATGGGAAAATCTACAGTCTTTGCCAGTTGTTCCGCTATTTTGACCACATTTTCGGAGCGACTCTCCGGAACTCCGTTTACTTCTATGTTACACTCGCGCTGGTGCTGTTCTATAAGATTCAATCGGCTGGTTACATCTTTCTCCAGATCGTAAACTTTTGCCTGAAGCTCATCATTGTTTTTCAGGAGTTGTTCGATAACAACTGATTTTTCTTCCAAGTTCTTCTTAAGTTCTTCGTAGCAAGTGTTAAAGAAAATCAATGATTGCTCAAACGACGACACCTTGTCACCAATACTATGAAGTTCGTTAGTTACGCTTATTAGTGCTAATTTCATTTCCTCTCTTATAATAGAGCGTATATCAACGTTGGAGTCAGAACCTTCATCGGGAATATCATCAGATGACTTACGGCGAGGCTTCGCTTTCGAGGCATTGCGTAGAGTAATGTTCGACGATTCATCCGAAGCTTGCGCTACTGGGCGTATAGGCGTGTTCGTATTGTCCATTTTAGGTTGCTTACTTACACAAGTAGGACATTTCCAGGCTTTTTTCTTATCCGGGGAGAACTTGTTAAAACGATTCGCAGCAATATTGCAGCAGTCAAGATCGAATACTGAACTGCACAGGGCGCATCTCATAAACTCCTTAGTTTTAATCTGATTACGACACCCCGCACAAATTGGGGCCATCGTGGTTTCCCTGATAACGTTCCTCAGAAAACAGATAATTTATTGTATCAACCACTGCTCGGTAGACTGCGCCTGCTCGGTTTGGTACAGCAACAGCCTAGTTTAGAGGTCAACCAAAAGTGAGCTTGCCTGATTTGCATCAGTATCGGCAAAGCGTTTGAAATAATTATATTTTGGTTGAACGATTGTTCCTGATGAGTTTTTATGAGCAAAGTAACAGCCAGTACTCTGATTAGGCACTTCATAAAAGTTCAAACAAAAAAATTCAAAATTTGATTTTGTCTTGTAATAGTGTGTACAGAAACACTCATTTAGCAAGCAATGCCATTTAATATTGTCGTAGGGTTGTCTTGAACCACAGACTTTAAACACTGGTTAATTTTTTTTGCAATAATCCATCACTCTTGACAACAACATGTTGTGAATTGTTCGTAAATACAAGCTAGCGCCGTCTACAAACGTAATGATGGTTTGCACTATGGGTGGTTCAGGCTGAATTAACACTTCACAACGACTATCACACACTTTTTCTATTTTTAATTCGAAAAATTAAACAGAGCAATGCTAAAAACGTCCTTCCACATGAATGGGTTCTACCCTCTTTTATCTTCTCGTCCAAGATACCACAGTGCCTCAAGACGAAGGTCTTTGATCAGTGTGTGTTGCCAGTGATGACATATGGTACTGAGACGTGGTCCTTAACTGTTGGCCTTTTGGAAAAACTCAGAGTCACACAGCGGGCACTGGAGAGAGCTATGCTCGGAGTTTCTTTGCGCAATAAAATCAGAAACGTGGATATTCGCCAAAGAACCAGAGTCACCGACATAGCTGTTAAAATTTGCAAGTTGAAGTGGCAATGGGCAGGCCACATCGCTCGAAGAACCGATAACCGATGGGGAAGAAAGGTTCTGGAGTGGAGACCACGAACCGGACCATGTACATGTACATGTACCTAATACGGGCGAGGTCACTTTTTATCATGTTGTACATTATCGATCGTAAATTTTCGGCCCGTTTCGTCAAAACACGCCCCGTATTGCACGACATGATAATGTACGGCATAATAATGTACAGCCCGATAAAACGTGGACTTTTTTCTAACACATGGATTATTGGCTGTAAAATCTTGGCTGTGCCTTTTTTGCCGTACTTCATAGACACGGGCCGGTAGTTGACGGCCAGTATTGTACGACATGGATTGTATTGCATGATATTCAATGTACATGTACACCAATTATCATGCTGTACATTATAATGCCGAACCATATCGTGTCGGCAAATATCATGTTGTACATTATAGACACCCATTGGTGTACATGTACATGGAATATCATGTTGTACAATATCGTGCCATGCAATATCATGCCGTACATTATCAGATCAGCCCAATAATGCACAAGCGATAATGTACACCATGATATTCCATGTACATGTAACTAATACGGGCGATGTCACCTTTTATCATGTTGTACATTATCGGTCGTAAATTTTCGGCCCGTTTCGTCAAAACACGGCCCGTATTGCATGACATGATAATGTACAGCCCGATAAAACGTGGACTTTTCCCACGTACATAGATTATTGCCTGTACAATCCAGGCTGTGCATTCCTAGCCGTACTTAATAGACACGAGCCGATAATTGACGACCAGTATTTTACGACATGATTTGTACAGCATGATAATTAGTGTACATGTACACCAATTATCATGCTGTACATTATCATGCCGCAGAATATCGTGTCGGCAAATATCATCTTGTACATTATAGACAGCCGCGGCATGTACCTATCTGACTGTAAATCTCCGCACCGCTCCACGCCGACTCAGTCAGACGCTATGACTGACTAATCACTAGGCATAATATATTTACGTAGTTCTTACTGTTTACTAATCAACACCTACCTACACATATACTCAAGGCGCTTGCAGTTGCTACTTGTTACTTGTACTACGCATCATCTGCAAGCACCTTTAGGCACCTACCTACTTGCAAACCTACCTACCTACCTACTGTAAAGTGGTGCCTAGGAAGTACCTTCTATGTATGTACCTAATATGTTTTATAATAGGTACCTTCCACGCAAATAAATAAATAACTGATTGATACACAATAACTCCAGTTAGTACAATAACGCAACGAAAACTAATACCTACTTATTAAATTCCTAGGTAGTTTACAAAAATTTATACTTACATAGGGAATAAAATCTCACTTACCAAATTTTTTTCAATCGTGTCCTCATTTTCAATTTCGAAGATTTCTTTTTCTGGCTATTACTTCCCATTGCGAACAGATAGCGGGGGGAGCGCAACGACAAAACCAACACAGGTCCGACCTCATTGACGCCTGGCGCGGGTCTGAGCGCAGTGCGCGCGCTAATTTACCGACCTTTTTACGTTTTTAATTTCATTAAAAAACTAACGAACAAACTATCAAAAATCTATCCAAATGAAAGAGTGTTGAATATAATTACCTTTCAGTACATGCAATTTCCAGGCTGTTACGAGCTTTTATTAGAGCAAAAAACGGGAAACAAAAACGTCAATTCTACTAAATAGACTTTGTTTCGTTATTTTTTTTGATCGAGGAAAGTTTATTCTATCGTGTTTTGAACCAAATCATAAAGTCAAACATAGATGCATCTTTGACATGTATTTTTTTCTGGCTCAAATATTGTTATTTAACTATTTAAAAATGATTAATAACCCGTCAAATTAGGTATAACCCCCCGTTCTTTTTTCTAACCTCTTATAAATTAGTTTTACTGTAAAATCATGCAAGCTTCGATACTGTAGAGATTAGTAGAACTCAGGTCTCTCCCAGCTTACTGGCAACCTTATTGAGTCGTGGTATGCTCCGGGAATATGAACTGTCAGGTTCAGTTCAGAGATTTGACAGTTTTGTTTGAACGCCGTTTGATGGAAGTGCCTTTTGAACTGGGCTGGAACTATTGGGAGATTTGCGAAAATATCTACTGATTCGTTCTAGTATCTGGGTTGAGTTAATGAATGAAGTCACACTCCACAGTAATCATACCTCAGAACAAACAAGGGATATAAAGGGTTACTGGTTGCAGTTTAGTCAATATCTCAAAATAATTAAGTTTTGTTCTACGACTTACCGAAATTCGCGAATACATATCAGCTGTTTCATATTATTGTCGGGGGTTAAAAATCTATTTGAGAATCCTTTTTTGGAGTCGGTTAAAAAGAAAAGACAATCCGTTCTTACAGCATACAACTTTTAAAAGTAAAAAGCTAATCCTGCTGCGTGTTCCTAACAACAATAGGAATCTACGTTGGAATTAAAAACTGGGAACAATTCAATTGTCTTTCCAGACATGCGAGATGGAGATGTACGGTACAAACTACGAATACGAAGACTTGCAGAGAAAATAACCACGAGTTATGCTTTCTAGAAATATCTAGTGAAAAGAGAAACACTTCGTTGCGTCGCCATTAAGATGAGTATTAAAAAATGGCGCCCAACGTGGTAATATTTTACTACCTGCACATGCATGCGCTATTCTACAAGAACCTATTATTCCGGGATAAATTAGCATAAGTGTACCTATAAACCAAAATATAATAAAAGTTATTAAGTAGTTACGAGGTCGGTAAGATGTACGTACCTACGGTTTTTAGTACCTACATCTATACTAATATTATAAAGAGGAAAGATTTGATTGTTTGTTTGTTTGTTTGCATTGAATAGGCTCCGAAACTACTGAACCGATTTGAAAAATTCTTTCACTGACGGGAAGCTACACTATCCCCGGGTGACATAGGCTATAACCTATACCCGTGCGAAGCTAGGGCGGACCGCTAGTTAAAAATAAAACTGTAGATAAAATAGAATGATGATTTCATATATTTAGCGATTATTATTTACACCTTGCAATTAAAAATATCAATCAGACTTTCTTTTTTTACATATTTTTGGCGGTAGGTTAATAAACAAATAAAAAAAATATACACGGTAAATAAAATAGAATACGGGCGGTAAATAATTGTTACATCGGATTTGGCTGCTAACATTATAATGTATAGCAGGGAAACGATGGATGCAGGCCGCTCCCTATGGCTGAAATGATGATGATAGGTATATGTATCAATTCCAATTGAATCAACATGTAATTAATATCCTCAAATTCCTGTACAGCCCACAAGAAAGTTTAATCTTGTACCGTGGCACCTTATTAAAAGTTAATCAACATTTTCAAGTTTTGCCTGGCTCAGTGCGACTCAGCTCGAAACTTGGCCGGCATGATCCAGTTCATACCGGATTCTAGAGTGTGCTCACAAGATTGTTATTCGAAACTCGTGAGATAGGTACGTTTGACAAGAATTCCCAACTTTCAATTGTCTATAACTTTGTACGAAATTCGAATTTTATGATGTAAAACTTTTTGTCTCGGAGGTATATAAATAATGTGTTGAAATTTGATTGAGAAGGAGTTTTTATTACAATGTAAATTCCAAAACAACCTTATAATTTTATTAAATACTAGTAGGCTGCCCCTGCTTCGCACGGGCGAAGCTGGGATATATAGCCATATGTCAACCGCTGATAGTGCAGCATCCCAACAGTGAAATAATTTTTCAATTCAAATTCAAATTCAAATTCAAATTCAAATTCTTTATTTATTTAGTAAATAATATTACAGTTTTTACCAGGGCATTATTTACTTAATCTACGAATTTATACACTAAATCAACAAATATTTACAATATGTAACAATAAAAATAAAAAATAAAAACGACATAAACATTTAATAAAAAAAAAAAAAAAAAACAATTAAATTATTATAATCAAACTAAAAAATAGTAAACTCCTCACTGTACATCAAAGAATTTTTTAAAAATGCCGACCATTTATCGGCGAATATGTCGACCTGTGGTTGTGAGGATACAAGCGCATTGAGGTGGCGCTGCGCTCGGCAGATAGGGGATTGTTCACGCGCCATGGTGCGCGGCGGCACGGGGGAGAATAGAGGCACGCATCCAATACGGAACCGTGCAAGATGATCTGGCACAGACAAGCGGCTTGCTTCGGACAATAGTGTGGGGCAGTCTAGGATGCCATGTAGGATACGGTACATAGTCAAAAGTAGATCATTCGTACGGCGTGTTTCAAGGGAATTAAAGCCAGTGGCCCCCAGTAGGTAGTTTGATGGATATAAAAAGGGATAGTATCCATACAAGTTTTTATACAAAAACCGTATGAACCTTCTCTGTACCTTCTCTAACATAAGTGAATATGTTTTTTCGTAGGGACTCCAAATGACAGAGCTTGCTTCAAGCTTAGACCTGACAAGTGCGGTGTAGAGAGCCTTAATTGCATTAGGATTTGTAAACTCACGGCAGTTTCTGGTAACGAATCCCAATCGCTTAAAACATTCTGCTGCCAGGGTTTGCATATGGTCATGAAAGTTAAGTTTGGGGTCAAATAAAATACCAAGATCTTTTATGGATTGGGTTCTATTTATTGCTTTATTATCAAGAGTGTATTTAAAAGTTATGGGACGGGTTGATCGAGTGTAGCTCATGACATAGCACTTATCAATGTTTAGAGGCAATTTATTTTTTTGGCTCCAATGGTAGATAGCGGTCAAATCATTTTGCACCTTGTTGCAATCATCTATTGTTTTTATCTCGCGATAAACTTTCAGGTCGTCTGCATATAGCAAACAGCTACTGTTCTCTAGACATTGTTCTACGTCGTTAACCATACCCGTGAAGAGAAGAGGCCCAAGAGATGATCCTTGGCTTATTCCTGAAAGTGTGGAATAGGGGTCGGAGTCAAAGCATCCCAGGCGAACAAATTGCTTTCTGTCACACAGATAGTCTGCGAAAAACTTGAGCAGTTTTGGCGCGAAACCTAGTGCCTCAAGCTTGAGAAGCAGTATGTCGTTGTCCACTAAATCGAATGCTTTTTTGAAGTCTAGGTAGATGACATCGACTTGAGTGTTTTCATCAAGCTTTTTCGATATGTGATCAACTAGAGTAAGCAGGTTTGTATTAACCGAGCGACCTTTCCTAAATGCATGCTGAGCGTTACTGAGGAAAGGTTCCAGTTGCCTATATATTTTTGTATGAAGAACCCCTTCAAAAACTTTAGCTGTTGCGGACAAAATAGCAATTGGCCTGTAATTTTGCGCTACAGTTTTATCTCCAGATTTTGGTATAGGTACGACTCTTGATAATTTCCAAACCGAAGGATAGCTGCCTGTCTTGAGAGATAAATTGAAAATATATGACAAAGGAACTGCAAACTGCGTTTTGAACGCTTTCAATATGTACGTCGGGACATTGTCCGGGCCTGCAGAGCTTTTAGACTTTAATTTATTTATTTGATTTTCTACGTCATATGGACTTAGTTCAAAAATGTTAATGATGTTATTATTTCCTGTTGTGTTAGTTTGACTATGGTTGAGTGTCGGCGATTGGTCTAAGAATACACTATTAAAGTATTCTGCGAACGCTTGAGCAGCAGCCCTGCCTGTGTAACTTTGACCATTGCTTGTAATATTGGGCTGAAATCCTCCTTTTGATCTAAGGTCTGATATATATTTCCAGAAAACTGCAGGATCTTTTGAAAGGTTTTCTTGTATTTGCAATGTATAGTCTTTGTACGCTACACCTACTCTATGTTTAATGTCTATTCTTATGGCCTTGAAGAAAGTATAGACATGACAGTCCTTGCTACTTTTCCATAGTTTATGTAAACTGTGCTTAAGTTTGAGATCGGCAATTATGTCATGTGTATACCAAGTGGGATATCTCCTACTGGGCTTGTTGTGACGAACCTTTTTCGGTATGGTTTGATTAAAACAGTCATATAACAATTCATAGAAAACTTCAGTAGCACTATTAGGATTAACTTCTTTTAATACTGGATTCCAATTTAACTTATTGATTAGGTCATAAAGCGCTGTAAAGTCTGCTTTGGCAAAATTCCAGTCAGTAGATCTGTTAATGTTACTATGTTCTAATTGGGGATTACTTTTACATTTTTCAATACCTATTGTTATTTCGAGAGGGGGATGGTAGCGATCAGTCTTTTCAACGAGTCCCTCATCGGCCTCGCTCACGCTCACCTCATGCACATTCTCACTCACAAGCACCACATCGAGTTTACTACCACATACATTAAAAATATTATTTCGATCGGTAAAGTTACAGTAAGCGTTGAAGTATTCCATATAGTTATTTACACTGAGGTTTGCACTATTTAAGTTCAAGTCACCTAGCACTATTACTGGTACTACTTTTTGTAATGTCGAGGTTATATTTTCTTCTACTTTACAACACCAGTCCAAATAGTCTTCCTCTTTAGCTGACGGTGTTATATAGACAACACAGACGTAGTGTACCCGACCATGAAGTACAAGCGACACCCAGAGATCTTCACCGCTGTCGGTTTCGAGTTCCACCCTGCGACAGATTTTAAGCCCCGGTCTGGCAGCGAGGAGTACTCCTCCACCCCTGGATGGTCGATCTCGCCGCAGGATACTCCAGCCCGGTGGGAATAGCTCAGCATCATAAACAGACGAGTCTAGATTTGTTTCAGTAATGGCTATTACGTCGATGCAATCCATCATAGATATATGTTGTCTAAAGTAGGCAAGCTTGGTCTTCAAGCCTCGAACATTCTGATACATAATGTTTAACTTACTGTTTATATGATGTTGCGCCGTCATTGGTGGATTTCTGACCGGGGGTGTGACGGAAGTGTGATTTGATGGCACGCCCGGCGTCTCTGGGAAACCACTGGCGAACTTCAGTACCGGCTGGCCATACCTCAGACGTCATAAACAGCTGAAAATTGCTTTCAGGTACGGTCATCACAAAAGACGCATATAGTTCGTGCCTCAGTCTTAGTTTATCTACATGGTAGCCTTTTTTCTTGCTTATTTCCTCCATGTGTACCCTTATAGCTTCTGCAGTGGTTTCAGGTTTGAAAAAACATGCATGAATTTTTTTGGTTCGTTCAACAGCCTGCAGTAGGTCTTTCTGATTTCCAGTACCTATTATTACACCGTTACGGATTGGACGCGAACGTTTCGATCTGTATACTTGCCATGGTTGGTCGTTGTCTGTATCAGCATCCAAAGTATCACTAGCACCGTGTGATTTACGCAGCGGGGCTACATCGGAAGCGCTGGTCGGTAGTATAGGCACAGAAGCACATAAAACACAGCGGCACATAAAAGGGCACGTTGGTGAGATTGGTGAGACAGTTGCGGCACTTTCTGTTAAGAGACCGCTCTTGACTGCTATCTTACTAGGACAGGGTTTTTTCCCAGGAGATGTTTTCTTTCGCGGTGTTTGGTTTGCTGCATTACCAGCGATGGCGTCATTGTTACAGAGGTTGCCATCAGACACATTGATACTTGTAATATGCTCAGGTTTTTTCTCTATTACTACAGTTTGATTGATAGTAGTTAGCCTCTGGTTGGTGTCTAAAAGTTGAAGTTCTAGATCCCGGCATTGTTGCTGATTTGACTCCACTGTGGTTTTTAGTAAATCAAATACGTCAGTACAACTATCCATGGATAAGATAGCGCCATCTACGTCATTTTTCAATTTTTCATAATTGTTGGCAAGATGAGTGAAACTAGTTTTGAGCTCATTTATCAATTTGCATGCGTTATCTATTTTAGTGTCGTGATTTTGAAGCTGTTTCGAAATATCTGCACGAAAGGCTTTAATTTCAGCTAAGATATCTGAGTTGGAACCCACAATATTTTCTTTTGCGCATATTTTTAATTCATTATGCGATTTAGTACTCTCGTTAACAGTGTTTGACGACGAGTTACTAGTTTCAGTGGAGGCAGACTTCGCACTACTATTGGTTGTCAAGCGAGTTTTCGGAGGAGAATAAGTAGGTATGATGTATCTCGACTGAGATGCTGGGGGAGTATGTGTCACACGAGCACTAGCTACCGTTTTGCTTGCACCCTTCGACTCCAAACAAGGTACACATTCCCAACTGATTTTCTTTGAAGGTGACATCAAAGTGTAACGCTTAAACGCTACACGTCCACATTCCAGATCAAACGTATTGTTACATATTGAGCACGTTAGATGTTGTCTAGTTTTAATAATGTTATGGCATACCGAGCATGTTGGTGTTGGCGCCATCTTTTTGTTTTGGAATAAACCATTCACACACTCACACGGTTAGGGTTCACAGGTCACGGGTCAGGGTTCACAGTTCGATCATTGAATAAGCTAATAATAATTGTACAAATGAATTGCGCTAGATGGTGCTTCACGATATTTTGTTTTTCGTATTTTCACAATTAGAGTTTTTTGAAATTGATTTTTGTCCTTGTTTTTCTAAACTTAGGGTTTAACACTATAATTTAACCAATTATAATTGTTTTAGTTAAATTGTTAACTGTACACTCCACTTATAAAAGTTACACATTTTGGCGCGATTGAAATTCAAAAAACATCGTACTGGTCACTTATTAAAATTCAAAATATCTGCGTGGAAAATTGTTATTGTCCAGGAATAAGCACTTAATACCGTTCAATACCGTATCACTGTTTTTAGTTTAGTTTAGATTTTTGCACTCAACTTCTAATTAATGTTTCTCATTTTGGCGCGATCTAAATTCAAAAACATTGTACTGGTCACTTATGAAAATTCAAAATAACTGTGCGGAAAATAGTTATTGTGTATGAATAACACTTTACACTGTTCATTTGTCACTAATAGTCACTAGAAATCGGCATTACACATCAAAAACTATACATCAAATCGGTTCAGTAGTTTCGGAGCCTATTCAATGCAAACAAACAAACAAACAATCAAATCTTTCCTCTTTACAATATTAGTATAGATAAATACAGTAGTAATACATTAGTAGTAGAGTGTACAGTGTAATAAATCTACTTAAATCAGGTTCAATTTTTCACTGAAACGTACTTAGATTTATCACACGTGTTGGTATTTCCTTTTTCTACATTCATTACTATTGCTTACTTTTTTATACTATTAGTTATATTTATATTATTATATTTTATAATATTAGCTCTAATGTAAAAACAGTAATATGTAAAAGCGTCAAACATGGTATGATTAACAACATAAAACGAAAGCAAATGTGTTGGGGAAAAATAATTGGATGGATGTTATGTACTTTATAATTATATTGTTTTGTTCTACATGTTTGTAATGTTAATTTATTAAGTTATTTTTGCGAAGACGAATTGTAAATTTATTGTTATCAGTGTTCTCATGGAAGTGATGTAACATCTTATATGAGAATAAATGTCTATAAACCTATGATTATTATACCCAATCTAAAGTATAACAAAAAATAATAAATAATGGCCAAGTGCGAGTCGGTGATAAATTTCTGTCATAATTATGTTATACTCGAGCGTCACTGTAACCAAAATAACAATATGACTGCGTGACAATTACTACGACTATTTTGGAAGGCGTTAACTGGTAATTCGGTTACTTGGACGACCTTATTGTATTTTGTGGTGGTACGGAACCCTCAGCGCGCGAACCCGACTGGCACTGGGCCGGTTTAATTTTTTCGATCTGCTGCCCCTGTCCTATTGAATATCTACACAATTTTTTTTTAATACTATTTGCAATGCTATTTCTAAATATAATTTTTGTAGTAAATTTTTTCTCACTCAGTGTTTTTTTTTTTACTTCAAAATGTGTGTAATAGATTGCTCTGCTCAGCGTTATATCAAACTTAATTATCTCAATAAGTATTTAACAATGTAATAACCGTTAAGTTGTTTACTAGAATTGATTTTTTTCAAGCTTCGCGGCAATAATCTTTACTACTTGACGTGGAACGTTCTGGACTGCGCTCAATAAAGATCGGGATACCCAATAAAATTTCACTTAAACACGAAATTTAAAATTTTCACGTTACGACGTTACATCCACCCATTTCAAAACATTGTAACTCGCAGTAAAAAAGCTTTGAGTATGAACTTTATGGTATTCATAATAAGAGTAAGTTTAGAATGAGTTTTGGAAGTCTCGTAAGCTTGTAGAGTTGCCAGCTCAGAAATTGGAAGTCACTGTCGGCAAGTAATGGTCGATCGTGACGAGAATGCCATTTGAATTTGGGCGATATACACAGTTTATACAGAGGTACGTAACGAGTACAAAACCTATAGAAATATATCTTTTAATAGAGTTTCATTACATGCACAGCGATGGACCCACTAGATCAGGGGTGTCCAACATACGGCCCGCGGGCCACAATGCGGCCCGCCAAGGTTCCTAATGAATGAATCAAATCCCGCGAATGAGTCAAAAGTTGGGTAACTTTTAACTTTTTCGACGTAATTTTGTAAAGAACGGAGATTCATATCTATATCATCTATATCAGTGTGCCTGTGCATGCAGTTACAAGTGAAACCTGCTGCGAATTCCGCCAAAAGGTTATGATCGACAACGTTTGTAGACACCAAATAAATATTTTCAAATATTTTCAATTATACCCTTTCTACCATTTTACTTATATTAGTCTTGATTTGCTCAGTTACAAAACATCTCTTGGCCCGCCATAGTTACAAAGTTAATAAATCCGGCCCGCCACAAAATTTCGTTGGACACCTCTGCACTAGATGGACCGACGACATTGTGAGAGTCGCTGGCATCCAGTGGATGCAAAAGGCAGGCTATCGTTCAGTGTGGAGGTTAAAGGGGGAGGCCTTTGTTCAGCAGTGAACGTTTTCTGGCTGATGATGATGACAGCGATGTTTGCATGCAGCTATTATAGGTACCTACGAAATCACGTACTTACCATACAGGGTGATTCTTACATGCTCGAGATTTGCTCATTAGGAAATACATGAGATGAGTAACCGAGATCACAAAAATACGGGGCCAGAGACGAAAGTGTGACGTATATCTGTACTGCACGCACGCTGAAATGAAGTAGGAAATTGAAGTATTATTTGTATTACCAAAAAATAAATCTTATAACACCTTCATTAAGTTCCATTCCACACAACTAGTTGATCAGTTTAGTTGGTGTCGGAATGGAATGTAGTGCTTCCATTCGGACTGTAATGCATCAAGTGGGAGCAGTACCCACTCCAGCAGGCCTAGCATGGACTGTGGATAAAATTGCCTTTCCACCGTTTTTATCCACGCCTAGACGCGACAAAGCTAGAATATGGATACATTTGTCTTATTCTCGCGTGATAAAAACGGTGGAAAGACAATTTGTCCACGGCCCGTGCTAGGCCTGCTGTGCCAGTACTTTGCTTGACTCTGATTGGGACTATGACTTGTTTGACGATATTTAATAAATCTTAAACATAATTTAATAATTGACACTACATGCACAAGACGTGGGTCGTATCTTGTACCGAGCTATATTTCTGTGCATTTCTTTCTCGCAAATGTAGGTATAGGCCGTGGAAAAATTTAGCGTGGCCACCCTTAATTTTCTTTTGTGGGGAAGTCTACGTGATCGAAATATAGAGGTGTTTGTCTAAGGTAAGCCGAGGATTTGGATTTTGCATAGAAGTTTGTTTAATTTCGCTCGGAATTAACCGCAACGGGTGCTGTTTGCATACAAAGATCTACAGTCAAGTTTGCGTTTCGCTTGCAAACGTTTTGTTTCACGTTAATGTGTGGAAAGCAAATGGAGGTGGATTGCCGTTTGTTTGTTATTCTTTTGAATTTAAGCTTTTATATCCGCAGCTTGATTTTCATGTCTGCCATCTGCTACATATTTCAACTACGTTATAAGTATAAAGCAGAAATAATTTACGAAAAATTGTACTTACCTACCAACCGGTGTAAAACCAACGCTGTAAACCATGAGGTAAAACCATGTACCTATTTTCTTAATGTTTCCAAAACTGCATAACAAGCCTCTAGTAAAGTCTCCAGCACTTTACTAGGGCATGACTTGGACTTAGACGTGACTAGGTTTGCTTGACTCTAACTTGTTCGACGATATTTATTTAATAAAACTTTAAAATATGTATTTCAATACTCGGCACTGCCAAATGAGGAAGACTTGCGACGCCAAAATTATCTCAAGAGGAAAGAAGTAAATTAAAAATTGATTGTTATTGAGAATTAATTTTATTCTTCCCAACATTCTTGCTAAGCGCGGAACTTTTATTGATAATGGCAACACCAGTCCTTAGCACCTCACGACCCTAACTTACTAGAAGATAAAACCGGCTCACATAAAAAAAAAACCGCTAAACTCTGGAGTGCGACGTGATAAAATACTTTCCTACTAGCCAAAAAAACACTGACGTTAGCTACCGCGCAGAGGCTTTCTTTTTTAATTTTGCTTCTGGACTTAGGGCAGCAAAAAAGTCGGCCATATTGAGCTTTTGGAGGGAAAAAATCGAATAAAGGACAATGGGGCGGCTGGACCCTGTCATAATCATATTTTTCTCAGCACAAAAGAGTTCTTACGTTAATGCGAGCGGTAATAAATGAAAGTCACCGGCATATAAGGAATGGCTTTGCAAAGTTTTTGCCTGCCGCTCGGGTAGGAAGAAAGCCTTTAGTAATGTTTAGTAAAAAGGAATTCATTTTTACAAAAATAAATGGAAGGAATAAGTAAAACATACAGTGCCAATCAAAAACAAAAAAAAAACAGCACTTGATTTAACTAAACTTACCCATTGTTGTGTCATTATAAAAAATGTTATTATAAAGAAGTTATACTTCAACAAGGAACCCTAAATTTATAACTAGGGCAAAAATATCAACAATTTAAAAACATGCTTTTCACGAGATTCGAACTTAGCTCCTTAGGCTTCTCGATCCATTAGCGACACCATTACACTACCGGATCTGCTAGTCGCAGCACGAAAAAATGATACGCATTTCGCAACCATACGAGAGAGAAAAATTCCTCCTACATGGTAGCGTTAAACGTTTAACGCAACCTTGTTGCAAGTCGCATAAGTAATAGTAATTATAATAATATAAGTAAATGAAGTATAGCTTCAATAAAAATTCTATATATTTTACAATAGATTATACAACAGTTATAAAATAATACAATGCATAAAATATTTAAACAGTAAACTCTCGAATAAAAATATATCATATCGTTTCCAATCATGGCAATATTAGTGTAATATTTTAGGCGGGCTCGTATAAACGGATCGCACCGGCTCTGGCTGGCGACGAAATTGAAATCGGCATTCGTTCTAAATTTGAATAAAATGACGTTTTATTCTTTTTTTTTTTTTGTTCGGCCGCGGCATAGCGCGTCATCTGGCAACCGACTGAAATCTGCTAGCGACCTAGCGTTTATGTAAACTCATTTTAATGGCAGTACTATATTTTATGAAAGTTTTATCTAGGGCAGTGTAAACTTAACCTCTTGGCTTGGCTTGAGCTTTGTCAGCAGTTTTCGTACCGACGAGAATTCAGACTAGAAATACCTATAAGTTTAGGTCACGTTTTATCGGACCTATTGTTCGTTACTGTTACTGCAGTTATTACTGTAGCGCTCGTGGCACAGTAGATTTATATAAGCAAAAGCAGTAGGTTGACTTTAAACAAACTCCCAAATCAACTGACGTACCTAATCAAACGAGCGACCTTTTCCCCGTCCGCTACGATACTTCACGGATTATACCAAAGACCTATATTTTGATTAATGCTTCACGGTACACTCAGAGCGATAGTTGCACGCGCCACGTCATTGAATGTACCTACTGCTGTTACTGTTACTTTTTTAATGGTAAAAAGCGGTGTTATAGAAACCGTAGTTCGCTAACCACCAATTACAGAAACCAATTTAAAGATAAATGTATATAATATGATTGTAGGATATGCATGTGTATGTTTTAAGAACTTAATAGCTTATACCGTAAACTCTTTTTTTTAATTTAAGTGGAAAAATTATGTCTGTTGCTTATGTAGTAGTGACCCAGATAGGACCCAGATAGATCGTGTATCCCGCAAGTCCCGCAACCGCAAGGTGAATATAACCGCTAACGCTGAAGACTACTGAAGAGGAACTTCCATATAGAAAAATATTTATGAAACGGGTGCGACGACTATTATGAAGTAAGACGCCTATAGAGACAAGCTTATACGTTAGAGTAGGATAGAAAACGCAGAAGTTTGATATCGTACCCGTTTCATACATTCTAAATTTGTATTGAAGTTGCACAAGCTAGAGAAAAATATTTATGAAACGGGTGCAACTACTATAATGAAGTGAGACGCCTATAGAGACGTTAGAGTAGTATAGAAAACAAAGAAGTTTGATTTTGCACCCGTTTCATACATTAACAATTTGTATTAAGTTGCGCAAGGAGATTGGAGATAATATACATCTCAAAAGTTTTCCATTTCTTCAATCGAAGTTCAAAACAAAAAAAACAGTTCCTTAATTTAAAAGTTTATTCTACTTCTTTTTGGCGTCCTCTTTCAACAGTTGGAATACATAAGAGAAGTCCTTCTGGCCGTAGCCTCGAGATTGTACTATGCGATAGAGTTGTGTCGCGACCGCACCCAGCGGGATGGGTGACCGGACATTAAGCGCCAGGCCACTGGCTAGCTCCAGATCCTGAAAAAATAAAAACATTTATTTTGAACACTATTCAAACTGAAAATGTTGATGGCATTGCGCCATCAGTACATACTGTACTAAAATATTTCACCACTAAGGGTGGAAAACACTTGTCAATCGGCTCGCAAATCGACATCGTTTTAAGGTTGATATTTCGAAAACCCGTACGAAGTGCTTTGATTCCAAATTTATTGTGAGAACTGCTAGTCTGTGGAATTCGCTACCATGAATGGGTTTTCCCCGTCAGTTACAATCTGGGTGTCTTCAAGTCGAGAGTGAATAGATTTCTTCTAGGCAAGCGTGCTCCATCGTAGACCGCATCGTCGATTTACATCAGGCGAGATGGCCGCCAAGCGCAAGCCTATCTACAATTTAAAAAAACTTGGGCTTAGACGTTACCTTGACCATGAGTTCGTTCTTGAACCCGTTTTCATAGTCCCTGCTGGAAGGTGCCGACGCGACGAGGCCGGGAACCGGGCAGTAGACCTCAGTGGACCATGACCGGGCTGAGGAGTTGTTCAGCACGTCCAGCAGAACTTTGGGATCGAGACCCGCTCTGGAAAATATTTTTGGGATGAAAATGCTGATACTAGACAAGATAGCTCTTTATAAAAGACCACAATAACAAGGATATTTAGATAGCCCGTTGGTCCAGTTGGTAGTGAACCTACCTTCTGAGCTTGGAGGCGTGGGTTCGATTCCCATCTAGGACAAACATTTATGTGATGAACATTTGTGTTTGTTCTATATCTGGTTGTTAATATCTATTTAAGTATGTATTTAAAACTATATATGTATGTATATCAGTCTCTGGCAGCCATATCACAAGCTTTGCTTAGTTTGGGGTCAGATGACCGTGTGTGCAAAAATGTCCCGAAATATTTATTTGTCCCGAAATATTTATAATTATTTATTCATATTACGTTATTTTACTAACATAATAAATTATTATCTAGGCTTTTAACAGGCGGCCTTATCGCTTAAAGTTATATCTTCCAGGCAACCGAGCATGGCAAGGAAATAAATTAAAAAAAATTGCATTAACATACCCAAGTGTCAAAATTTATTTACTGACTATATTATTCAGTTTCCACTATTTTCGCAAAGTACGTTGCTTTCCCTATTTTTATCTACGAAAGCTACATAACTAACTTGTAATATTCTAGAATCTAGATTAAACTTAAGCCTAGAATATCAAATCAAATAACTAAAATAAATCAAATCAGACCTATTAGATGAAAGTGCGTTTTTTTATACTGGTGATAACTATAGCATAATTGACCGAGCGAAGAGAAGCCTCAGATTCCAGCAGAACAAGTCGACGTTTGTATGTGTTTTATTTCCTCTTGTAAGAAATTTGACGTTGCACGTCATGTGCATTTGCCAGTGTCAAGTAATGCAAAATATAATCACAATCAAACAATTTATAGTTACAGTCAGAGTCCGGCAAAGTAAGTCACGGTCAAGTCCAAATTGTGATAGCCCGTTGGTCCAGTTGGTAGTGAACCTGATTTCTGAGCTTAGGGGCGTGGGTTCGATTCCCACCTAGGACAAACATTTGTGTGATGAACATTTGTGTTTGTTCTATATCTGGGTGTTAATATCTATTTAAGTATGTATTTAAACCTATATATGTATGTATATCAGTCTCTGGCAGCCATATCACAAGCTTTGCTTAGTTTGGGGTCAGATGACCGTGTGTGCAAAAATGTCCCGAATATTTATTATTTATTTATTTTATTAATTATGTCCTAGTAACACACACGTGGCTTAAATCAAAACCCTTGCTTCGTCGTAGTCGGGTAAACATTGACTAAAATGCGATGGTTTATAATTATTTAGCGTCGACATGTTATGTGACAGAGCTATGCTTGGAGTTTCTTTGAACCATAAAATCCGGAACGTGGATATTCGCCAAAGAACCAGAGTCACCGACATAGCAGCTCAGATTTGCAAGTTGAAGTGGCAATAGGCGGAATGGGCTCAAATATCCGATAACCGGTAGAGAAGGAAGGTTCTTATCATGACTCCGAAGACGTAGCGTAGGCCTCCCCCACTAGACGGCCCGAAAACATCGTGAGAATCACGAGCATCCAGTGGATTCAGGTGACAGGCTGTCGTTCAGTGTAAAGGTCTAGGAGGAAGCCTATGTTCATCAGCGGACGTCTTCAGGCTGATGATGATGTTGGTGTTTTGTTTTTAGGATACAGTAATTGGTTTAATGTTATTCAAGCTACGGATATTAGCGATAGCGTATTTTAGCAGTATTTACTATGTTTAGAGTTCATATGATTTCGCAATAGAATTTATGTAAAGCGTTCTTAAGACGCTCTTTTCCGACTTTTAGCAATTATGGTCATTCTAGTTTAAGTGTGCTTACCTCCACGGTTAGCTTAAATTATAAAAATGGTGTCATAACAAGATTGAATGTTTTATCTAGGAAACCCATGAGACCGAAACACTTTTAATTAAGCACATTTCGCTCCATAGAAAAAATATATCAAAATAGCACTGATTTGCGCTATTATCCCTATTTTTTGATTCATTCAATTACCTATTTATTAAATTATGTCTGCGATATGATATATAGATTTTATAATTATGAAGGAAACCGTTGAGGTAAATTTTATATTACAGCTATACTTTTCGAATAATATGAGAAAATCCCCAAAAATAGAAGTAGCGAAATGCACGACGCTGTGTGTAAGCGCCATGATTTTGCTCCGCTAAATGCGACTTTAATACAATAAACCAAGGTTTATGGTCATCTGTAGTAATAAGCGTTGCTTAAAAGTGGGAAACTTCGCCTTAAGGGATAGAGTGAATCCGGCTTTCACCTTTAGAGGCAAAGTATCATAGTAAATTTTCGACGATCGGTTGCCTTTTTTCCTATATCTGGGGAAGTATACCAGAAATGAGCGTTCTAAAGTTCCATCTAATATGTTGAATATACCCACTTGATACCCATATGCATGCACTCAGCAGTCGCCATGCCAGTGATCCCCATCAGCATGTTGTTCGTCAGCTTGGCCACTTGGCCGGCTCCAATGTCGCCGCAGTGGAACTGCTTGGCTCCCATAGCTGCGAGATGCTGGATGGAGCGGTTGAAGTCTTCTTTGCGTCCACCCGCCATGAATGCAAGCGTGGCGTTCTGTGCACCCATCACACCTGGAACCAATGAGATGAGATGATGACCAAAATGCTGGCGTGTTTGGTAATGCCGCCAGCATGCTGGGTACGCTGCCAACTGGTAGTGGGCTTGAGCATTTGGATTGTCTTTAGACCTTCAACGGTCTATGGGCAGTCTAACTGTATTTGTAGTTTTAGTTTTAGCTTGTATTTTGTTAAGTTAATAAAGGCACTAGCAACGATCGTAAAAAAAATATGTTATGAGTGTGTTACAGAAAGTTTTTCCGCAGTAGTTCATGTGCAAGCACAGTGTTTTAATCATGAAGAAATTTTTTTTTCTGTTTAAATTAGAACGGCTGTCGGCATTTTTGTAAGAAATTTTGTTGTAGCCAGTTGCACCCATATAAATGAAACGTCAGTCATTCGAAATTAGCAACTGTGATGTGGACAAAGAACTTTGAGACCTAACCCAAAAAGGTAAGGTCCAAGTTCTTTGAATGCGGAGTTACGCGTTAACTTAAATAAGAATGTTCAAGCAAGGTTCTGTCATAACTAAACCCATGGTAGCCCATTTGGGAGACCACTAGACTTGAAAGCGTGAGGTCGCGGGTTCAAACCCCGGGCCTGTACCAATGAGCTCTTTAGAGCTTATGTACGGCTTTTCGGTGAAGGAAAACATCGTGAGGAAACCTGCATACGTACGGAGAAGGAATTCAATGGCGTATGTGAATCCACCAATCCACGGACCAGCGTGGTGGATATGGCCCAATCACCCTTAAGGGTAGGCTTAAAGTCCACCAGTGGACTGTTAAAAGACTGATTATGATGATGATGATACTTAGTATCATTTTTCTATGCCAGACCAATTTTCCAAATCAATGGATTCGTATTTCTTAAGAGTATATTTATTGAATTGGTCTCGTTAAAATAACATGGCATTCATTCAACTGAAAAATATAACATTCATTTTGCCAGCCCAATAACATTATTTGAAGTAAAATATAAAAACTGTAATATTCCTAGTAAACATATCGTAAAGCAAGTTATTTTCGCAAAGAACTCTGATTGCGCCTAACAAATATTTGATTTACTTTTGATAACAGTATCTTTGATAAGTTGTTTTCAGCGAGTAATTACGAGATTATTTAGTTGCCAAGCTAGTTAATGTTATCTGTCCCGTATACAGGGTTATTAATAACTAGATAAATTTCCGTGGCTTTGTACGCGTAAGGACACTGGGAATTTGTACGCCTTTGGCCGCGCCAAAAATCCTTTCATAGTTCTCACCTACATTATAAGAACACTTTCATCCCTTATTTAATTCTCTCAGCGGATAAGTTTACAAAAAACGATGATAATAAAGTATAGTTGGTATTTATATATACAGTAGAACTCCAATTATCCGAATTAATGGGGACCGGGACCCATTCGGATAATCAAATATTCGGGTAATCGGATTTAAAAAAAAAAAATTGCCATTGGAGAGAATAAAAGCTACGTTTTGATATTGCACTATTTTTTTATTGAATTAAATGAAAGAAACATGAAATTTTCACATGTTTTAAATATAAATAAAATGTACTTATGTACAAGTTTAGAAATAAAAATCATTGTTTTTTAAACATCTCTGTCAATGTAAGCTGTTTTGCGGTCTTCAACCGTTTTCGACAAGTCAAGTCAAGACTTGTTTGTGAATCGGATAATCGGCGATTCGGATAGTCGGAGTTCGGATAATTGGAGTTCTACTGTATATATATATAAATACCAACTTCCAAATTTCTAACTTCAAAAATCTTTGAACGTTCATACTCATTCAATTCATTCAACCTCTTTACAGGATGAATTTTCAAAAATCTTTCCTTATTACTTACTTTCATGGAATACTTGTATAAAATTTCATGCTTCTAGACTAAACATAGTTTTCTTTCAGTTAAAATGAATCGATTTAAAAAAAAATAACAACCTCTCGTAGGCAGTTATCTTACACTACCGCACTTAACATCTGTTGTTGCGTGTTATTTTTAAATAAAAATTGAGAAGTTCACAAATAAAATTAAAGTTTGTATGAAAAAATTGTGGTTTATTTTGTAGGTGCAAGAGTCCAACCATTTTAAACTGCGTGAAGTTTTTGCTATTTAGTTTTTTTTATGGTACGTCCATAAAAATACATAATATATTATTAAAGTAGGTATGATGTGAAGAAGCTGCCTACGAAAGATTGTTAACTAATTATCAATAACCCTGTATTATGAAAAGTGACTTCATTAATATTATCTGTGAATCATTCTGTAGGTTTCTAGAGGCCGATCGGGGGGGCTGATAAGGAACTCTGTGAATACAATTTGTTAAAACTAAACAGAATATAACAAAATCGTTTCATCACACTACCACATATTTTTAACGATGATAATTCAGTGGTTGCCGCGTTCGAATTCCTAACGTCAGGGCGTGGGTCAAACACCAATGCGATTTAGCTGCTAGTGAAGGAAAACATCGTGACGAAACCAAAGGATGAATGAAAGCATGGTGGTACAGCAATAGGTATTCCAAAAGGCAATTAAAATAATAATCACAAAACGCTATAGATGGCGTTGGCGAGACTTCAATTGGAATTTTCCACACCACAACCACAAACCACAGACGAAGAAAGGTCAATAAAAAACTTGCTTATTCTCATATACAGACAATATCTATCTTTCTGGCACTGTCTGTCATGCTTGTTGTATTCTATTATTTTAATTGTATTATTTTATTTTGTAGTACCTATATTGTGGAATCGTAGTTAGAAATTAGAATCATGTTTCGTCAGCGCCATCTATTGATGGGGGCAGAACTATATTCCTCCAGCTGTCAGAAAACCTCCCATTACTATAAGCACCTAACTAACCCCTTACATTAGATCGGATTGATAATAATATAAATATTATCTGTATCATTTATTTGGCAGTATTTATTTAATGGTAAATGTTTAAAGGAACTCAATGACGTTTGTGAATCCACAATCTACCAACCCGCAACTGGGCCAGCAGCGTGGTGAATATGGCAATCACCCTTTCGGGAGTAGGCTAAAATGTCCAGCATTGGACTGTTATAAGGCTGATTATAATGAAGTGTTTGAGCATCCTGTTACGTACATAATTCCTTCTAATGGTTGCCTGGAGGAGATCGTACATGATCATATTTCAGGTGTACGCAATAGTTTCTACCTATCTATCTAACGACAGACTCCCTTGACAGCCAGTTCCCATTTTAGAGCATTTACTATCTACAACCACATTGAGCTACACTGACCGTCAAACGCTTAGCCTGTAAACCATAAAACACATACTAATATTATAAATGCTTAAGTTACTCTGTTTTAAATATGTTTAAATACTTTCGCGAGATAATAAATCATTAATTATAGCTATCAAGGCCACATCACAGATTACTTAAGAGAGACTCCATAAGTCACGTCCATCGGGTTATCAGGAGGTGGCGTGATGCAACAAAACGCTGATAACGGAATCAAATAAAAGCACATATGATGGTCACTATAGTTATGTTATTACTAGGAACCAATGACAATATAACCACTTGACTGCTCATCCTTTACCCCGCATGAGGCAAAGGTTCTAACATGTCAACCTAAACTATTTCGAGCGGGGCCAATCCTAGGCGCGAATTGAATAAATGACTTTTGATTCTCCAATCACAAGCGTCGAGTCGCGCCGAGTCTCCAATCACAAGCTGTCCCCCGCGACCGACGTGGCATCATTTTGCAAAAGGGAATTTTGACTACATACGCGGGCAAGTGGTTATATTATCTTTGCTAGGAACATACTGTTTTTGTTTGCGGTAAGGTTAGTGAGGGATCCAGTTCTGCTTGGTTTTTTAATGCCATAGGGCATCACAAATACATTGCCGACCCTTTAAGAATCTATGTTAACTCGCCTTTTGTAGAATTAATGTAACTTCACTTACCTCCAGAAACAGGGGCATCAATGAATCCGATACCCTTCTCGAGGGCTACTGGTTGGATCTCCTTGGGCACGTGGGGGGCCACCGTACTGGAGTCAATGAGTAAGGCTCCTTTCCGCGCCTGGAAGGTTACCAAACCCTGCATTAGTACTTGCATTTCTTTAACATGGTAGAATACCTAATTCATCTAAAGGCTTACCTATTAAGGCATGAGCAAAATCACGTCATCATCATCAGCCAGAAGACATCCACTGCTAAACATAGGCCTCCCCCTTTAACCTCCACACTGAATGACAGCCTGCCTTTTGCATCCACTGGATGCCAGCGACTCTCACAATGTCGTCGGTCCATCTAGTGGGAGGCCTACTTACGCTGCGTCGTCCGGTTTCGTGGTCTCCACTCAAGAACTTTTCTTCCCCATCGGTTATCGGTTCTTCGAGTGATGTGGCCTGCCCATTGCCACTTCAACTCTCATGCCCTGATGATGATGATGATTATGAAGCTAAATTTAAGTTTAATGTGAAACGTTCTTGTTACATCGCTTCATACGATGAGAAAAGTCATCTCGTTACCGAGGTGCATGGCAATACTAATATTATGAATATGATAAAAGTGTGTTGGGTTGTTCGTTTGTTCCTCTTTCACGCAGAAATAGAGCAACGGATCGACGTGATTGCACAAAGAGAGTGATAGATCAGAAGCCTAAAAAAGTCGAAAAAGAGAGTGGAGGAGGATGCACATCAACGATCTGCTAAAGCCCGGTATCTTTGGGTACGCAGACGACAGCACAGTAGTAGAGAGCTATACGTCCAATGCACGAACCAGTGGACCTCAAATTCAGTCTCTCAGAGAGGCCATGGTCGAGCACATGAACCTGTCCCTTAAGGCAGTCTCCGATTGGGGTGATACCAACCTGGTCAAGTTCAATGCTGCTGCTTTCCGGGATCTATCCATTCCGATAACTGACCAGCTTGAGCTTTTGGGCGTTTCTCTGACATCAACCCTCAATTTTGGCTCCTACATAGAGAACAAGACTCAATTTGCTGCCAAAAAAATTACGGTTTCTGAGAGAATGTATACACGCGGGTGAAACCGTGGAGTGTAACTAGTAAATAATAAAATTATCTGCTACCAAATTGAACAATGAATCACTTACTGGCTCTAATTTATCAATAAACGTCAGGCAATTTGCTGTTGAATACTCGAGTGAAAAACATATTAGTGAATTGTGGCAGACCGAGAAGAACGTTGAGGCTCTAGGCGGTCTGATCTGATCTATTAGGCTATCACCTGGCTCGGATATGAGAGAGACATTAAAATTGTGACAGTAATTAAATAATATATTTTAACAAAATGAAGCAACATCTCAAAATTTCGTCTAAAAAACAATATTTTAACTGAAATAAAAACTAAAGCCTTGTGTGAAGCATACCTACATGCTGTATAAATCCATGTTTGTCAAAGTGAGCATTCAATACGGCCGTATTGCTGAGCAGAATAGAAAATACTTCATCCACGCCATCTACCGCTGATATTCAAGTTCAAGGTATTTATTTCGTTTTTTTGAAGTGAAACTTCTTATGCGACTTCAACACGGTTGTGTTAAACGTTAAACGCTACCACGGAGGGGGAATAGAAAGAGATAGAGCGAGAGTTTTAGATGCCACCTATGAGGAAATTTTGAAACTTGTATATCCTTCTCATAGTTTATTAGTTCACTAATATTTGCATAGATGGCAGAACATGCGACTTCCAACAAGGTTGCGTTAAACGTTTAACGCTACCATGGAGGGGGAATAGAAAGAGACAGAGCGAGAGTTTCACTTCTTCCGCGCGGAGGGGCTCCATGCACAATTTTTTTAGGTAATCTAAAGTTTGGTGTTAAAAAATTATAATTATTATGCACAAAGACCTAAACCTACTTTAAATTAACAATCGCTAAATGGTAGTTACTAGATATTTTTATGGTGTGACACAATTTTACCTAAGTATTTGGCACACAATTTTACCTATTTGGCATGCAAATGCCATAGAGTTGATGATGCATGATTTAATTTCCTCCTGCCCTTTTTCTATCGGACCGCTAGGACGGGCACAAAAAATCGACATCGTTTTATGGTTGATATTCCGAGAACCCGTACGAAGCGCTTTGATTCCACATTTATTGTGCGAACTGCTAGTCTGTGGAATTCGCTGCCTGAATGGGTTTTCCCCGTCAGTTACAATCTGGGTGTCTTCAAGTCGAGAGTGAATCGGTTTCTTCTAGGCAAGCGTGCTCCATCGTAGACCGCATCGTCGTTTAACATCAGGCGAGATAGCGGCTAAGCGCAAGCCTATCTACTATAAATATTAAAAAAAGAGTTACCGCTGGCTACTGCGTTCTTGGATGATTTGATATATTTAAAGACTTTAAATACCACAACATGTTGGACAACTCCATCGCTGCCAATACGACCTTGTTGCTTGGCAAGATTTGTAACATCACATCCACGTCATCAGACACTGCTGCTACGGAGCTGCCACCGACTATGGCATTATTGGCTGCTAGTCTTTAAATTACTACAATACTTACATGTTGGACAACTCCATCCTTGCCAATATAAGCATCCAGCACGACCTTGTTGCTAGGCAGGATTGAGACCACCACATCAACGCCGTCCACTGCTGCTGCGATGGAATTGGCGCTGGTGACGCCATTCTTGGCTGCTGCGGCTAGTGCCTCTTTGGACGGGTCGTAGCCACGGACTGTGAACCCCTGCATAACAAAGAAGATCGTGATAACGTAAAATAAAATTTATTCTGAGTACACTAATATTGAAAGTACATAAATGCTAAAGTTCATCTATGTGGTTGCGTTTGTTTCCAGGTTTCCATTCAACTTCGTAATGGCTTGATCGGATTTGAATGACCGCCATACCAAAACATAGAAGATAGTTTATTGCCTTGTTATGTATAGTAGGTGAGGTACTTAACGCAAAAAATACTATTCTAGTGGTATAGAGCAAGAAAATATATAGGCCGTAGCCTATTTGGAAAACCGCAAGATTTGAAAGCGTGGGGCAGCGGGTTCAAATCCTGGGCCCGTTCCAATGAGCTCGAATGGAGTTTATGTACGGATTTTCACTGACTGTTCGGTGAAGGAAAACATCGTGTGGAAACCTGCATACATACGGAGAAGAAATTCAATGGCGTATGTGAATCCACCAACACGCAACTAGGCCAGCGTGGTTTATATGACCTAATCGCTCTTCGGGGGTATTAAAAATCTGATTATGCTGGGAAAGTCTATACAACCATACAACCTAACTCATAGATTAAATGTTAGTCCCTACGTCTTTACTAAAACCTCAACCGTCGTCTCTCTCATCAAAAAGTTTCGAAAGGCACTCTACCGAATCACCTGTCATTCAGAAAACGCAAGCGTAAAGTTACCTCAATTCTCGGTTAATGGCAACACTTAACGTTTTATAGTAGAAACGCAACAAAGTACGTATTTAAACGTTTTCCACTAGCCCTGCCATAAAACCTAGAAAGTTCAAAACCTATAAAGGTCTTTTCCATTTTACTTGGGGCGCATTTGAGGTCACTTGACCCAAAATTTAGTCGAAACGTTTCAACCATTAGGTAAGCGTTCGCAAAAACTCCATCTGCATAATTTAACATAATCTTTGAATGAATTGAATGGATTTTAATTTTAAATTAGTGTAAAAGTAGCATTATACGGAATCCCGGTTCGGATTTTTTCATAAATAATTCTACGCGCCATAATGAGTTTGAAATCCGATTGGATGTAAAAAAAAGGGTCGGTATTAAATTTTTACCGGTCGTATTAAAATGATGATATTATAAATGTAATTTTTTTATAACATTTATACCAAGGATTTTTCATACCATACTAGGTACTGTTTTATGAGTGACCATGACATTGCATGAAATTATATTTCCCCACATATTTACCTAACTTTATTGTACTTTCATTCAAATGAGGTGGGCATGTATATAAACTTTTTAAAGATGGCGCTAATTCCACAGCTTGTTCCTTTTTTCGCCCATTACTGAGCAGACTAAAGTCATTAAAGTCATACCGCTACTAGAGGCTCCTATGGAGTTTTGGAATCGACATGAAAATACATGTTTTACCTACTTATATCACTAACCCACACTCGAGCACAGTTACGAGCACTTAATGTATAATAATCGGATTATTATACATTGTCACTCAAAAATACACAATATAAAAAAATAATACAATTAGGTGACATTTTCCACGTTAACGCCAAAACTCAGCTTGTTCCATTTATAATTTTTTTCCTGGGCTAGCGCCTTTATTAACTAAACAAAATACAAGGCTAAAACTAAAACTACAAATACAGTTAGACTGCCCATAGACCGTTGAAGGTCTAAAGACAATCATAATATAATTAAAATTAAACACGTAACTGTTCTCATCGCATTTTAATTCCATTATGTGTGTACAAAAATGTCGTAAAAACATAATAATTATCACAATCCCAAAGCAAAGCTATGCTAGCGCTACTTTGACAGTTGCCTACCCTGGTAAATTCTTAGCTGTCAAAAGACCTTCTGCAACAGAAGCAGAAAAGAAATAGTTAAGTAACCACAATCATTATAATTATAGTTATCTGATAACACAGAATGAAACCAACTAGGTATAAATATGTTGGTATGTATAACGATTCTAGTTTAACAATTTAATTCAAAACACGATTTGCCTCAATATATTACAGACTAAAAATAAATAAACGCATTGGAATAATCAAATGATCTTGACCCTTACCTTTTTAACAAGGTTGGCAGCCATGAATCCGCCCATGTTTCCAAGGCCAAGGAAAGCTACATTTTTGTCAGCACCAGAGCTATACGCCCTCCTTGCGATATGAAACAGCGTTTGATTGTTGAGTATATTACGCGCGGCCATTTTGAATTCTTTATTTAAAACGAGTGTGTGCCGGCGCCGGCGCAAGTGAACTGACGTGACGGGTTTGGTTTGTTGTTTTCAAAGACCGGATTGGCCACGCCACGTGTGACATTTGTTATCTAGCGGTCTGTTTACGCTGCGATAGTTCAATTTTGAGTCAATAATGTGCTAAGTTTATTAGAGGTGACTCGTACACTGAGCGTCATTATTTATCGTAAAAGGTATTTTTTTTATATTCTCATTATGAAAAATATTTAACTAAACACTACATTTTAAAATCTATTTCATACCTTTTCACTTTTCAGTGGGAGAGAGAAGGCGTAATAAAGTATTCTAATAATTCTGATCTTTCCGTAAAACTTGTGAGTCTATTTGTTTAAGAAGACTGGACCTCGACCTGACTCAACAATTTACAGGTAATGGTATGATCTTATTGTAATTAAACATCGCTTAACATGAGGCGAGTTGGTGATCAAACGCAAGCCTTTTTCTGATGTTTCCTTAAAACTTGTGAGTCTATTTGTTTAAGAAGACTGGACCTCGACCTGACTCAACAATTTACAGGTAATGATATAATCTTATTGTAATTAAACATCGCTTAACATGAGGCGAGTTGGTGATCAAACGCAAGCCTTTTTCTGATGTTTCCTTAAAACTTGTGAGTCTATTTGTTTAAGAAGACTGGACCTCGACCTGACTCAACAATTTACAGGTAATGGTATAATCTTATTATAATTAAACATCGCTTTTCATCAGGCGAGTTAGCGGTCAAACGCAAGCCTATTTTTTTAACATAATTTTGCTTCTGGTACACTTTTCTCATGTAAACGCACCATTTTTACTATTATTTTGATAAGTCATTCTATCACGTCTGTTATGTATTATGTCAAAGTTAAAGCTATGATATTTATACTGTAGAGCTTAGGCGCCACCATCATATTTTTCTAAGCAAAACAAACAGCCATCCGATCGTAAATTTTTAGTTCCTTCATTTCATCACTTCTTTTTTTTTTATTGCACACACGGTCATCTGACCCCAAACTAAGCAAAGCTTGTGATATGGCTGCCAGAAACTGATATACGTACATATATATTTTTAAATACATACTTAAATAGATATTAACACCCAGACATAGAACAAACACAAATGTTCATCACACAAATGTTTGTCCTAGATGGGAATCGAACCTACTACGTAATACTTCTACGTAATATGTTTGTCGCACTATTATCATAATTTTTACATTTACAATACCTAGGTACTTACTAGGTAAAAAGTTATCATGCAAAAGGAAACCGCGGAGCGGGAACGTGAGTGAGTTGATCCAGAACGAAGAAGACGGCGTAGATGTGGCGGAATTGAACGCCCTAGCCTCGCATCCCTGGAGCCGGTGTCTTAGAATACTGCTTCGTTATCCCCTGCCTGTCGTAAAAGCCGACTAAAAGGGGCCTTTGGGCTTGTCGGTGGTCAGATTTAGAGATCTGACCACCCATTCAGCAAGCCCAGGAAAGACAAAGGCGCGGTGTGGCCCACGCTGTTGTAAAAGAATTTGCCCTGAGCATTTTCCAGGAGCGTTGCTTCAGGCAGTGTGCTGGGAGGCTACCGGTGCGGTTCCTATGAAGATCCCGTGCTCCGTCTGGCACAGAGGTCGGCCACCAAGGGGGTTTTAGTGGGTGCAATTTCACATAACCCGGCTTCACCACATTAAATATCCCACCCAGTCAAAAATAAATTCACCTTCAAAGTTAGTAGGTATCTATGTAATTTCGTTTACTTGTATATTTTTTTACATATTTTTATCCAGTTATTTTGATTTAGAAACCAAACCACTGCACCGATTTTGATGAAATGTCTATGGGACCTATTGAAAGTATTATCCTTTCAAATATAAAAGATTTTTCCAAATCGGCTTATAAACGTAGGAGGTTTGAGCTACCAAACATTTTAAAAAAAAATACAACTGAAATGAGAACCCCCTCCTTTTTTGAGGTCGGTTAATAATACAGGGTTATAGGGAGAAGGTATGCTAGGCAGAAACTGGTTCTTTATATATGATATCCATGATAATATCCATGTTTATATTCATCACTAAGAAAAACTTTTACTATGGGACTATCCCTGAAATGTATACCCTGTGATGTTAGTAGTCCCTTTGTGTGCTATCACTTATTGGCACATCATTAATACCAACTAGACACTATCTCATCGCACCTTGTACCAAACTAATACAAAATCATAATGCTATGCAAATACCTAGCCGAATTGTGTTTGTCTCGTACAAGGTCGTAATAATATATTATGATTCTGCCTAATGTTGCTAGTTCAGTACGCTTAGTCCCAGATTTGATAGTTTACGAAAACTTTTTTCGTTTACGTATTGTTCCATACATTTTAGTAAAGCGCCTCTATCGAAAACGTGGAGGAACTAAAATCGGTAGTAATCGGCGGTATAGATTGCTTCACTCTAATACGAAGAAAGTTTTCGAATACCTTCTAGCCCAGCAATGTATGGAACAATACGAAAACGAAAAAAGTTTTCGAATACTATCAAAACTTGCCCTAAGGGAACAGAGAACTCTACCTTACTATGTAAAAATGGTAGTCAGACTCGGATTGTAAAATAATTATTTGACAATTTTAATTTCAGTTAGGCTAATGTTTTTTTTTTTTTTTTTTTTTTTTTGTCATTTTTTTTTCCTGGGCAAGCGCCTTTATTAACTAAACAAAATACAAGCTAAAACTAAAACTACAAATACAGTTAGACTGCCCATAGACCGTTGAAGGTCTAAAGACAATCCAAATGCTCAGGCCCACTACCAGTTGGCAGCATACCCAGCATGCTGGCGACATTACCACGTTGAATGGCATACATATTAAGGGTAGGAAGGACATCTATCTATATATATTATGTACCTACTACGAGGAAGGGTGAAATAAAGTTGTTTTCAATGTACATACGTATCGCGTAGCGCCTGTTGAAATCATACTGAAATTCACGAATTCAACAAAAATATTTCATATCATAGGCGTTAATATTGTCGCGATGTAGAGAAAACTACTATTACTTTATATTAACAGCACTCATATTACATTTCCATGCCATTCCATGAAGCCAAATTAAGGAAATTTTATTATTGTGTTTCAATGTAGAGATGGGAACCTTTAGTAGCTTATTCGAATATGTTTTTTGTTTTCGAGGGGTAATCTTCCAAAGAACCCGGCTGCATTGGGGAGCAGCCAGGTTATGTGGGATTATACCACAGAAAAGAGAAGTAAATAGAACGGAAATGAGAAGGAAAAGCTGTTACCAGGTATCTAGTGCCTTCCACCTCTCGCGAAAGTAACTGTCTCTCTGTCTGGATGTTTGTTCGCTTTTCACGACTAAACCGCTGAGCCGATCTTAACAAATTTTGGCAGGATGATAGTGTACATCATATGGACGGACATAGGGTACTAATTCTCCCAGAAAATGCGGGAAAATTGGAAAATCGCGGATAGCGCCGCGGAATTCAGCTAGTATTGCCATATTTTAATGGTAGTGGTCGAAATCTTGGCTTGGCACTAACCAGTGGCTCTTCAATACAATCAGGAACATGTAGGTACTCCAAAAACTCTTGTTTTTTTTTTTTGTTTTTTTCACATTGAACCAGGTTAACGTTTGACCGCGATCTCGCCTGATGGAAAGCGATGATGCGGATGGAAGAAGAAGAAGATGGAGCACGTTTGCCCAGTAATAACCTATTAACCCTAGACTTGAACACTCCAAGATTGTAATGCTGCGGAAACACAGACAGGGGCAAGGCGTTCCATTGTTTTGCTGTTCTAATTAAGAAAGAGGAGTCAAAACGCTTGGTGCGAATAAATGGCATTTCAACCAAGTAAGGGTCACGCTTTGCCGTTCGTCTGGACGTCTGGTAATGAAAAGGTGATAGGGGATGTTGCTTACATTCTCTATTCGGTTCCTGAGGTGCAGCTATTTGCAACGAGCTGCATCTCGAGCCAGCTCCATGCGAAGCACAGCACTAAACTCTCGGCCGCCTACTTGTAAATCATGACACAGGGTGTTTTAATTTGCATCCAGACGGGTTTATTGACATTTTATTGAGTTTATGGGGCGCCATGTATAGTCTACACCAAATTTTATGCTCAACTGTTAACCAATATCGTTGGGTGATATTTTTCTTATTTTTTGCGATATACGTAATTCTGTTTTTTTATTGAATTGCCTTCTTAGTAAGGCTTCGCAACAAAATTATCAAAATAATTTATTATATTATCTACCTATTACAAATATCTATGTTATTATAATTTTTTTTTTTATTTATTTATAATTTTTAAATAAAGTTTATTTTTAAATATTTTATTATGTTAATTTTTAAATAAATTACCCTTCAGCATGGCGAATTAATTTCTACATAGTATAAATTAAAGTCGCTTTCCGCGTCTGTCTGTCTGTATGTCTGTATGGCCGCTAACTCCTCCTAAACCACGCAACGGATTTTGATGCGGTTTTCAACATCAGTTAGATACATTTTCACGAAAGATTTATATACATAACTAGCGACTCGCCCAAGCTTCGCACGTAAATTGCACCCGTGCGAAGCCAGGCGGGCGGGTCGCTAGTAGTTTATATTATGTCTTATAGTTTAAAAATGCAGGAAGGGCAAAATGCATATTCGTGGCAGGTTGGCGGGCCAAATTTATTTTGCAAAAGATATACTTGATAAAAAAGTGATATATGAAACCTTCCATTTATTTTAAAAGAACTATTCAACAATATTATTTACGACGACGGGGCGAAAAAAATTACACTCTCATTTCGCATGTACCAGAGCCATCCTATTATGGCTTTGATAGCCCGTTGGTCGAGTTGGTAGTGAACCTGCCTTCTGAGCTTGGGGGCGTGGGTTCGATTCCCACCTAGGACAAACATTTGTGTGATGAACATTTGTGTTTGTTCTATATCTGGGTGTTAATATCTATTTAAGTATGTATTTAAACCTATATATGTATATATATCAGTCTCTGGCAGCCATATCACAAGCTTTGCTTAGTTTGGGGTCAGATGACCGTGTGTGCAAAAATGTCCCGAATATTTATTTATTTATTTTTGCATAATGTTTAAAATAATCTATACTAATATTATAAAGAGGAAAGATTTGTTTGTTTGTTTGTTTGTTGGCATTGAATAGGCTCCGAAACTACTGAACCGATTTGAAAAATTCTTTCACTGACGGGAAGCTACACTATCCCCGGGTGACATAGGCTATAATCTATACCCGTGCGAAGCTGGGGCGGACCGCTAGTTTAGTTATAACTGAGATAGATCTCAGTATTAAAACTGTAATTGTGCAAAGTTTCACGCACTTATCTTTATAACCATAGAAGTTAGAAAGTTCCAACGAATCAAGACAGACCGACAGAATTAACTTAGGGTTCCTTGTAGTATTACGGAATTCTCAAACAGTCGAATTGAAGACCTCCCTTTTTGAAGACTGCTTAAAAGTAAGCAAGATTGTATATTGCCTCTGACATGACTCAGTGGTTGTTATTATAAAACAAGCAACTGTGACCTACAATGTAACGTCTCATCCGATCCTCGTAGCGCTCGGTTGTTATTACAATCATGACGCCACAGTTTGTTCCAAAGCTCAACTCCTTTCGCCGAAACAAAAACGATTGCGAAAGCATACTTTTGAAAGGGATTAAATTAAATCTTTTAAATGATGGATCGTTAGAACGTTACGTCTTTTGTTCTATAATAAACCCCTAGCCCTAGTCAGGCAGGGTCTCACTAAGGACTTGAAAATGGGACGAGACAATAAAAGATATTAGCCCCACGAACACTATCCGTTTGGTTGACATTTTTGAACCTGGAAAGAACATTTTAACAAATTGTGTCTAACGGTCTATGAATTTTCCTGCATATTATTCGTAAATATGCAGGAAAATTGGAAAATTCATGGACTATAATGGACATAGCCGTAATCGTTATTGTGTCGGCGAAGGCGCTCCGCTACTTGCAAAGGTGCAATCGTCACACGCTCGCACATTTTAAACTTTTTTGAAGACAAAATATGAAAGAGTAATAATTCAAAAAAATCGGTTATTATATTTAAAATTACTTTTAAATAATTTTCACATTGATAATTATGATTTATTTTGGGCGGAGTAAATCGAAAAAAAATTGTTTTTTTTTTCGATCTTGGCCATAAATCATGAACATGAAAATAACTAGTAATTTTTAAACTTTCGGGATTTGAACAAATGTTTACCTCATCATCATCATCACCCAGAAGACGTCCACTGCTGAACATAGGCCTCCCCCTTTAACCTCCACACTGAACGACAGCCTGCCTTTTGCATCCACTGGATGCCAGCGACTCTCACTATGTCGTCGGTCCATCTAATCATGTTTACTTATTTTTACCTAAATAAAATAATACGTGATAAGTCCCGATAAACATTTAAAACATTAAAATAATTTTATACCATTTGTGAAAAAAGCATGAAAATGTTTTTTTAACGGATTTTTTTTTAATTTTAGGTACAACTAAGGATCAAATTTTAAATAAACGAATTATACTTAAACTTGTTACTACGAATATGCCATTCTTTATTATAATTTAGCATAATCCTAATTATTCCTAATGTACAAACCAAACATCATGACGGCTATCCACCAAAACACAGATGTTGGCCACATAATTTTTTGAAAACAGCCACTACTAGTTTGGCGGCTACTTATGGCTGCAAATTTTATGTATGGTATGTACCATGCAATGTCCATGTTTTATTAATTTTAATAGACTTTATTTAATGTTGAAAAAAATCTTATAACATATTGTATTTTATTATAGAAACTGACATGGTTTTCACACATTTTATTTATATTACACGGGAATTACTTATTAATGCGGTTGAAACTATAGTCAGAGTGACCGGCTTAATCTTACGTGAGCAATTCCCGTGTTGTATAAGTAAAATATTGTATTTTCCTTACAGGTGTTTAAACCCTATATTACCCCACCCTAACTACGGCCCCCGTCTCAGTTTAGCCGTGCTTTGTTATCTATAAAATTATGAAATCCGTAGCGCGTTAATCATCGTTTTAATGAAGCAATGAAAGGGGGTAGAAAAGGTCCGTCTATTTTTAACGCCATGCTTTAAATACACTCTGTGTTTTATACCTATAGCGGCAAATTTACGGTTATTGACGCTGCAAACAAGCTATCCCATACGTCTGACCAAGCCAACGGACGCGATATATTCAAAGACATTCTTTATTGGTATTTATATAATTGCAAGTCAATAATATTTAACAATATTTAGTCAAAATATTTGATATGTGACATAATTGGCGGGTGCCTCACGTTCAGGCTGACTATGTCTAGTTTCCTAGAATGTCTAGTATTCTAAAGAGTCTAGTACCTATCCTATTTCGTCCAGTCCCAGAATGTCCAGTGACCTAAAACGTCCAGTATTAAAAGGTCCACTTATTAAAAGGTCCACCTACCAAAATGTTCAGAGCCTCAAAAGGTCCACTGACCAAGATGTCCAGAGTCTCAAAATGTTATACAATACGTAGTTTAATAATATTTTCTTTTATTCGATTGTATTTTATATTCAACAAGGTCTCTTCGTGCTGACTTCGGCAACACAAATTCCTTTAAAATGTCCGCCTGATAAGAAAATATGACAAAAATTTTCATAAAGTTTTAGGTCACGACCTCCAACGTCAAGGAGTTTTTATTTTATTTTATTTTTTGAAATTATTTGTCTCAGTGAATAACATTCCATTTCCATTCCATTCCATATTGTTACGCAATAACACAGGTTAATTCCTAGCTTGGGTAACAAGGCTCCTCATCATGGAGTATTTATACTATTGTTGAATTTTTATGATCGACAACATTTGTAGACACCAAATATATAATTTAATTTTTCATAGTTCCACAACCCTGCCAAACTGCGTAGCACTTTGTAGGCGATATCTACTCTCGATCGATAAATAAAATTCTGTTATTGAAATTTCCTTGAAATAAGTTTTCTTTTTTTCCGAAACTTTTTCGTGGTCTGGTTTCAATATTCACACATATTTACGTCCCATTTTGTCCAACCTCGTCCCATATATTCCCTCGCATAAATACACAACATCGCAGTTCAACAAAGCACTCCCTAACTCTGCCACCGACCGATATGTCTCCAAACAAACTTATGATTTATGTACCGGATTATTAAGATACCTCCCCCTGTCCCGGTTTGATTTATTCGAGTCCCAGTTTACAGTCCCAGATAAGAGTTGCGAATGTCCCGGAAGACAAAACTTTGGAATTGTTTATCATTGTTATTATTACTGGGATTCAGTTAGGGGATTGGAAGTGGAAAGTTGAATGGAATTCTTTCTTTTAGGGTTATTTTGTCGTGGGTTGTGGTTTTATGTTAGTTTTGCACGGGTTTTTATATATTTTTTCAGTTCCTTTATTTGTCGGTATTTTTTTATTGTAACAAGTTTTTTTTTCTGTGATTATTTTAATATAAATACGGGTTTAGCCCGGATCTCTGATAGGCATTGGTGGGACCGAAGCCAACACCAAAAGGCCTTGTTGAATATAAAATACAATTTTATGGAATGTGTATAAAATGGAACATAAAAAATCTGGGCTATTGGAGGTGAGCAACGGTGATGACTTGCCACCCACTTAAAGGGAATAAATGCCCCCATAAAGGCTGCCGCATATTGGCACCGGAGGGTCAACATTGGCGTGGGTGGCTTCGGCAGCCGTTGCTGCACTTTCACTAAGAGCTACTCGCGGCAAGTGGAGCTTAGGTCTATGATTATCATTATTTAATTATTCGATCTCCTTTTGATTTATCTCGTCGTCTCGGCTTTTATGAATTCGTTAAGTCGCACCATTTTCCATCAAAATTTTCATTTGAATTCAGCTTAAACCACAACTCAAATTCCAAAAGGTGCTTATCGTTTTACTTACTTAAGCTCCACAAAGTCTAGTGAAGCTTAAACTCCTTAGCCTTGTAATCTAGGGTGTAGACAATTTATGAACTAAGCTTAGACAAGCCTGATTCAATTGCCTAGCGTTCACGATTCAATAGCTATGTTAAAGCCAGACTAACGGCGTTCAAATTTTAAATTAGTTAACCTTAGTTTAATCTCAAATTCTCGTTCACTGGCCGTGGTTTTGTAGTTTCTATATTACTTACCAATTTTACTACGTCTACGATGGAGCACGCTCACCTAGTAGAAACTGAATCCCTCGTGATTTGAAGACACCCAGATTATAACTATCGGGGAACACCCATTCAGGCAGCACATTCCACAGATTAGCGGTTTGCACAATATAAGCGGAATCAAAGTCTTTGTACGGATTTTCAGAATATCAATCATGAAACGGTGTCGCCTTTTCGTGCACATGCTGGCTGGATAGAAAAATTGAGAGGATGAGATAGATTATGCAGATCCGAAGCATACGTTTCCATTTTACGTTTCTAATTCGTATATACGGCCAAGGATTGGAACAACCTACTTCCTTGTTTCCTGAGTATACCTATAGGTATCTCTATGTGGATTTTTCAAGGCCTGAGTGAATAGGTATGTTCTAGTGTGCGTGCTTCATCTTCGACCACATCGTCGCTTACCAACAGGTTGTGTTGTAGGTAGGGTTGCCAGACACCCGGGAAATCCGGGATAGTCCCGGAATGAGGTGTCTTGTCCAGTGTCCAGTAATTTCACTTTACTGTCCCAGAATTCGCGAATACTATGGTTTTTTACTAACCGGTCTATGTATTGACTACGTTTCTAACCCCATAAATGTGTAGGAATTGATAAGCCAGGATCTTGCAACCCTAGTTGGAGGTGGAGTTGGTGATCAAAAGCGGACTTTATCGCGATAAAAAAACCACTCCGAAATGAATCCAAACCCATTTTTATGAAACATTACTACTTTTAGCCACCAAATCGCCTGATGTAGCGACTCAAGGTATAATTCCGAACTCGGCAGCACCCAGCAGTAATGTCGCAACAGTGCTGCCGCAGCAATACTGGTCCTCGTACATTCTGTACATTCTGAGATTACATTCCGATGCTGCGGCTGCATTGCTGACGCGGCATAATGTATTCTCATATAAACCTATAGATTATGTAAGGAGACCAGGGGCCTTACGGACAACTGCTATTGCGGCACCTGATCCACTCAGTTGGAAAATCACGCGAACGTGAACCTTATCGCGCCGAGATACGGTTTGCGATCGCGTGATTTTCAAACTGAGCGGATTAGGTGCCGCAATAGCAGTTGTCCGTAAGGCCCCCGTAGTGCTGCGGCAGCACTGTTGTGCCAGCACTGCTGCGTGCAGCCGAGTTCGGAATCATACCTTTATGGTCGAGAATGAAGTACGATTTAGAAGTAATATATTTTTAATGAAATATTTACCCTTTGTAAACCAGTAACGGAGCTGAAGTAACGCTAACTACTTATAAACTATAGATTTGTGAATATACTATTGAACTATTGAATATCTGCTATTAATTCTCGTGTAAACGGCGCCTTACTGCCGCTCAGAGGCAGCCCAACTCAACGCTTTGTAAACTAAACAAGTCTAAAACTAATACGAAGCTAAATCTGATTGATGTGTTCACACCCTGTTGGCTTTGAAGCACTAGTCGACTAGAGATATTCATGGAGTATAAGAAAATGGAATGGCTTGGAAGGGCATGGAAGGGTGTGCGATTTAGGCTGTGTGCGCGTGTGAGTGTGTGTATTACGATATGTGATAGGATGTGAGCAAGTGTGTTTGTGAATATTTGTGCGTATAATTTTCTAGGCTCGGCTAGCATATTTTATGATATTGCAGGCAATTTTTTATACAAGCAGTAGCGTATCGGAGGGCTAGGCGGTGCCGTGCACCGGGACCCTCAAGCTCAGGGGGCCCTCAGGCCCTGACCAGTAAACCTCAAACAAAAATCGCGAAAATTTATCTCACCTTCAGAGTATAAATATAACAGGTTGCAACACGACTATAATTATGGCAACTCATATACGTACATGTAATAAGTTGCTTTGCATCCCTATAGTATTCATATAATTATAATAATATTTTATTAGATAAAACCTAACCAGTTTAGGGCCCCAATTTTTTGCACCAGGGTTTTTTCTTTCCTAGCTACGCCACTGTATCTTCTCTATCTCTACATAGTATCATAGAGAAATATACTATACTAGAGATAGTCGCTTTCCGCGTCTGTCTGTCTGTATGTCTGTATGGCCGCTAACTCCTCCTAAACCACGCAACGGATTTTGATGCGGTTTTCACCATCAGCTAGATACATTTTCACGGAAGGTTTATAATATAATTAACTAGCGACCCGCCCCAGCTTCGCACGTAAATTACACCCGTGCGAAGCCGGGCGGGCGGGTCGCTAGTATAAGGATAATATTGCTTTTTTTTTTCATAAACAGTATAGCAGGGAATATAGTAGATATTATTTAAATTTGGCCTTTCTAGTTATTTCCGATGTTCCCTTGGCTGCATACCCGATATTGGGATACGCATTAGGTACATGTACAAGCTTGGGGCTCCGGTTTCTGTATACTGGCACAGAATCAATTATAGTTAGTACTAGCATTGGTATTAGACTAGTGCTCAAAGCAAATGAAAGGTAGGTATTGCTTGCAGCTTACAACTACCGTGGCTTTGTAGTGGCGCGGTTGACTACCTTCAGTTAGTGGGTCTCGGAACCAGCTAACGAGAAATATCTATGTATTAGCTTAGCCCTACGGTTATAATTGAAAGAGTATAATTGAGTAATTCCCGTGTAATACAAATAAAATGTGTGAAAACCACGTCAGTTTCAATAATAAACAAGAAAAAAATCTATTTGTGACCAAATAACGTTTTTTTAAACAGACACAGGTTATAAGATAAGATAAGATAATTTATTCAGATAACGAACACTCCCACAATACCATTGCCTAAAAGCAATAATACCCATGTGGTGCACGCTATGTCTCGTCAAAAACAAAATACAATTCACTCAAATTCATATAAAAAATTGTTGTTCTTAATAATTGTTTCATATTCAAATTAATATGAAACACTCAACACATTATTAAATTATTAAACCTATATATATAAAAGGTCACAAATCGGCCTCAACTCAGCATAATGCCGACTGGAGCAAATTGCGACTTTGTACTTTCCCAATTTTTTTTTATAGCTATAAGGCTTGCGTTTGATCGCCAACTCGCCGCGATGCAGTCTACGATGGAGCACGCTTGCCTAGAATAAACCGATTCACTCGCGACTTGAAAGCACCCAGAGTGTTACTATCGGGGAAAAGATTCGGGCAGCGCATTTCACCGTTCAGAGATTCGCACAATAAATTGCAAAAACATTGTATCATGTTCTTTATTTGCTTGTAGAATTTCATCCTAATTGATTCGGCCGTTTAGTCGTTAAAAATAAGACTGATCAACTAACGGAGTTACTTTCGCAATGAAAAACCAACACGGCACGGCCCAAATAAATTTTCTTCGGCCGTGTTGGTTTAGCCTGTAAGGGTCATTGGTGCTATTGGCGTGTTTTAGAACTTTTTTTTTAAAGAGACAATCAAGTACATATTTGTCATCATCATCAGCTAGAAGACGTCCACTTCTGAACATAGACCTCCCTCTATAACTTCCACACTGAACGAAAGCCTGCTATCTGCATCCACTGGATGCCCGCGACTCTCGCAATGTCGTCGGTCCGTCTAGTGGCCTACCCACGCTGCATCTTCCGGTACGTAGTCTCCACTCTAGAACTTTTCTTGCCCATCGGTTATCAGTTCTTCGAGCGATGTGGCCTGCCCATTACCACTTCAACTTGCAATTTTTACAAGGGTGTACGGAATAGAAAATTAAAAGAATTAGAATATATTTCATGTTTATAATTTTACATATTTTAAGTTTTTATTTACATTGCTTTCTATAACCTAATGACAATTTGAACTTAAATTTAAGAGGAACTTAAGGATATTACTTATAATATGGCAAGCTATAAATATTAATAATTTATATTATTTTGTCAATATTATGTCGAAGTATTTTTAAATACTCTTTTCACCCCCGTAGAATAATAAATTTGTCCATTAGCCAGAGCAACTTAGGTAAATCGAATCCTATTTACTATCTTAAAAATTATCTTATCAATAACAATAAATACTGAATTTTATGACTATGCTTTACGTCATATCATGAGGTTAATAATTAATAGGTAATTCATAAATTACTAATGATAAATCTATACATTAAGACTAGGGTATATACACACTGACTGAAAAATTAAAAATAAGGTATGTTTTACACTCTCACATGTACCCTTATTCTAAAGGTAGGTATTTGTACTTTGTTTTATACTTGGTCCAAGATTGTTTTACTCTAATAACTCTAAAAACATTGTAAAAAGATGAATTTACAAATCTTCAAATATTTTAATTTAAATATCGGCTACGAACTATTTTCAAAACTTAGTAAACGAAATTAAAGAAAAAAAAAATCTACTTTTTACAATAATTCTCAGATGCAGAGATTATCTATCTGACAGCGCTATAAAGCTTGGACCGAGTATACTCTAATATCTTTGGCACATGTCTACGAGTATTTACAAAACTGTACCGTAACTAAATAAAATTATCTAATTTGAGTAACTTTCCTATAACCTACGTTTTTGTTAGTTTGTTTGTTAGTTTTTTTTTGTAGGTCTACTTTCTCTAAAATAATTATTAATATAAAAAAACCGACTTCATAATCAATAAGCGCTCAAACAAAATTATTATTATCTATATTGCCAAATCAACAGGCGCTCGAACAAATTTATCGATATTGCCAAATCAACAGGCGCTCGAACAAAATGATCAATATTGCCAAATCAACAGGCGCTCGAACAAAATGATCAATATTGCCAAATCAACAGGCGCTCGAACAAAATTATCAATATTGCCAAATCAACAGATGCTCGAACAAAATAATCGATATTGCCAAATCAACAGGTGCTTGAACAAAATTTTCGATATTGACAAATCAACAGGCGCTCGAACAAAATTGTTCGTATTATTGGAGCTTGTTAAAAATAACATGGTCAAAGCTAATGAAATTAATGTGACATTACTCTTATTTCTACACAAATAATAATAAAAAATATTATTTATGTATTTTGAGATGAGACAGGGTAAGGCAGTGTTTTTCTCATCCTATAGATCTGTTCTCCTATCTTTAATTAGTTCACTTCAATAGCCTAGATTTTCTAAATCCTATATAGTTTACAAATAGTTTCATTTTCATTTTTATACATCATAATTGTATTTTTATATTCAAAAGGGCTCTTGGTATTGGCTTTGACCTCACCAATGCCTATCAAATGTCCAGGCTATACCCGAGAAACTTGAAATAAAAATTATTTAAAAACCTGACCACGTGGAGAACTTCCTGTAATCGGCTAATTATCGAAAGTACAGTCTTCATCAAAATCCATCCTTTTAAGATACATGACCATTAATCTATACTAATATTATAAAGAGGAAAGATTTGTTTGTTTGTTTGTTTGTTTGCATTGAATAGGCTCCAAAACTACTGAACCGATTTGAAAAATTCTTTCACCGACGGGAAGCTACACTATCCCCGGGTGACATAGGCTATAATCTATACCCGTGCGAAGCTGGGGCGGACCGCTAGTCTAAGATAAAAGCCATGGATTAATAGTTTCCAGCAGTTCCTATAAATGCGTCGTCTCATACATTTGGAAGGAAGGGTAACTGAGGCTCAGGCCTTTTAGTCTGTCCATGAGGAATTCTTCTGCTTGAATCTCCATCTTCTCGTCGAAATGGCCTTTCCAGCCTCCTGCTTCACCTGTAACCAAAGTTATTTAGTTTAGAAACTTTATCAAAGGCATTATTACAATAATCCAATATATGTAAAAGTGGGTCTTAAAATTAACATGAAAACCAAACAACGATGCGACGAAAATTTTGGCGATAATAGCTCAGTTGTTAGCGCATTCGAATTCCAACCGGAGGTATGGGTTCAAAACCCAACAATGCGCTTGAGCTGCTGGTGAGGAAAACATCTTGAGCAAACCATAGTGGTAAACATTTTCTAATACTGGGTTGGCTAGCTACCACCCTCAAGTTGAAAATCCCCTTTTCTGGCAGGGCGTGTTTACCATATTCGACGAACTTAACATTAAGTGACTGGTCAAACACCTTTTAATGGTTAACAAACCATAAAAAATAACTTAAATAGTAGGTACAATAACTGAACACCACCATGAATTTTTGCCGTGGTAGCCCATTTGGGAGACCGTTAGACTTCAAAGCGTGAGGTTGCGGGATCAAACCCCGGGCCCGTACCAATGAGCTCTTTAGAGCTTATGTACGGATTTTCATACCACTGGCTTTTCGGTGAAGGAAAACATCGTGAGGAAACCTGCATACGTACGGAGAAGAAATTCAATGGCGTATGTGAATCCACCAACCCGCACTGGGTCAGCGTGGTGGATATGGCCCAATCACCCTCGGGGGTAGGCTAAAAGTCCAGCAGTGGACTGTAAAAAGGCTGATTATGATGATGATGATGATGATGAATTTTTATCGTAACCACGTAATTTTAATCAAATCTCTTACCTTTTCGTATAAACTGAACAGCGTCCTTTCCTTCACTCGTGGTATTGTTCACATTCTTGTTCTTCCTAAGGTTGTCGAAACTGAGATATTGTGATAAACGTAGAAGACTTTGTTCACTGTAATCTTTGTTCAGGAACTGGCTCATGCGGCGAACTTCTCCGGGCAGGTCCTGTAATTACATTTTAACATTAAAAACTTGTTTACAATTTAACAACTTTCTAAGTTGATTATGTCACCTTCTATTCATTCTTCCTTTTTTCTCTCTGTCTTTATAAACTTAAATAATTTTCGATGCACGCTTACCTACATACCATTCTTTCTAACCTGATGGATGACAGCGTTTAGCACAAATGGAGGACTTATCCTCCATTTATGCATTTCTACATTGTTTTTAGGTGTGCAATAAAGTATTAAATTAAATTAATACAAAAAAGAGTCACAATAAAGAGTTTCTTTCAACTATCTATCTATCTATTAATTATTTTCTTCTAGGCAAGCGTGCTATCGTAGACCGCATCATCGCTTAACATCAGTCATGGTGATGATCAAACGCAAGCGTATATATTCAATTGAAATAAAAAGTCTTCAGTCGAATTTTGTCTTGTTATTCTCTCATTTAAAAAGTATGCATCAAAGTTTTTGGCCTAAAAATTAAGAGTCTGTTGTTCCTTTGAAGACATTACATATAACTGACCTTGATCATGTCTTCATAGAATACAAAATGCATGTTTGGGTGATTTCTCTGCATCCAAGCTTCATTTGTGTGAGCTACAATTGGAGTCCATGGCACTGAAACAATGAACACAAGACTTCAGAAACAGCTCAGAAATGTTTCTAATTAGGTACCTACTAGACCTAGGTACTTTGACAGTTGGCGGTCTCGACTCGCTGGTCTTGTAAACTGATTTACGTGTTTTTTTTTGTTGTGATGGGAGCATTGGGAGCCCTTGAGATGTTCTCACAAAACATTTATTGACTTTGGCTTAGTGATTTTTCACCAGCTTCAATAATAGGAATAATTTTCTTCGAGCGTCTCTTAATTTGGCAATATTAATAATTTTCTTCGAGAGCTCACTAATTTTGGAGTGTTTTTTTTTTTATTGATAACTATTGTATTTCTCCACAAAAACGCAGATTCTCTTTTCTTATAAAAGTCTTTGTCTTTAAATTTGTCTTTTTTTTTTCTCTCTAACACTGGCTTTTTGTCGCCTGTTGGAAAAATTTCGTATATGCTGACTAGCGCTATGTTTTTTTATCGAGCTTAAAAAAATATACTTACACAAATCTCTTCTAAACGCCTCCCAAAAGTGCGAAAAGTTTGCTCTCAGCAAGCTTTTTCCCACCATTTTGTGTAGGTAATAATAAGAGACCACGACATCCCTTGGATCTCTAGCTACATAGACCACTTTAGCCGTGTTTAGTAGACTTGGAGGTAAAAGGGAGAGAGGTAGATGTGTCTTGATATATCTTGGTGAGTTAGAGTCTTTGACTGACTCCCAGCTCGGGTGTCTGACTGCTTCGCTCAGTCCTTGGAAGTTGCCCAGGTTCATGAAGTTTGACTTTATCAGCTCGAAGGCGATGTCTGGGATCATTGATGTGATTCTGTTGAAAAGAGAATTAGAAAATGTAGAATTGTTTATGTTGATAATAGATTTATCATCTCGGTCATCATTCATCATCATCATTTCAGCCATAGGACGTCCACTGCTGGACATAGGCCTCCCCCATCGATCTCCAAAAGGGCCGGTTGGAAGCGGCCTGCATCCAGCGTTTCCCTGCGGTCTCTTTTAGGTCATCTGTCCATCATGTGGGTGGACGTCCTACGCTGCGCTTACCAGTCCGTGGTCTCCATTCCAGAACCTTTCGGCCCCATCGGCCATCTGTTCTGCGTGATATGTGCCCTGCCCACTGCCACTTCAACTTGCTAATCCGGTGGGCTATATCGGTGACTTTCGTTCGTCTACGGATCTCCTCATTTCGGATTCGATCTCGTAGAGAAACCCCGAGCATGGCCCTCTCCATAGCTCGTTGTGCTACTTTGAGCTTGCTTATGAGGCCCATAGTGAGAGACCACCTCATCATCTCGGTAGATGAATAGATTTTTTTCAGGGAAGCAAAGAGTGTACACTTCGCTCCATTAGTAATTAAGGGTCAACAATATAAACGTAAAGCTAGTTACGCCTCACGTCTTTAAGTTATGGGCTGCACATTCGCTGGTTATGGGAAAACTTGTTGCATTTAATTTCACTTACATGAACTGTGTGTAGTGTAGAGGCGAAACTTGTACTAAATAGCGTCAAGTTTTTGAGGGATGTAGATTCCTAAATTTTTTTACGAACTCGATTATTCTCGAGGTTCTCGTTGGAAATTGATAAAAAAATATTTATTCGTTATTACATTTTGTTTATATGATACGGGATGAGGGACTATACGCGCACTCATCTTGAAAAACACCGCCGAATGCTGTTTAAACTACATATACACATCACATCATCAGCCATTAAATGTCCAAGGCCTCCCTCTTAGTGAGGGGTGTTGCCATAATCCCCACGCTTGGCAGGCGGCTTGGAGATCGCAGTACGTTCACCGTGTAAACTCAAACTACATATACCTAGTCGAAATAACTGGCTAATTTCCGTATAAACAAAATTTGAGAAAACTACGTCAGCTCCCATAATATAGATCCTAGTTCGCTAACTAATAATTTAATGAATATTATTTTATTAGTTCAGAAGTAATATTAAAAAAATGCTTACTCTAGCATAGGGAATCTTTCGTATAGAGGTTTTTCTTTTGATGTATCGTAGTCTAAGTTATTTTCTAGCAGCCAAACCATTTCTTGTGTCCACGTTGTACCTGTAATCAACAAATAAATATTAATATTAATGAATGCAGCTTTTGAGAAGAGAATGCCTATAACACTAAATTTATGTAAGTTTTGTATTCTTCTATTTATTAAATTTTTTTGTAAAGTTATATGGTTATTTACGGGATATAACTTTAGTGAACAACCGTGATAGTTTGAAACAGTGTTTTTTTTGTGTTCACTCTAGATTTGTTACTTATCCAATTAGTATCCACGATGGCATAAATTGTTTTTTGTTTCTAATTAGTTTTAATTAGTTTTGTTTGTAATATTTTAAAGCTGTTGGTCTTCCATTGGGTATTAATCTAAACCTTTCTTCGTCACAACCTCTAAATCATGTTTTCATCATCATAATTTCAGCCTTAGGATGTCCACTGCTGGAAATAGCTAGACCTTCCCCATCCAAAGGGGCCGATTGAAAGCGGCCTGCATCCAGCGTTTCCCTGCGGTCTCTTATAAATCGTGTTTTGATAATTTTGAAACTTTATTAATAAAATTTTGATGAATGTTTTTAAAACGACTAAACGCAATTCGGAGTTCTCGCAGTTTAAGGTGAAGTAGAATATACATCTAAAATACTTATAGACCTAGAATAGGTATGAGTCAGTGAAATAGTTATTATTTGTATGGTATGAGTACACATCGAGCACTGTAATAATAAAGCCGTGGTAGCCCATTTGGGAGACCGCTAGACTTGAAAGCATGAGGTCGCGGGTTCAAACCCCGGGCCCGTACCAATGAGCTCTTTGGATTTTATGTACGAATTTTCATACCACTGGCTTTTCGGTGATGAAAAACATCGTGAGGAAACCTGCATACGTACGGAGAAGGAATTCAATGGCGTATGTGAATCCACCAACCCGCACTGGGCCAGCGTGGTGGATATGGCCCAATCACCCTTTCGTGGTAGGCTAAAAGTCCAGCAGTGGACTGTTAAAAGGCTGATGATGATGACTGTAATAACTATATAGTATACCTTTGTATATATAACAATTTATTTCATATAGGTACGTCAAACAAAATAGATTTCTATGACAATCATAATAAGAACATTTCAAACATTGATCTATAAATTCTTTGATTTCAAAGCCATATCATATTTATTATCATTATCAACATTTCTAATCTTAATGGCATAACTGTAGAGTATTGACTATTTTTTATTAAGACACGTGGACCGATTGCGCGTATCTTTTGCTATTTCAGAGTCTGTCCCATGGTGAAACTTGTTCGTAATTATGAGTACAATGGTCTCCTTTTGGTTCAGTGCCGCCGTTTTGCGTAACCTTATATATATCATTATGATACATATATATATAGAGTTACACATAAGATATATAATATGTGATATTATCATGACAATGTGATATTTTCTATCTATTCTATATATCTATACAGGGTGTAATGGGAACAGTCTCGAAGCCAAAAGAAGGTAATTGTACTCATCATTATGAACAACTTTTACTATGGGACTAGCCCTGAAATCGCGAAAAAATATCAGCTGTTCTATAGAAAACGGTCATTGACACTCGACGAAATGTATGGAACAGCTGTTTTTTTTTCCGCGATTTCAGGGTGGGTCCCATATAAAAGTGGTTCATAATGATGAGTACAATTACCTTATTTTGGCTTCGAGAGTGTTCCCCTTACACCCTGTATAACGCGGGTGAAACTATCCCGAAAAATGAGGAAAAGCTAATTACTGATAACACCCGGGGAAAACTAGCTAGGTATCAAACAAAAATGTTATGCAAGATGATTGGCTAAAACAGAACAGGCACTAAATTGAAGACGTAAGTAAGAATCTATAGTTTGATACAAAGGTGCGATAGCTTATCGACAAAAGGATCGTAAATGATAAAATATTTCAGGTCACTATCACAATTTTTTGCAGTTATTTTCCATGTATGCTCAAATTATGTCTATACATAATAAAACGTTAAAAAAATATATATATAACTATTTACATATTTTTACCTGATTCCCATCGTATCGCGCTTGAAAGCCAAGACTTGTTAGGTTGCATAATTTACTAAATTTTTAAAGATTACTTATTTTATACAATCTTTAGAAATATTTTGGGGAGCGATAGTGGCCGAGCGGTATGTGCGCTGTACAATTTACCGGCACCCGGTTCGTTCCTCGGCCCTGCACCAATGGCTTATTTAGTACCTAAATAAATTATGAGCATTTTTGATGCCATTGCTCAAAACGGTGAAGGAAAGCATCGTGAGGAAACCGGTATGTGGAACCTCCAAGAATAAAATTGGTTTTCAATTCGGTCCGTAAAATATGTCTCATCATCGCCATTTATATCAGCCGATCATGTTCCTACTGCTGGGACACAAACCTACTCTCCGAGAAAGAGAGAGGATGCTGGTCCAGTGCATATCGGTGAATAAAGTTACATGCACCATGTTCACGGGAAGACTGAAGTCTTGAAGAAGTCTTCCCGTGAACATGGTGCATGTAACTGCGCCGAAATATCGGGAGCTCATTCCACAACCTTACCACGGTAAATATCCCGTAAATAATCATATAACTTTAGTGAACCACCGTGATAGTTTAAAACAGTGTTTTATATCGGTGAATGTCATATGCCTCTGAACTTTTGAAGTTCTTGGACATACCGGTTTCCTCACGCTGTTTTCCTTAGCCGTTTTTGAGCGATGGATTGTTTCGATGGTATCGAAACTGCACATAATTAATTTAGATACTAAATAAATCATCGGTGCAGGGCTGAAGATTCATTTCGGAGAGTGTGCATCGGATCTGCACGATCTAATTCCCTCCTGCCCATTTTTCTATCGGATTGCCAGAGCGGGCACGAAAAACCGTCACCGCTTTATGGTTGTTTTTTTTATTTTTTATTTTTTTATGCCATAGGTGGCAAACAAGCAGACGGGCTGCCTGATGGAAAGCAGTCACCGTCGCCTATGGATAGTTGTATCACCCGAGGCATCACAAATACGTTGCCGACCCTTTAGAACTCGATTAACTCGCCTTTTGAAGAACCCCATGTTGTAGCTTCTCGGAAACACCGAAGAAGGTAGCTCATTCCACATTTTGCAGGTATGAGGCAAGAAGGATCGTGTAAAACGCACAGTGTGTGATTTCCACTGATCTATTATGTGTGGATGAGCCTTCAGGCGGTGGCGGCTAGTGCGATGGTAAAACCGCGACGCCGGCATCAGATCAAATAGTTCTTCAGAACACTCCCCGTTGTAAATGCGATAAAAGATACAGAGAGACCCAACGTCTCTGCGCATATGCGTGATATTCTTAAAACCCGTATGAAGCGCTTTGATTCCACATGTATTGTGCAAACTGCTAGTGTGTGGAATGCGCTGCCGAATGAGTGTTCCCCCATAGTTACAATCTGGGTGTCTTCAAATCACGAGTGAATCGGTTTCCTCTAGGCAAGCGTGCTCCAACGTAGACCGTATCATCGCTTAACATCAGGCGAGATGGTGGTCAAATGCAAGCCTATTAATAATTTTAAAAAATGATTGAACCGGATGCCGTCAAATTGTACCTAAAGCACATATTAATAACATGCTACCGTTTGACCACCATTGCTCCGCTCGCCGTTCGGCCCAGAATTCAGCGTTTAGCTAGGACCTTATATATACCTTATAGGAAACTAAAACGTCCTTGGCGCTTAGTGTTTCATTTTGATAGTTTTTAAAGTATAATTATATGTCAATAGTCACCTGATCGAGGGAATGTGATGACCCAGACGTCGTCCGGTCTCACTTCCATGTTGTATATCGCCTCGGCGTGCTTTCTGAACGCGCCCGGCATTACGTACTTGTGCTTCCCGCATTTTACGAAGCTTCTTGTGTAACCTGTAGAGTAACACATTAAAATAGTTTTAAAAAATAAACCGGCCAAGTGCGAGTCGAGCTCGCGCACTGAGGGTTCCGTACCACCACAAAATTTAAAATATAGAGCTAATACAAAAATACGTATAAAAAATACGTTTGTTGTATGGGTACAGATATATTTAACGTATTTTATTTCGAGAGAGCAAACGATTGCTTATCTTACATCGTAAAGATAATCATACAGAACTCGTGAGATGGTAGATATAATAAACTAAGCCTGACCTTGCAAACTGTCACAAACTGAAGATCTAACGATTTCAGCACGACACAAATAACAAAATGAAAACTAAAATAATCAAAATATTATGTACTTATATAATATTCTGTTTATTTTTATTTTTCATATGTATATAGAATACTAGCTGTTGCCCGCGATTTCGTACGCGTAAACTTTAATATAATATTTTAACCCCCTTTTGCCCCGCTTAATTTAGCCCTTTCGCAAAATCCTTTCTTAACGGACCTTTACACCTCATAAAGAATCTACCTGCCAAATTTCAGCTTCATAGGTCAAGTACTTTTCGAGATTTCGTGATGAAAGAGTGAGTGAGTGAGTAGATGAATTTCGCTTTTATATGTATAGATAGATCTACGTTAGGCCACCAAATAGATAGTAAATACTCAAAAAAAGCGGAACGGATCTTTAAAGTTACCATTAAAAAACCTGGGCCTATATTCTCTATCTCACATTAGATTCCTTTGCCTGATGCGCGTGATGTCATAACATGAAAAGTAATTGAAAAATGAACTCTGTGCCCTTCTCTAGTAGTCTCTATGACCACATAAACTCGTAACGCAATGTCAATTATGACACACTTGCCTAATTAAATTAAACTATTATCAGACGCATACGCGATATAAATGATTCACAGCTGGCTTGCAATTTGTCATAATGATTGGTCTTTATTATTTTCCAAAAAATAGAAGTATAAAGATAGTGCCTTAATTTTCCGCAGGCGCCGATTCCTAACCAAATCTGGCAGGTCATAATTGTGGTGGATAGTTGCAGTTATTAAGGGTCCTGTATACCCTCTGCAGCTTTCTCTCTCGCACATTTTCACATTATTGAAGATATAAAATTAATGAGTGTGAATTTCCAAAAAGTAACAAAATCATGTCATGGTGTCTATCGTTACATTACAAACAAAGAAATTGTCAATTTGATATATTTTAATTTGACACAGTAAAATAGTAATTTTTATTTCTCGTGTCATTTTATTCCGTCAAATTGCAAGATATCGAAGCAAACATTTCTTTGTTTGTAATGTTACGATAGACACCATGACATGATTTTGTTACTTTTTGGAAATTCACATTCATTGATTTTATATCTTCAATCATGTGAAAATGTGCGAGCGAGAGAGCTGCAGAGGGTATACAGTACCCTTAATAGATATCCCATCTAGATGGGATATCCCATCTAGATGGTATCTAGATGATATCTATTAATAACTGCAACTATTAAAAACTATTAAAACTAGTTCCCGCTGACTTGCTAGCAAGTCAGAGAGAGTCAGAGCAAGAACTAGTTTTTAAATTTGAAACAATTTTTTTGTAAGCACTCATTCAAATCAAATTCTAAATTACAAACGTCTCGCATGCAAAAAATGGAATGAGGTCAGAACATTTTAAAACTTTACGGAAAAAAAGCAGAATATATCCTGTAGAATTCAGGTCGAATGACTATTAATGCCTGCCTTTTGCATCCACTGAATGCCAGCGACTCTCACAATGTCGTCGGTCCATTTAGTGGGAGGCCTACTACGCTGCGTCTTCCGGTTCGTGATCTCCACTCAAGAACCTTTCTTCCCCATCGGTTATCGGTTCTTAGAGCGATTTGGCCTGCCTATTGCCAGGCAGGCTGTCGTTCAGTGTGGAGGTTAAAGGCATGTTCAGCAGAGGACGTCTTCTAGCTGATGATGTTGACTATGAATGAGGTGCAATGAAACGAGACAAAGAATTATACCGGACGCTACTACGGTTAGTTAAATTAAAAGCAGCGCCATCATGGCACTGCTCTTAGTTCGAGCTATGCTAACGCGTTCGAATAGGTAAACGCAATTGAAAAAACTCACACGAGTCACTCGCGACTTAGCATAACTCTTACGCTTGTACGTTGGACCGAGTGAAAAATATAAAGATAAGGCTGTGTAGATTAGATAGTCAAAGATTTAATCTAAACTGTTTTATATTTTCATCAGCAGCCTATCATGTTACCACTGCTGGGACACAGGCCTTCTTTCAGAGAGAGATAATAATATTAATATGGGCCCTCATCATCATCAGCCAGAAGACGTCCACTGCTGAACATAGGCCTCCCCCTTTAACATCGACACTGAACGACAGCCTGCCTTTTTCATCCACTGGATGCCAGCGTCTCTCACTATGTCGTCGGTCCATCTAGTGGGAGGCCTACCTACGCTGCGTCTTCCGGTTCGTGCCGGTTCGTAATATGGGCCTTAATGTTGGTGAATGTGATATGTCTTTGATTTTTTAAGGTCCTTGGACATACCGGTTTGCTCACAATGTTTTCCTTTACCGTTGTTGAGCGTTGTTTTTTATACTTTAAACCGTCCAATAATATAAAAGAACTATGAAGAAAGTAGCTTTTAAAAATGTGAAATAGCTCTTATGTTTTTAATGTAAATTAATTAAATTAAACATAATATAGTTGATATTCTCAACCAAATGTCGTTTATGAATTATTATTATCAAGATATGAGTATTTTTTTTACTTTTCTTTGCCTTTCTTCCGGTGAGCCTCACTTGATGGCTCTAATCTTTTACATATTTGTATAATTGCTAGGCTACAGAATATACCTTCACTAAAACATCGGTAATCCTTTCAAACCGGCAGTCCTAGATTAAATCAGCGCTCTTCGCAATGTCAACTGTCATTGTTTTCCAAATACTTTCTATAGTAGCTTTACCTAGTCTATGTTCCTCTAATTGTTTTAAAAATTAAATGGGTACTTCACATTTTATCACGAGTAAATACTTGTTTTAGTAATATAGTTGAGATTATATTTCAACAGCCAATTCATTATGAGTGCAAAACAATTATGATTAATTCCCAAGTGCACAAAAAATTGATACATGTTCGGTCAAATCACACAAGTCTTCATAACGTATGAGCAGGTACATCAGCCCTTATTTTGTACCGAAAAATATGTGATTAAAAAACAAAACATACATAATAATTTTACTATCATGTTAGTATCTTTCCAAACTGCCCAGCCTGCACTATCTTTATAATCCTACGCATTTTCGGACTATCTTACTTTTAATTAATACATAATATTTTTGTTTTTTATCCTTTCCTATACATATTTATTTAAATTAAATAATAATACCATTTATGAAGCTGCCACGAAATGGAAATTGGCAGAAATTGTGACTATATACTATACTAGCTGTTGCCCGCGACTTCGTACGCGTAGACTTTCATATAAACTTTGAACCCCCTTTTGTCATCCTTAATTCGGCCCTTTCGTAAAAATCATTAAACCCCATAAGGAATCTACCTGTCAAATTTCAGCTTCGTAGGCCAAGTAGTTTTCGAGATTTCGTGTTTAATGAGTGAGTGAGTAGATGAATTTCGCTTTTATCTATACTAATATTATAAAGAGGAAAGATTTGATTGTTTGTTTGTTTGTTTGTTTGCATTGAATAGGCTCCGAAACTACTGAACCGACTTGAAAAATTCTTTCACTGTTGGGAAGCTGCACTATCCCCGGTTGACATAGGCTATATATCCCGGCTTCGCCCGTGCGAAGCAGGGGCGGCCTACTAGTCTATACTAATATTATAAAGAGGAAATATTTGATTGTTTGTTTGTTTGTTTGTTTGCATTGAATAGGCTCCGAAACTACTGAACCTATTTGAAAAATTCTTTCACTGACGGTAAGCTACACTATCCCCGGGTGACATAGGATATAATCTATACCCGTGCGAAGCTGGGGCGGACCACTAGTATATTATATAGATAGTCGCAGGGGCCATTAACCCAAGAAGTCAAGTCAAGCTGTGTTGCAACTGTCACTCATTTGGTATGTAGAGGAAACAACATGAAATTATGTAAGTAGAGCAGTTAATGACTCGTCTTTATTTATCTGTGAATACAATGTTATCTAAAGACTTTATCCTACGATAGATCACGAAGATTGTGAAGGTACGTACAAGTTGTTTAGGAACTCGTGTCATATCATACAAATATTATAACGCGAAAGAGTTTTAAATGTATATAATGGACTATTATGCATTATTTTATTTGAGTAAAAGTTGGGTTATCTCGTGACCATGGCTACTATAACATGGTCAAAATTTCGAGCGTATAAAGCGCATAAAAGAAAAGTAAATAGAACGGAAATGAGAAGGAAAATCTGTTACCAGGCATTATAAGTGACCCTTGATTGAACATTCTTATTTAGATTAACGCGTCGAACTCCGCATCACAGTTGCTAACTGATTTCAAATTACTGACGTTTCGTTTATATGGGTGCAACTGGCTACAAAAATGCTTTGACAGCCGTTCGAATTTAAACAAAAAAAACTTTTTTGTGGTATAAGGTGTCTACTTTTACCTATAATAAAAAGCGCGATAAGTCCCAATAGAATTTTAAACATGTGTTAAAATCGCTAAACTTAAATAGCTATTTATACACAAGTGTGTTTGTCGGTTTGTTTCTCCTTCTTTCAAGCAGCAATAAATTATTTAAACTAATAGACGGCTACCACTCACGGGTATTTCTGTCAAAAAATTTACCTATAACGTCCGGCACCGGTCGAGTTTTTCGACAGCAATACCCGTGAGTACATACATACATCAGCAGCCACTAAACGTCCACTGCTGGACAAAGGCCTCCCTCTTAGAGCCTCCCTCTTTCTTTCTTTTTTCTTTCGTGAGTGCTAGCCTTTTATTATTAAAAAATCACGCTCAGGATAGTTTCTATAGTAATACAGCAATAAATCAACGTGACTTTTTGCATATAGTTGGAGGTCTGGATAGTAATATAAGATACATTTTATGCCGAAAAAAATACGGTTGTCGGTTGAGTTTGTCTACGCGATAAAATCGCGGACCGCAGCCAGCGTACAAAACCATAGTTGTTTTTTTTCTCTTTAAACTGACGAAACAGAAGAATGTTAGTGGACATTATAACGCGTATATTTTCATCCTTAAAATAATGTTTTATTATATCATTTATTTATCCAGACGTAACTTTGTAAAGGCTTATCAAATTTTGACGACTCTTGTCACAAAACACTAACACGACACGATATTAAAAATCATAGCGACGAAAAGCATTAACAATTTTTTTATGACATAGGTGGCAAACAAGCAAACGGGCTGCCTAATGGTAAGCATTCTTCGTCGCCATTATGGATACCTGTAACACCAGAGGCATCACAATAACGTTGCCGACCCTAATTAACTTGTCTTTTGAATGTTGTATGTTGTAGCGTCTCGGAAACACCGCGGAAGGTACCAAACTGATTGTAAACTTCAAAGATTTGATCTGCAAGTTAATTGCCGTAATTTTTTTTCGCTGTAACTTTTTCACTTGACTATGTAGTTACATTATGAAAATCTCTAACATAAAGCTATTTGCAACACGTCTTTACACCGATTACTATCTATTCTCTACTTACGTTCATCACAAAACAAACAAAAACATACACTGAACACAACACACGCAACGCACCTATGAGACATTTCTTTATAATCTTTTCTTCCTCTGGCGTACAGTTCTCTACCGCATACGGCAAATCCATCCAAGGCGCCATTTTTCACTATCAAACCGTATTCACGCAAATTCAGAATCGAACTGTGATACGTTACGGCACGGCATCGTTTTTCAATAATCATTATATCTGATTATCTTATCTTTTCTGTCAGTATCGATCTGGCCCGCTGAATCATATACGCGGTCAATGCCATGAATCACACCTGGTAGATGGGCTAAAGAGTCACAAAGTACAGACGATGGAGTCAGAAGCAGCCCGAGGAGACGCTGGTGTGATTTATTTGATGCGTTCTGAACTGACTCTTTAGAAATACTGTCGGGAACGAGTGGATGCGAATAGCGAGAGACCGGGGAGAGTGGCATAAACAAAGGGAGGCCTATACCCAGCAGTGGGTCACTCAAGGCTGATGATGATGATGAACTGACTCATCAGGATCTCGCGTAATGAGGTGGAAGGAAGCTGGAAGAGCCCTTATTACTAAAAAAAACAGATAAATGGAAGCGTTATAGACAGTTTTCCCTCTAGCACTTACACCCTTTTGATGACGACTGATTACATTTTGAGCATATAGTTTGCAGTTGTGTGCCGTTCAAAGAAGTGTGCGTTTGTAGAACTAGTTAGAATATGTCAGTGTATGCAATGCGTGTTCACTTCGACCCCTTCTGTTTTCGGAAGACTTTTTTCGGTATGTACTACCATATTATAATATACTACTATATTATCAAAGCCTTATCGGCATAGCTAGATTTTTTTTTGGGTGCTTAACAGTTTTCATCGTAATTACACAATTTCAGATTGTTTTTTAAATAAATAAGTCAGATTTTCTGTTGTCAATAAGCTCTCTAAGCTGAGAAAATGCCTTCCCTTTGCTGAGTTATGAAAAAATCATTTAACTTTTTTTATGTCACAAAAATAAATTAATAATTGATCCAATTTTATTGATTATATGTTGATTAAATTATGTTATTGTTTGTAAGTAATAAGTATGTTAGTAAAAAAAATATTACCAGTGATGAATAGATCATGTCAGAGATATTTTACCCGAAATCTCTGAACGATAAAATAAACGAATTGACTGAATCAAGAGATAGTTACCTAATGGTGATATTATTTCAACCACAATAATAATTATGTTTTTTTTCTTAATTCACAAAGTGATCAGGTCTTGGTTAGATAATGGTTGTTAATGATAATGATTTGGTTGACCGAAAATGACAGCGTCTGAAGTTATTTCCACTTCCTACCACTTTTTGCCAGTAACGTTCGTTATTCACATTCAACTTTGTAATAAATGGATCAAAACTCCGACTCGAACAAAAGGTCCGATTGGAAGCGGCCTGCATCGTATCGCTGCGGTCTCTTTTAGGTCGTCTGTCCATCTTGTTCTGCGCTGCGCTTACCGGTCCGTGGTCTCCATTCGAGACCTTTTCAGCCCCAATGGCCATCTGTTTTGCGGGCCAATCCGGTGCTAATGCTATGTCGGTAACTTTCGTTCGTCTACAGATCTCCTATATAATCAATACTATTATTATCAAATTTAATATCTAGAAAATAAACTACACGACACAATCTGTTGTATCTCTCGTCTTTCTAATGACAATTAATCTTTGCATCTCTTTGCATTCTAAACTTGCAATAGAAACTGTATTCATTATTCATACACTCTAGTCATAAATACGTAGTTAAAGCCTAAAATTTTAGCTAAGAACTGGTAAGAGTGATATGTATCTGTTTTGTAGTTTATTAGCAGAGTTTTAATGAATAGGGGTCAAGGTAAACGCTGATAAAGTTGATAATTAACGGAAATAAATCTACCAGTAGACCTCGACGCCTATTATCATGCGGGCTCATTTTTCCTAATTGAACTTCTAGACGAAATTATTCACGAAAAATTGCACAAGTATTTGTTCCAATTTTTTTTCCTATTTTGGAGTTTAAAAGTAGTGTTGATTTAAATAACAATCTGGTTTTTTTGAGAGCATACTAAATCACTCTGCTCTGTAACGGCTGCAAGGATTCAGCTAAAGCATTAAAAGAGCTATTGTGACCGAGAGGTACACTGGTGGGAAACAGACCTTCTCTCAGAGGGAGAGGACGGTTCCTAATTGACCTATTGATCCAGTGTATGTTGGTGAATGCCATTGTCTTTGAACTTTTGATGTTCCTAAGAATACCGGTTTCCTCACGATGTTTTCCTTCACCGCTTTTGAGCAATGGCAACGAAACTGCAAATAATTTATTACAGAGCCGAGGATGGAACCAGGTGCAGTCACATTGTAAAGCGCATGGTTACCGCCCAGTCACTATCACTCCACTATCTTAGTAATGATTAACCTATCATCATCATCATTTAGACGTAGGACGTCCACTGCTGGACATAGGCCTCCCCCATCGATCTCCAAGAGGGCCGGTTGGAAGCGGCCTGCATGGTGTCATTTAGGTCGTCTGTCCATCTTGTGGGTGGACATCTTACGCTGCGCTTATCAGTCCGTGATCTCCATTCGAGAACCTTTCGGCACCATCGGCCATCTGTTCTGCGTGTTATGTCCCCTGTCCTCTGCCATTTCAACTTGCTAACCCAGTGGATTAACCTATAATAACCTGCTATTATAAAGTACCTATACATTCAAATGCTAAAACTTCATGATTAAAGTATCTCTTATCCGATTCCAACCGATTCCAAAGTACGAACAATCTTTTCATCCACATTTTTAATTGAATATAGCTCTTGTTCCTATGAAATAAGAGCGGAAACATTGAAAGAAGGTGGTCGAAGTTTGTAGGATCACTCCGGGAGTTCCGATAAACTTCAACTTTAATGACTAATTAACTGGCACTTGACGGATTTCTGACCCTTGAACTAGAGAACTTTTAGATTGCCTGTAATCGACTTTTCTCCGTTTCTTGGTGAAGAAAAGTTTATCTTAGATTGCAGGTGATTTTGAACTGTTAAAATGCTCTATTCTTCTTCGTGCTCGTGCCATAACTTAGCTATCGAGTAATCTAATAACGGAAGAAGACAGTGGGCATATATTTGATCCTTTTTGGGGTGGAAACTGTAAGTCCGTAAGAGCCGGTTGCTTAAATATGTTTAAAGATTTAACAACAAGGCTGGTCGAAGCATCTCGCCAGTTCAGTGACGATGATGCAGTCTACGATGGAACATGCTTGCCTAGAAACCGATTCACTCGCAACTTGAAGACACCCAAATTGTATATATCATCATCATCATCATCAGCCAGAAGACGTCCACTGCTGAACATAGGCCTCTCCCTTTAACCTCCACACTGAACGACAGCCTGCCTTTTGCATCCACTGGATGCCCGCGACTCTCACAATGTCGTCGGTCCATCTAGTAGGAGGCCTCCCTACGCTGCGTCTTCCGGTTCGTGGTCTTCACTCCAGAACCTTTCTTCCCCATCGGTTATCGGTTCTTCGAGCGATGTGGCCTGCCCATTGCCTCTTCAACTTGCAAATTTTAACATAGTGAGAGTCAGTTTATAGTGAGAGTCGCTGGCATCCAGTGGATGCAAAAGGCAGGCTGTCGTTCAGTGTGGAGGTTAAAGGGGGAGGCCTATGTTCAGCAGTGGACGTCTCCTGGCTGATGATGATGATGATGATGTCAGTGGCAGTTCATCATCACCAAATAATAACCAATACAATGAGACGATTTTTTTCCCGTTCCCGCCATAATATTTTAAAAAAATGCGTATTTAGATTTGTATGCCAAAGTAAAAGTTTTAATTATGGGTCATAATAAATCAGTGCTTAGTTCTTGAAATGACGCGTATTTGCGTCAGGAATAATTATAATTTCGGAAGTGTTTCTCTGAAGAACTTTGTTAACTGGAGCGCGAACTGGCAAGTGAGAGATGACTTCCTCTCCTTTTAATGTCTAGTACAGGAATGGGCTACAATTTCTTGAAAGCATTTAAAATTTACAAAATAGAAAATCAAAGCAAGTTTTTCTCCCAAATATAAGGAATCATAAAACACTGTTTTAAACTATCACGGTTGTTCATTAGAGTTATATGATTATTAACGGGATATTTACCGTGATAAGGTTGTGAATGGAGCACCCGATATTTCTGAGCAGTTATATGCACCATGTTCACGGAAAGACCATACCCCGTATAACTCACTCACTCACGAAATTTACGGTAACTATGACTTCACTTATGACTTGCTAACCTTGGAAGTTGATTTTATCCTACTAACTACTAAGTAAGGTAATTTATAAGTAAGGTACTTATAAGTACCTTCTAGGTTAGAAGTTATATATCAGCTCTTTTATCGGTATGGGATTTTTGTACTCAAGACCATCATCATCAGCCAGAAGACGTCCACTGCTGAACATAGGCCTCCCCCTTTAACCTCCACACTGAACGACAGCCTGCCTTTTGCATCCACTGGATGCCAGCGCCTCTCACTATGTCGTCGGTCCATCTAGTGGGAGGCCTACCTACGCTGCGTCTTCCGGTTCGTGGTCTCCACTCAAGAACCTTTCTTCCCCATCGGTTATCTCACTCATCATCGGTTATCGGTTTACTCAAGACCATAACTCAAACAAATTCATTTAAAATTTGAAAGGTTTTTCGGGTCAGCTAGTCTTCTATACTAATATTATAAAGAGGAAAGATTTGATTGTTTGTTTGTTTGTTTGCATTGAATAGGCTCCGAAACTACTGAACCGATTTGAAAAATTCTTTCACTGTTGGGATGCTGCACTATCCCCGGTTGACATAGGCTATATATCCCGGCTTCGCCCGTGCGAAGCAGGGGCGGCCTACTAGTTTTTTATAAAAATAAGTAACAAACATCAAATGAAACTAGCAAGAAACGGCGTACATATCGGTACTATTAATTAATCTGCGCCATAGCAATAACATAGCGCAAGACAAAAAGCCAACACAAAACAAAACGATTCATCTTCGCTCGCAACTAAAGCGCAGTCCACACAAATGAAGTGAATATTACTTTATCACACAGTTTGTGGATATTTGAAGATGCCACCTCAAATGTTTAATAGTCATCATCATCATCATCATCATCATCACCCTTTGACCTCCACACTGAACGACAGCCTGCCATCTGACATCTGCATCCACTGGATGCTCGCGACTCTCACAATGTCGTCGGTCCACGGTAGTTGGAGGCCTACCTACGCTGCAGTTTGGCGCCTTTTTGGTAGGTATGAGACAGAAAAAAGGTCGCTAAGCTTGACGACGAATAGAAATTGGTAGAAAAAAAAACTGAATTGAAAAAGGTTTGGCTTCCTTCCAAAACTTTGGTAGAAACAGCTAATGTGTATCACGCCTTACGCCGGAAATGATTCCAGTGTAGACATGCGCGTTGCTAATGTAGCATGTTCTATGCTGCAGTTGTAATTACACACACAATGCGAGCATTTGTAAGAGATAACTCTATTATGGAGTGTGCTAAGACGGTGGATACGGCATAAAATAAATACTCTCTACATAGTATAAAGTCGTTCGTCTGTCTGTATGGCTGCTAACTCTTCCTAAACCACGCAACGGATTTTGATGCAGTTTTCACCATCAGTTAGATAATTTTTCACGGAAGGTTTATATATATAATTAGCGATTTAATATTATTATGTGTCCAACGCAATTATGAAAGCAAAATTAGAATGGATTTATAACTACCAACCTTTTAGATTTCTTACTGGTTTTGTTTATAGTATATGGATATCACGTAAGATTAAGCCGGTTACTCCGACTTTAGTTTCAACCGCATTTGGTGGTCTTTTACAAGGTGAATGTGAGCGCGCAGCTCCGTCTCGCTTTGCACCCAATTAAACAAACAACAACAACACAATACTATTTTTATTTTATTGGATCCAAATCTGCCATATTTGGTTTAGTGCTACCATGAATGAAAAAGTGACTTCATGATAGGTATCGGCTGCGCTGAGTTCCGTACCCTACTGCGTACGAATACATAGCTAACGGCACAGATTGCGCTAAAAGGCACGGAACACGGATTTTGTTAAAAGTTCCAATGCTTCACATAAGTGCACATAAGTGTTTTCTATCGTGTTGTAATTTTTATTTCTGGTGTACACAATAAAGAGTTTCTATCTATCTATAAGATTAAAAAATAAGTAATTATTAGCCTATCACATTCCCACTTCAGGGACACAGGCCTTCTCTCAGAGAGAGGATGGGCCCTAATCCATCATGACTAACTATAAACCTAATAACTATATCACATTATTTAATATTGCACGCCCCGCCTTCTACCTCCTGTATAAATCCTCTCCATCCTAAGGTTGCCTGGAAGAGATCGCTCTTAGTGATAAGGCCGCCGATTGTTGTACTAGTTTTTAACCTGTTTTATCATGTGTACGAAATGTGTGGTGTGAACAATAAAGAGTTTATCTATCTATCTATCTATCTATCATGCTGACCCAGTGCATGTTGATGAATGTCATGTCTTTGGCCTTTTGAGGTTCTTGGACATACCGGTTTCCTGACAATGTTTTCCGTCACCGTTATTGAGCGACGGCATCGAAGCTGCACTTAATTTATTTAGTACTAGCGACCCGCCCGCCCGGCTTCGCACGGGTGTAATTTACGTGCAAAGCCGGGGCGGGTCGCTAGTTATATATATAAACCTTCCTTGAAAATGTATCTAACTGATGGTGAAAATCGCATCAAAATCCGTTGCGTGGTTTAGGAGGAGTTAGCGGCCATACAGACATACAGACAGACAGACAGACGCGGTAAGCGACTTCAATTTATACTATGTAGAGAAGATAGAGAAGCCGGGGCGGGTCGCTAGTTATATATATAAACCTTCCTTGGAAATGTATCTAACTGATGGTGAAAACCGCATCAAAATCCGTTGCGTGGTTTAGGAGGAGTTAGCGGCCATACAGACATACAGACAGACAGACGCGGAAAGCGACTTCAATTTATACTATGTAGAGAAGATAGAGAAACCGGGGCGGGTCGCTAGTTATATATACAAACCTTCCTTGGAAATGTATCTAACTGATAGTGAAAACCGCATCAAAATCCGTTGCGTGGTTTAGGAGGAGTTAGCGGCCATACAGACATACAGACAGACAGACAGACAGACGCGGAAAGCGACTTCAATTTATACTATGTAGAGATAGAGATAGAGAAGTAGTAAGTACTAAATGAGTTGTGAGATGGCGTGCTGAAGAGGAGACCTATACCCAGCAGTGGGTGGAGAATGGTTGATGATGATGATGATGATGATGAAATGAGTCATTGCAGGAGATCGTGCAGGACCGATTGTGCTACCGCTCGACTACCATCACTCTAATGTTTTCAATTGAGTAAATTTGCGACCTGACTCACACAAATGACACAGGGACGTGCCCAAAAGCTATTACGGCTCTTATAGAATTGCTAATAACTATATTAGCACTAACTATTCTTTACGTGACCAAAATGCTGGCCTGTACCCTTAGTACAAGTTTTGATAGTATTCGAAAACTGTTTTTCGTTTTCGTATTGTTTCATTCATTGCTGGGCTAAAAAGTATTCGAAAACTTTTTTCGTATTAGAGTGAAGCAATCTACACCACCGATTACTACCGATTTTAGTTCCTCCACGTTTCCGATAGAGGCGCTTTACTAAAATGTATGGAACAATACGTAAACGAAATAAGTTTGCGAAAACTATCAAATCTGGGACTAAGCGTACTGTATTTTGGTCAGAAAGTTAGTCTCGCAACCCAGCGAGGCAACGCGGTCAGCATTTTGAGCACTGACTGAAATTAAATTACAGATAATTTTTGAACGATAGGCTATAGTTTCGTACATTTGCAAGTCAATCTTCAATAGCTTCTAAGCTTGGGGGAGTGGTATGATTTCCACCTAGGACAAACATTTATGTGATGAACATTTTTGTTTGTTCTATATCTGGGTCTTAATATCTATTTAAGTATGTATTTAAAACTATATAATTATGTATAATTATATATCCGTCTCTGGAAGCCATATCACAAGCTTTGCTTAATTTGGGGTCAGATGACCATGTGTGCAAAAATGTCCCTAATATTTATTTAATTAGTGCAGTTTTTTAAGTGTTGTGTTTGGTATTGCACATTTGCACTTTCAATAAGGGCTGAATAAAGTGCTACAAAATGTTTAATTTAACACCTGTGCACTTACGGACAACTGCTATTGCGGCACCTAATCCGCTTAGTTGGAAAATCACGCGACCGCAAACCGTATCTGGGCGCGATAAGGTTCACGTTCGCGTGATTTTCCAACTGAGCGGATTAGGTGCCGCAATAGCAGTTGTCCGTAAGGCCCCTGTACTCTGTACTTACCTATATTCATGCAAATAAACGAATTTTATTTGGTTTGATTTGTATTCGTAAGTTAATTGATAATTAATTACAAGTTTAATTACTTAACTCATTGTGTATTAATTTCTTTAATTTTTTTATCACTTTACTTAAGAGGACTTTTTTTTCTTGTATTTTATTTTGTTATTGTATTCATTATAACACCTATTTTCTTAAATACTAGAAACAATATATGTTTTAGCACCGTATTATGTAAAAATGTTAGAGTTTTTTTTATTTATTTCAAAGGAACACTAACAGCCTTAGTAAAATAAGCAAATACTAGAAACAATATCTGTTTTAGCACCGTATTATGTAAGAATGCTAGAGTTTTTTTTATTTATTTCAAAGGAACACTAACAGCCTTAGTAAAATAAGCAAATACTAGAAACAATATATGTTTTAGCACCGTATTATGTAAGAATGCTAGAGTTTTTTTTATTTATTTCAAAGGAACACTAACAGCCTTAGTAAAATAAGCAAATACTAGAAACAATATAAGTTTTAGCACCGTATTATGTAAGAATGCTAGAGTTTTTTTTATTTATTTAAAAGGAACACTAACAGCCTTAGTAAAATAAGCAAATACTAGAAACAATATATGTTTTAGCACCGTATTATGTAAGAATGCTAGAGTTTTTTTTATTTATTTCAAAGGAACACCAACAGCCTTAGTAAAATAAGCAAATACTAGAAACAATATATGTTTTAGCACCGTATTATGTAAGAATGCTAGAGTTTTTTTTATTTATTTCAAAGGAACACCAACAGCCTTAGTAAAATAAGCAAATACTAGAAACAATATATGTTTTAGCACCGTATTATGTAAGAATGATAGAGTTTTTTTTATTTATTTCAAAGGAACACCAACAGCCTTAGTAAAATATAGAAGCTAATAAATAGGTCCTCGCGGAAAAAAAAATTAAAAGTAATGATTTTAGTGAGTGATTTTAGTTACACTTGTCGAAAATATAAAAATGACATAGGTACATTAGACTTAAACAAAGAATTCCCTACTCAACAGTTGCCTAACCGCCACAACGCTCATGCAGAATAAATCCAACCCTAAGCGCTTATGATGGTGTTAAAGCTCTAGCTCACTATCAACATGTATGAATTACGTCTATAGTTAGTGTAGAATTTTAGTATACTGATAAGAGGACAAAAAATATTGTGCTTAGGAGGGGTAATGTATGGCCTATGGGGAAATGTATGAATCACCAGGGATTTCCATGTCTCTAAATATCGAACGATTACATATAGGTACTTGCAAATGATGAGTCATCTATCATATACCTAGCTCTCATTCTTATCTGAAATATAGACGGATTGTTTATATATTGTCAGCCTTTATCATAACATATTTACCTACACGAATATTTGTTTTTATTATTTATTTATTTTAGTAGTCATCATACTATAATACTACTAGCTGCGCCCCGCGGTTTCACCCGCGTAGTGATAATGATGATGATGATGATGAAAAGTAGCTTATGCCACTTTCTGGCTCTTGAACTATACCCATGCAAAAAATCAGGTCGATCCTTTGTTCCGTTGCAGCGTGAAAGAGGAACAAACATCCATACATCTATGTATACATACAAACTTTCGCGTTTATAATATTAGTAGGAAATACATATATACATATTATAAACGAATTTCTATATTTTTTTGTTTTGTTTATTCCACTATCGCGCTGCAACAGAGCATCGAATCAACGTGATTTTTTGCAGAGGTAGTTGGAATTTTTATCCCGGAAAAATGATGGTTCCTAATAAATGCCCATGCGGCTGAATCTCCGGGAGAACGCGGCTGACGTGCGCGGTTGATGTTACAAAACTCGCACTATGAAAATACAAATACATTTAAAGTTATATGATTATTAACGGGATATTTACCGTGGTAAGGTTGTGGAATGAGCTCCCGATATTTCGGCGCAGTTACAGTGTTTTACAAATACATTTATTCCCAAAAACAACAGTTATACCCATTGGACCTAAGGGGAGGACGATTTTCGCCATTTTTACACCCAGTCAACACCGACCCCTTGTCCCGACTTTTGTTTTACATAAAGTTGGCAACCCTGCTACCGTGGACCGCGCGCACGGCCAACGACTCACGTCATCGATGGTAATTTCTTACTATCAAGCGGCCCGTTAGCTTTTTTGCCACCAATGAAATAAAAAAGTGTGTGATTAAGACCATACGACAGAAGTGAAAACTTCATCAATGTTGACCACAGGTTGACTACCTATATATCTCTCTCTAGTCGACTCGAGCCGACTTTACCCGAACGAATTTCTGAGTGACGGACAAGCGTGTTCGGTGCTTTTTCCTCATCCCAAAAAGTGCCCAACGTGCCTAAAAAACGTGTCTTCCCGTGAACATGGTGCATGTAACTGCGCCGAAATATCGGGAGCTCATTCCACAACCTTACCACGGCAAATGTCCCGTAAATAACCATATAACTTTAGTGAACAACCGTGATAGTTTCAAAATGTTTCGTTCAAAATGTGTTCAAAATACTATACGCAGTGATACAGTGAGTGTGTTTTGTCGGGACTTAGGTTCGAGTTCGAGTTCCAGTGATAACCGTAGCAAAAGACTAAGAAAGAGGGTAGATCGTTATGTCTGCACCTAACTTTTTGACTGTTCGACCAACCACCCGCATTCTTCAATCTTCCCGTGAACATGGTGCATGTAACTGCGCTGAAATATCGGGAGCTCATTCCACAACCTTACCACGGTAAATATACCGTTAATATCCCTTAATTAATCATATAACTTTACAAAATTTACATTTAAATATTAAGTAAGTGTGATGTTACCTCCTCCAATAAGGACCTCCAGGGCCGCAGTCAGGCTACACGTGTTTAGTGATAAATGGCGTAACAATGGGACTTCATTACTGTCCCGGGATACATTAATTAATTTCACGTCACGGCTTCCTTTCATAACATCCACCAATTTCCAGGCAGTTTCGGGATGTGCCGGCAATGTTGGTAAAGCTGTCAACTTGTGAATTGCCCGGAATCAAGTCAACCCTAGATTATCAAATCTAAGGCCGAGATCATTGATTCTTTATTATTTCTAGACGAGAGATATATACAAGGATATTATTGTACTCGTCATTAGTAAACAACTTATACTGTTTTAAACTATCACGGTCGTTCACCTAGGACAAACATTTATGTGATGAACATTTGTGTTTGTTCTATATCTGGGTGTTAATATTTATTTAAGTATGTATTTAAAAATATATATGTATGTATATCAGTCTCTGGCAGCCATATCACAAGCTTTGCTTAGTTTGGGGTCAGATGATCGTGTGTGCAAAAATGTCCCGAATATTTATTTATTTATTATTATTGTTACAGTTATATGATTATTAACGGGATATTTTTTTCAATGGGATACTTTCAATTTAATCCATGATGTACCTACTTGTTAGTGAACACCCTGTTATCACATTTTGCATTTTAACTTTAAACTAGTGCATTGTGAGTTCTCTAACTTATATGCCTAAGTACAATGGAAAGTGTTTTACCAAACAAAAATTCAAATACCAATTAGCTAGGTACAACAAACATAAATATCTTCCGTGAATGTAGGTATGTTTTTATTAAATGTTTTTACCAAATGTCTGTTTACCTACATAACTAGTGTTTTTAAGTTTTTAAGTTATCTACGAGTTTACCAACATGCTTGTAATAGGTTAAGATTATTAAATAAACTATTGATTGATTGATTGATTTACCGTGGTAAGGTCGTGAATGAAGCTCCTGATATTTCCGCGCAGTTATATGCACCGTGTTCACGGGAAGGCTGAATCATTTCGACAGACTTCCCGTGAACATGATGCATGTTACTGCGCCGAAATATCGGGAGCTCCATCCACAACTTTATCACGGTAAATATCCCGTTAATAATCATATAACTGTAGTGAACAACCTTGATAGTTTACAACAGTAAAAGTTATTTACTAATGACGAGTACAATGGTGTCCTTGAATATGTATGTCGTCTAGAAATACACCCAATATATTATTTCCTAGGGCCTAGATGATTTAAAAAACGTCATTATTTTCCATGCATTCAGTAACAAGGTATTATATACACCACCCAAGGTATCCGATATGGATACAATGCACGATACAAATTAGTGTATTGTTCCGATGATTACTAGGTCTTCGTTCGGGGAAAATATGCCAGCTTTTGTGCCATACATCATTTATTACATACCTATTGAAAGGTATTGTTAGGTTTAGATTGTTGGTTATCGGTTTATTCAAGTAGGGAAAGCCTTTCAATCTGATTGAATAAGGATTTGTGGTTAATAAGTGCGCGTACTTGCCATCCATCCACATGCCACCGTGATATTAATATCATAATATTTGATGTACATAGGTAGGTATAACAAACAAAGAAAATAAAAAAAAGCCTTAACTATTACTAATTAACACTAATATAATCAAAAATCAAAAACAAGATGTTTTTGATTTTTATTTTTATTTTAATATTTGATAATTTATTTTTACCGACTTCAAAAAAGGACGTTCTCAATTCGACTGTATATTTTTTTTTGTACGAGTTTACGTGGTTACTCCTCCAATTATGAATATATTTTGATGGTTATTTTCTTGTTTGGTAGGTCATACTGCAGAGGGAGTTCCATATAAATTTATAAAAATTTATTCAGCGCATTTTGAAATAAATCATAGATACATAGATAACGTTTTGAATCGTTGTTGGTTCACTTCAGCAAAAGTTTTAATCAGGACTTTCAATCTCTGTTTCAAATGTCATTTTTCTACTCTACTTTTCTAAAATGTAATCTGAACTATATATTTGTATACTTTTGTGAAATTTAACTTTATAATTTTATCAACATGGTTATACTAATTACATGTGATGAATTCTTCAAGCTATCGTGTGCCAAATAACTGCAATAAATATTTATAATATTATAACTAAAAATCTGTATTTTTACTTACAGCTATTGAAGAGTTTTACTATCCACCTAACTGAGGCCTTACGGACAACTGCTATTGCGGCACCTAATCCGCTCAGTTGGAAAATCATGCGACCGCAAACCGTATATGGGCGCGATAAGGTTCACGTTCGCGTGATTTTCCAACTGAACGGATTAGGTGCCGCAATAGTAGTTGTCCGTAAGGCCCCTGATCCATCATCAGAATCATCACCATTACAATGTACAGTACAGTTCAGCCTAACACTTGTTCCCACTGCTTGGAGATAGGCTTTTTATCTCAGAGAGAAAGGGTGAGCCCTAATCCACCATGGAGGCCCAGTGCATGTTGGTGAATGCCTTGTCTTTGAATTTACGAGGTTATTGGACATACCGGTTTCCTCGCGATGTTTTTCTTCACCGATTTTCAGCGAGTGCATCGAAACCGCAGATAATTTATTTAAGTACTTTACAATTCAGGGTCAAGGATCAAACCAGATGCCGTCAGATTGTAAAACGCACATGTTGTCGCTCGGCCACCATCGCTTTTATATAAAGTAATTATATATGTACCCGTATATGTACCCATTTGGGACACCGCTAGACTTGAAAGTGTAATCAAACCCCGGGCCCGTACCAATGAGCTCTTTGGAGCTTATGCATGGATTTTCATACCACTGGCTTTTCGGTGAAGGAAAACATCGTGAGGAAACCTGCATATGTAAGGAGAAGGAATTCAATGGCGTATGTGAATCCACCAATCCGCACTGGGCCAGCGTGGTGGATATGGCCAAATCACCCTTTCAGGGGTAGACTAAAAGTCCAGCAGTGGACTGTTAAAAGGCTGATTATGTTGATGATGACTTATATATGTATGCGACATTCTAAATATGTATCTGCTACTCGTCAAAACAAGCCAAAAGGCCCAAACTCAAGAGGTTTACTGGTAGCCATAGAAAAGTTTCACTTTCCATTGCCTATCTTTCTCCTGACTATCTTGGCCATCATCAAATCAGTACGATGGTACCAAATTCTAGTATTCTCATACGAATTAAATACCTACATTATTAGACTCCTACTTACAAAGTACCCGTTTTTAAATCGATACGACAATTAGAAATAACTTAAAATCGACTTCCAAGATTTTTTCCATTAGTTCATTAATTAGTTTAGTAGAAACAATAATATAAGCGTGATAAAACACGCACGTCTACATTTATCGAAATTTGACAGTTGTAGAAGCCTCGCAAAATAAAAATACCATAAAATCGAAGTTTACTGCAATTATCTCCAACACACAACAATAACTATTTCTTTGGTATTAAATAAGTAAATAATTGTAAATAAGTAAAGTGAAGTGAAGGGGATTTAGTAATTGGATTTGGGAAGCCAATAAAGGACATATTTGACAACTTAAAATATTGCTAATTTATTAATCGTCATTAGCAGGAGAGGTGTGTTTGCTTTCTACTGAGGCGCGGAATCGACGAGACTGAAAATCTCATCTAAGCTATTATTTTTTACTACATACTATATACTGTAACATTTCATAATATGTGAATATGTGAAAATTTCAATTATCCATTACTGGTCGAAATATACAGCCATTAAAAGGCACAGGGACGGACAGACAGACAGATAGCGTAGGCTTAGTAATAGGGTCCCGTTTACACTCTTTGTGTACGGAACCATAAAAAAAAGGTCAGCCTCGACGTTGATCTCCCGACTTCTTCTCCAGTGATGAAGGAAAAACACTCAACTCCCAGATATCACGCAAAATTTTGTTTTGGAAATTTTAATTAAGAAATAATTTAGGAGACAGTCCACGTGCAACATCTGCCTCCAAGCACAAAGCCAATGTCAATTTAAAACTTATTATTTAATTAACTCTTTGCCCAAAATAATGAGAAATTAATTCAGTGGAATTTACTCTCAGTGGGTATAAATTGAATCAACGAGTTTTGATAACCTATGGAACAATCCATTCTAAAGTTTTATTATTTGAAAGAGTATTTTTAAATTAAATAAGCAATTCCATGGACTCCGGGGTCCACGACTTTTGTACCTATACCTTTGTTTATACCTTACTACAATTTTGTTAACTTAAACGAATAAACAATACCGGGAGACCAGGATAAGAACGGAATATTTACCGTGATAAGGTTGTGGATGGAGCTCCCGAAAAAAAAACGTCCAAAATGCGTACTAAGTACCATTATTATGCAGTGAATGTATTTTTTCGCCTCTCTGAGAGGGAGGCCTTGTTCAGCAGTGGACATTTAATGGCTGATGATGTGTGTGTGTGTGTGTGTGTGTGTGTGTATTTTGTCGTGACTCGTGACTTATAAGGTTCGAGTTCAAGTTCCAGTGATAACCAAAGCAAAAAAATAAGAAAGATTTATAGTTATGTATAATTATTTACGGGATATTTACCGTGGTAAGGTTGTGGAATGAGCTCCCGATATTTCGGCGCAGTTACATGCACCATGTTCACGGGAAGATTGAAGAATGCGGGTGGTTGGTCGAACAGTTAAAAAGTTAGGTGCAGACATAACGATCTACCCTCTTTCTTAGTCCTTTGCTATGGTTATCACTGAAACTCGAACTCGAACCTAAGTCCCGACAAAACACACTCACTGTATCACTGCGTATAGTATTTTGAACACATTTTTAACGCGAACTTTTATTTTTAAGGCAACCTAATACTGTATTCCACGCACTGGCGAGTTGAAAACCATCTCCTTTGAAATCGATTGAAATTCTGGCATTTCGAGATCTCAATAGCAGTAGTCGTGGTCTCATATAACTTTAGTGAACAGTGTTTTAAGAAAGTTTTTTTTTAGTGTTATAATATTAGATGTTAAATTTGTATCTTAAGGCGTTTGTAGGAGGTAATCTCTGAAACTATCAAACCTATAATGAAAGTTCTTTCTCTAATAGAATGCTACGCTATCCCTGAGTGATATAGGATATCTTAGTTCCCAGCACGAGGACAACGCTAGTAATAAATAAAAGGTTAATAACAGAGGGCTTAGTAAAATTCATTGACATATATAGCAAGGACGGGTGAATTAACTTTTCCAATAGTACCAACCCAATGGTGTTGACAAGCATTCTTTGTTGGTGGACGGTCGTTGCTTATTGTATCTTTCTTATGACCAATCAATCACAAATAGGCGCAAATAGGGGACGGAGGATAGGATGGACGAAGCTAGTAGAGATTTCGATAGACAACGCACATATTTCAAGTAAGTAGTTTACTATAAATATTAGGACTCATCACGCAATCTTCGGATCGCTCTCTCTAGATATTTTGTTCTATGTGCCAATCGGAATTCGATATCCTAGATAGATACGATTAATCATGAATAATTGATTAATTTAACCCAGAGATACATTATTGAGGTTAATCGTAGGTACACTTCCACTAAGACCTAGTGCAAGTGTACCTAAGTTTAACCCCAATAATTTATCCACGTTAAATCAAGATAAATGATCAGAATCAGAATATATTTATTGCAAGAACTGTGTACAAAAGATGTTCATAATAACTAGAGTATCAACAGTTTACCCATTTCGGGCGTGCAATTTTTTGAAAATTATGTAAAACTAACGAAAAACTATATAAAACTAACGAATAATAATTACACATTTTTACACATGATTGGGGATAAACGTAGGTATTAAAGCTGATTATGGACAAACGAGTAAAATTATTTTAAAAAAAATATCAAAATTACTTTGGCTACCGATCGGTAGCTTGTAAAACAACCTAATCAGTCACCATGACTTTGTACTTGAGTCACTAAGTCCTAGTGCAAGTGTACCTACATTTGACCACAATAATAAAACAAATAATTAAATACGATGAACATACACTCCCAGAACGTTCTACGAGTAATAAGAATGTCTGTAAAATACAGCGCTGTAATACAACGTTTGCCCAAAGACACTTATACTCACGTAGTTCATACATCTATAATAAATTATGTAAAATTCTTAAGTTGCATCACATGAATCGACATGATTGTAAATTTACACTAAGGAATTGGCTGCTCAAACAAGACTACGAATCTACCGAACATATTTTAATTCATCTCACTTAAAGAAAATAAGAGTTTTAAATTTTCTAATATCAATACTCAATATCATACCATCCACCCACACATACACACACAAACACACCCACCCACACACATACAACACACAGTTGCACGCACACTCACACACACACACACACACACACACACACACACACACAACATACGCGCACACACATATACACACACAAATACATACACACACACACACACACACACACACACACACACACACACACACACACAAGCGCGCGCGCCATTTATCTGATTCTTATATTATTGTGTATACCAAACATTATATTCCAAATTATTTCATTTTTTTATCACATTTAGTATTCACATATTCCATTAGTTTTTGTCTTATAATATTTAATCGTGACTATATGTATATTGTCCGGCGGAGGGTATTGTTACGCCATAACACAGGCTAATTCCTAGCTTGGGTATCAAGGCTCCTCACCATGGAGTATTTATTTAAGGAACAAACTATTGTAAAAAATTATGATCGACAACGTTTGTAGACACCAAATAAATATTTTCATTTTCATTTTTTTTTTTTCAATTAATATTATTACTGTCGCGGACTGGACTCGATTGCCACAGGACCGAGGCAGATGGCATAGCAAGAGCAGAGGCCTATACTAAGCAGTGGGATAAGGAAGGCGGTAAATGATGATAATGATGAATAAAACAATAACCTAATCAGTCACTATGATTATGGTTGTTGTTTTAGAAGCCACCGATCGGTAGCCAAAGTATTTTTAAACTTTTTCTCTTTCTTCCTTTGTGCATAAATAATCAGCTCCAATCATAACTTTTATAAGCCCCTGATTAATCTTCAATCAATATCTTCAATCTGGGTGTCTTCAAATCACGACTGAATTGGTTTCTTCTAGGCAAGCGTGCTCCATCGTAGACTGCATCATCGCTTATGGCGCGAAAAATCACAAAAGTAACCAAAAGATCTATTTTAAACGCTTAGTGAAAAACGAATTTGAAATCGTAATCAGACCACGCCTTAACATCAGGCGATTGGGGGTCAAACGCAAGCCTATTACTACATAATTATATATAAAAAGTTGATATTCTTTAAACAGATTTTATTGTTCCGTTCCGTTCCGTCCCGTACCGTTTAATTTCATTATACCTACCTAGTGACGCATTATCTCTTCCAGGCTAGTAGGTAGGTAACTGATCTGATCATACGCCATACAACGCTGAGGGCCCTCAGCACCGGAGCGCCAGCCACAACTATGAATAGCTTATTTAGGTTAAACCTTCCGTTCCGGCGGGCACACACCGCCGCTAATTCGGGCTGCGAACCGAGAACTAACTAGGGGCAGCTTCCACTGCAGGAGGAGACAGTGGAGAACCTTATAACATCGTTATGATATAACCTCCTGTTGTTCCCCGCCAGTTACTATCTGTGTGAATCGGTTTCTTTAAGTCAAGCGCGGTAAATCGAAAACCGCATCATGAGGTCAAGACAAAAAATCGTAAAAAAACACAGGACGTAGCTTTTTCTGAGATAAATTGGCTAATCATGATCAGAACATAACACATTAGACTGGTGAAAAGCAGCGAAATATAATAGGTTGGTACTTGGCACATAATATTTCAGTGTGGAGTTAAAGGGGGAGGCCTATGTACAGCAGTGGACGTCTTTTGGTTGATGATGATGATGATGAACATAATATTTCGCTGGTGAAAAGACATTTCGTGGATAAAGCTATGAAAAGCTATCAATCTGGCCATGAGCGTACTAATTTATTTGCGAGTATTTATTAGCTTCTCGAATAGCTAAGCTCTCGCCCGCTCCTTCCACTGTGTAAAGGCTTTATTGATTCGTGAATAATCTAATATTTCCATTTGGATGCCTCTGGCTTCGGCCATTTTGTGCTAATCTATCCGTTCACCGATTGTTTCCGTTTACTGAGTTATCACAACCACCCTTAATACAATGTATTCAGGGTTGGTTTTAGAGTGACAGAAAGTGTGACATTTTGACAAGATTTAGTCACTTTTTGAAAATTAAAAAAGTGAAAAATCAATTTTGGCGTGGACTTTTAGGTTTCAGTGGTTTGTGAGAAATGCATTTTTTTTTTATATATAAGTACGTATGTTTTGCTTGTATTTTTTACCAGGTACTAAGTAGACTTAAAGCTGTAATAGAAGTGTGGATTTGGTTGACGGACTGCCGTCCAACCAACGGGAGAGAAAGAGTGAGAATAACATATTTCCCTCTCATTCTCTCCCGTTAGTCAGACGGCGGTTGAGGACAACCAAATTCACACGTCTGTTAGCACTATTAGATCTACTTTATAATATAGATAGTTTGCAAATATCAACTTCATATTTAGTCAACCTTTACCTATGCAAATAGGTAGAACAAGTTCCACTTTTTTGTTTTTATTTTTTGTGCTTGAGTTCTGCTTCATTTATGCTTTGTCTTTTGTCTTAAACGTGCATAGAAATGTGTTTTAAATGTGTTTAAAAGTTTTATATTATTAAAGTTATATTATAATTTACGTGATATTTACCGTGGTAAGGTTGTGGAATGAGGTCTCCGCTCAGTGGTTGTGGTTGTGGTAATGTAACTGAACCGAAATATCGGGAGCTCATTCCACTACCTTACCACGGTAAATATCCCGTAAATAATACTATAACTTTAGTGAACAACCGTGACAGTTTAAAACAGTGTTTTATATTGTTGTGAATATATTGCAAATATTAATTTTAAGTTTGAAGCTAGTAGTAAAACTGTAAGTCTGCTTTTATTACTATGTGCTAATAGCAAATTACTTAGTATTTGGCTATACTGCCACCAAAATATGTATGAGTCCATTCACCTGCTTTCGGCTTAATACTGCCGTTCTTTTTTTTTCTAGAATAAGTGGCAAAGAAGCTACGGGCCACCTGATGGTAAGTGGTCACCGCTGCCTATAGACACCTACAATACCCGGGGCATTGTCAGTGCGTTGCCTACCTTTGAGGACTCCATTCAGTTCGTTCTGTGTGACTGTGGATAAATGCAATCAATAGGCCATGTAAGAGAAATAAAAAAATGCCATAAATCTTAGATACTGGGGTCATTTACTGGGCTAAACAACTAGCCCATACAACAAACACGCATGGTCTAAAATGGCCCACACTAGTTTTGGTGCTTCCTAATTTGATTTTTTTCTAAATTTAATCAATGATTATAATACAAAATAAATTATCTTCAGCTTCCTTATGAAAGTAACTGAATGAAAGGAAGCCACCTGAAAACAGCAATTAATTCATAGATAGGTGTCGTTGTTCACAGCTCCTTAAAGACGGGGTAATGATCACTCAAAGGAATTGCGAACAACGAGCAATTAAGAACGATGTCAATTAGGGCTAGAGTCGCTTGTACAAGGCGTTGCTAGATTTGCTAGGTAGCGCTTGCACGTTGGCTCCATGGTTGGCCAATTTTATTGGCCAAAAGGATTTGTCTATACGGGGCTTTATGGGATTGGGATTTCGGGATTTGTTTTTTTTTCTATTGACTTAGGTAGATATCTATACTAATATTATAAAGAGGAAAGATTTGATTGTTTGTTTGTTTGCATTTAATAGGCTCCGAAACTAATGAACCGATTTGAAAAATTCTTTCACTGTTGGGAAGCTTCACTATCCCCGGGTGACATAGACTATAATCTATTTTCAAATTCAAATTCAAATTCAAATTAATTTATTTCAGGCAACAAAACAACCCATACAATTCATTAAATAGATCATCAATACATATAAAAATAAACTAAGGTAATAAATCAAATTCATATACCCGTGCGAAGCTGGGGCGGACCGCTAGTATATTATAAAACAACTTATTAGGCTCTGAAACATGCAAATTCAAACTTGGCACCTACAATAGGTACAATCTATCACTTTGTTTTAGATTATAACCCATGATTTAATTTAAAAAAATCTTATATATTTTGTAGTTTCATATTTTTATTTTTAATTATGTAAGTTTGCTATCATTCTTTCCTTATCTGTTTTAATAAATGTGTTTAAAAAATGGTGTTGGTGATGCTACAAATTAACATGTTTTTTTTCTGGGGCCTTTATTAACTAAACAAAATACAAGCTAATACTAACACTACAAATGTAGTTGCCCATAGACCGTTGAAGGTCTAACTAAAGACAATCCAAATTTTCAAGCACACACACACACACACACACATCAGCAGCCATCAAACGTCCACTACTGGACGTAAAGGCCTCCCTTTTATAGAGGAGTGTTGCCATAATCCCCACACTTGGCAGGCGGCTTGGGGATCGCAGTAAGTTCACCGTGTACTAATAGTATGCTGCTGCCCATCCTCCGGTGGTTCTGGTCGCAGTTTTAGGACATACCCGGGACATACATAAATTTTCAAGCACAATATTTCTTAATAAACAATATAAAATAAAATATTTCACACGAACACATCCCAAAATAAACGTTGCGTACAGAATTTGGCCGTTGAAGCCAACATTGGCCTGACACTATGCAAACATCTTTCCAACACCTCTTTAGACAAATCTCGACTTTATTGCTCATCCACTTTGATCATGATCACGGCTTGAATCGATTTAATTGTATCTCCCCCTCGTAATTAAAATTTTATAAAGTGACTCCGAGAGATTCATTTGAAATTAAAGTAGAAGTCCTATACTACTTTTGCCCACTTAATTTGTCCTTTAGTATAAAACAAATTAAGTGGGCAAAGTTTTGAATTGTGACACTGGTATCCGCTCTTAATACTTTCTTAGAATTTAATTTACTTAAAAGGTTAGGTACTTCTGAATAAGTTCGAATTTAATCAATGAACTAGAAATAATTCAGATCAGGCTTTCTTGAGAAAACCTTTTTTTTTGTGTCTGATAAATTTTGATCATCAAATGTTGGTCTGGATGTCTTCCCTATTACTTACCGTGTGGTCTTATTAGTGGTTTTCTGCCTCCATGTATATTCCTATCCACAATTTTCGATAGGTAATGGCAATGTGAATTCTGTTTCAGACGTTTCAGTCAGCAATATGTCATCGCCGGATTTTCCTTACGAAATCAAACATGTTACTGAAGAGGAAGATAAAATTATCAAGAAATACTACAAAGGTAGTGTATGTTTCAAATCTTTATTAGGGCTTCACAGCTGAGCGGGAGAGCTGTGTGGGTCGCCCTTACTACGGGAGACGGGATCTACGCGGAGGCAAGTGTACGGAACAATCCAAGTCGCTGTGAAACGATCGAATCGAAATATGCCAACATATTTTACAAAAAAAATCGGTCGGTTTTTTGTATTTTGTGGTAGTACGCAATCCTCAGTGCGCGAGCCCGACAACACTTAGCCAGTTTTTTCTGTTTTGTGATTTTGATGTTCTAGTGTTTTGTTTGTACAAAATAAATGTTTTCTTTCTTTCTTTCAATGTGGCGACGTGATTGCCTTATGTAGTCGTTTTTCAATATCTACCTCCTTGGTACTGGATAATAATATCGTACTTGCTTGTACCCAAACCCACAGAAATGAGAAGTAAATAGAACGGAAATGAGAAGGAAAATCTGTTACCAGGCATTATGAGTGAACCTTGATTGAACATTCTTATGTAGATCAACGCGTCGAACTCCGCATTACAGTTGCTAACTGATTTCGAATGACTGACGTTTCGTTTATATGGGTTCAACTAGCTACAACGAATTTCTTACAAAAACGCCTTGACAGCCGTTCTAATTTAAACAAAAAGAATATTATTTTCTGTGCCCAAACCACTTTGGAAATATAATCTTAATGTCACTTTCCAACTTCCCAGATTACAACCGTCCGTTCGTCCGAGTAGGGCCCGCACGCTACCTGGCCACGGCGGGGTATGCAGACCGAGCGGCCGACATCTGGAACCTGCAGCCGAGACCTGATGATGTCTGGGTCACTTCCTTCTCCAGAGCCGGTGAGCTTTTTTTATGGCAAACAAAAAGTGAAAAGGCAGGCTGTCGTTCAGTGTGGAGGTAAAAGGGGGAAGCCTATGTTCAGCAGTGGACGTCTTCTGGCTGATGATGATGTACCAAACAAGCTGAAAGGCCGCCTGATGGTAAGCAATTACCGTTGCCTATCCAGGGACATCACAGATACGTTGCCGACCCTTAAAGACTATTAACAGCCCCTTTGAAGAACCCCATGTTATAGTTACTCCTCGAGAGTTAACTCGCTTTACTACAATTTCTGCCTTACGGCCTCTTATAGCAAATTTGATGGTTTTAAATTAATTTTATTCAGTTAAATTACAATATTTGAGCTGGAAAAAAAATCATGTCACAGATACATCTGTGTTTGAGTTTATGATTTGGTTCAAAACACGATAGAATAAACTTTCCTCGACCAAAAAAAATCTGAAACAAAGTCGATTCAGTTTATTTTTTTCGTTTTATGCTCTAATGAAAGCTCGTAACAACCTGGAAATTGCATGTACTGAAAGGCAATTTTATTAAAAAAAAATATTTGGATAGAATTTTGGTAGTGAATAGTTTAGTTTTTTAGTGAAATTAAAACCGTAAAAAGGTCGCGAGAATTTGCGCGCACCGCGTTCTACTGAACGCAGGCGCCAGGCAAGTCGACAGGCGTTATCGAGGTCGGACCTATGTTCGTTTTTGTCGTTGCACTCCCCCCGCGGACGTTCTGACTCTTGGGTGGCAAAATACATCGTCGCTATAACTTGGCGGGGGCTGAGGGAGCGTTTTGTTGCCTACGCGACTCGGATAATGGCCGTTAAAGAGTGTTAAGGGGCCCCTTTTACTAAGCCTACGTTGTCTGTCTGTCTGTCCGTCCTACCTATTATCGGCTACATCTTACGAAACGTAATAGATAGCAAGTTGAAATTTTCACAGATTATTTAATGTGACAGCGGATTAACTAAAAAATTATAAACATCCAAATAGTAATAACGAAAGGGGTATCCATAAAACAAATGTATTTTTAAACGTATTTTTGTATTTGCTCTAATGTAAAAACGGTGATACGCACAAGCGTCAAACTTGGCATGATTAAAGTAGGTACACACTCTAAAGTATAATAACAAATAGTTAATAATGGCACAGCGGGCAATGGAGAGAGCTATGCTCGGAGTTTCTTTGCGCGATAAAATCCGAAACGTGGATATTCGCCAAAGAACCAGAGTCACCGACATAGCTGTTAAAATTTGCAAGTTGAAGTGGCAATGGGTAGGCCACATCGCTCGAAGAACCGATAACCGATGGGGAAGAAAGGTTCTGGAGTTGAGACCACGAACCGGAAGACGCAGCGTAGGGAGGCCTCCCACTAGATGGACCGACGACATTGTGAGAGTCGCGGGCATCCAGTGGATGCAAAAGGCAGGCTGTCGTTCAGTGTGGAGGTTATAGGGGGAGTCCTATGTTCAGCAGTGGACGTCTTCTGGCTGATGATGATGACGAATAATGGCCAAGTGCGAGTCGGTGTCAAATTTTATTCATTACCAAGTTACAACTGGTAATTTAGTTACTTAGACGACCTTATCATTCGAACCTCGACCTTATAATTTCACCGAATCGAAATGCCGTATTTTACAAATTTTTATGTCCGTTTTTTAAATTGTTTATTATTGTATTTTGTGGTGGTACGAAATCCTCAGTGCACGAGCCCGTCTCGCACTTGCCGGTTTATTTATACAAAAGAAAGAAAGAAAGAAAGAAAGAAAAAGTTTATTTGTGACCAAATTAGGTTTTTAAAAAAATAGCTTATTGACTAGTTATAATATAAGGTCACAAATCGGCCCCAACTCAGCATAATGCCGGCCTTAATACAGGCCTTAATACATTTTTTTTTTACTAGATAGTGTTTTAATAACTAAACATAATACAAGCTAACACTACAAAAACAGTTAGACTACCCTACTTATAAACGGTTGAAGGTCTAAACACAATCCAATCCAAATGCTCAAGCCCACTACCAGTTGGCAGCGTACCCAGCATGCTGGCCGCATTACCACTCAAATACGTTAATTACTGATATTGTTGTACTTACTAACTTACTTTTATTATTTTGGTTGAAGGAACTACCTGGCTCCAAGAACTGGTCTGGCTGGTCCACAATAACTTGGACTTTCAAGCTCTAAAGGAAAGCGGTGTGAGCCGTCGATTTGCATTCATTGAGTAAGTTATTGACTGCCCCGGTGGCTCAGTTGGTAGTGAACCTATCTTCTGTGCTTGGGGGCGTGGGTTCGATTCCCATCTAGGACAAACATTTGTGTGATGAACATTTGTGTTTATTCTATGTCTGGGTGTTAATATCTATTTAAGTATGTATTTAAAAATATATATGTACGTATATCAGTTTCTGGCAGCCATATTACAAGCTTTGCTTAGTTTGGGGTCAGATGACCGTGTGTGCAAAAATGTCCCAGATATTTATTTATTTTATTATTTATTGACTCTAAAATTATTACAATGAAGAACAAATCAGCAGCTACAAGGTTTAGAAACTCTGTTTTAAACTATCACGGTTGTTCACTAAAGTTATATGATTATTTACGGGATATTTACCGTGGTTATGTTGTGGAATGAGCTCCCGATATTTCGGCGCAGTTACATGCACCATGTTCAAGGGAAGACACGTACATCATGTCTTCCCGTGAACATGGTGCATGTAACTGCGCCGAAATATCGGGAGCTCATTCCACAACCTTACCACAATAAATATCCCGTAAATAATCATATATATAACTTTAAGGTTTAGAAGTTTTTTTTACCAACTTCATAAAGGAAGAGATTCTCAATTTGTTTTTTTATATGTTACCTCAGAACTCCGTCTTTGATCACCGATGTGGAAAAATATTGTTTTATTTGTAAGTATATTACTTTCAAATTGGTTCCATAGTAATTTCATAAAAATCAGTTCAGTAGTTTGAAAATTACTAGTTTTTTACCGTCCATCTTGTGGGTGGACATCCTACGCTGCTCTTACCGGTCCGTTCGCCATTCCAGAACCTTTCGGCCCCATCGGCCATCTGTTCTGCGTGATACACTGCCACTTCGACTTGCTAATCCAGTGGGCTATGTCGGTGACTTTCGTTCGAACCTATTATTGGTTTATAAATTCTATAAATTTATAAAACCTATTTCATAACAAATAAGGAACTTGCCAAAAACATTCCTCAATATCTTATCACCTAATCATGTAACATTATGATTATTTGATTAGAGGCTAGGTATATCTCTATGCATATCGGTTCGATAGATTGCTAAATGGAACTTCGTCATGGCTTAGTCACATCAGTCAGAACCGACCAATGGTAGAGCTTCATTTTGAAATACTATCTGAGGTTTTGATACGGGAATCTTATTGTGGTGTTTAGCCACTTTCGGGCCTTAATAACTGGCAATAGGGCTGAAACTATACAGATTCCCAACGGAATACCAGCGCTGGTTGTGCACAACCAGTGAAATGCTGAGATGGGGTCAGTTTTAGAGATAATGCGCCTGTTTTCATGTTGATGTAAAACATCCTACTAATATTATAAATGTGAATGTAAGTTTGTTTGTTAAGCTTTCACGTGAAAACTACTTAACCGATCATCATGAAACTTTGTACACATATTCTTGGAGGTATTAGAAGTAACATAGAATACTTTATATTTTTTTTTATTCAACGGTGAGTTAACGGCTTACCGATTTGGATGAAATTTTGTGTTCCTGGTACGGGTCGTAGTAGCGAGGCCGAAGGCCGAGCTCTACGCATACGAAGAAACGGGTATCAGCTAGTAATATATATTGACGCACCTTGGCAGTAAAACTGACTCGTACCTATATAGCAACCTTTATTTTTATAACTATGTCTTGAAAAGTGCGCGTATTCCCTGGTGAAGGAGCTCTAATGACTCTAAAGCCGGTCGATCGTCTTGACTTCAGAGTTCTGTATAATGAATGGTCTCGACCGATAAATATACCGTGAGTGTAACGTTTTCAAAACGTTTTACTATTTCTTAATTACTTTATCCGCTGTAACATTACATATTGAAAATTTGAACTGCCTATCTGTAACTGTTTAGAAGATAAGGTAGGGCACATAGACAGACAGCGACTTTATGTTAACTTAAATGACATATTATATCATTTCCACCTCAGTTTTGAGGATTCCGTAGTACTACAAGAAATCCTTATAAGTTAATTCTGTCCGTCAGTCTGTTTGTCCGTTTGCCCGTCTGGACCGTCCACATCCTTCAGTACCCTCTCTAACTTCTATAGCTATGATCTCAATTTTAGGCTTATTTTTTAAACTATCACGTTTGTTCACTAAAGTCATATTATTATTTACGGGATATTTACCGTGGTAAGATTGTGGATTGAGCTCCCGATATTAAGCTTAATAAAGCTCGCGTTCAAAATACTATACATACGTAGTGATACAGTGAGTGTGTTTTATCGGGACTTAGGTTCGAGTTCGAGTTCCAGTGATAACCGTAGCAAAAGACTAAGAAAGAGGGTAGATCGTTATGTCTGCACCTAACTTTTTAACTGTTCGACCAACCACCCGCATTCTTCAGTCTTCCCGTGAACATGGTGCATGTAACTGTGCCGAAATATCGGGAGCTCATTCCACAACCTTACCACGGTAAATATCCCGTAAATAATCATATAACTTTAATACAGAGTACCATTGACACCTTTTTTGGTATGGATTCCTAAAAACCTTGCAGGTATGCATGATTAGCATTAATTTTTTACTTTCACGCAACGAACTTTAGTCCAAAACTATAAAACTAATCTTACTACCTAATCTGTATAATTACCTAAACAATAAAATGTTTATTGATTTAATAGCCTTGCAAGTACGTCTGCACCGATACAGATGTTTAATAATGACATTGACAAGGATTTTATAGTTTTTCAAAGGATACTTTGATAATATGTATTTGATAATATTAATAGTTTGGATCTGCCTTAAACTCGAGCTAGAACCGAAAAAAGTCAGACAAAAACTGCAGGGGTTGAGGTAAACACGTATTGCACACGTTGACATAGTTATAGCCTTACTAAAGTAAACGCATTACCATCTGAGTCGTCAGGTCATAAATCATTGTCTGTCTATCTCGCTCGCACCCACATGTCATATTCTGTTCATCTCGCTCGCACTTACAGGTCTTATGGTATGACGTTTATGGCCCTACGACTCAGTTGGTAACGCGGTGACTATAGTCCTTACTAATCCTTATCCTTATTAATAATTATAATAAAAGCGAAAGTAACTCTGTCTCTCTGTCTTGATGTTTGTTCGCTTTTCACGACTAAACCGCTAAGCCGATCTTAACGAATTTTGGCAGCATGATAGTGTACATCATATTGACGGACATAGGGTACTTATTCTCCCAGAAAATGCGGGAAAATTGGAAAATCGCGGGTAGCACCGCGGGATTCAGCTAGTTCTACAAACGCACACTTCAATATTGAGCCGCACACAACTATGCAAACGGTATGCTCAAAATGTAATAAATTGGATAGACCAATTGTAAGTGCTAAATGGGGAAACTGTGAGTATCTCTTCCATTTATTTATTTTTTGAAGGTAGAGAGCTAATTGCCATCTCTTGAATTTCATCATCATCATCAGCCAGAAGACGTCCACTGCTGAACATAGGCCTCCCCCTTTAACCTCCACACTGAACGACAGCCTGCCTTTTGCATCCACTGGATGCCAGCGACTCTCACTATGTCGTCGGTCCATCTAGTGGGAGGCCTACCTACGCTGCGTCTTCCGGTTCGTGGTCTCCACTCAAGAACCTTTCTTCCCCATCGGAATCTTCTCTTGAATTTCATGCGTCAAATATTTTCGTCAACTCACTTCACTTATTTTGCCAAATTATATCAACAGTAAATTCCAAAATCAGTGATGAACAACATTAATTTTCGCACGCCAGGATGATAGTTTTTTTTTTTTTTTTTACTTTACACGGCATTTTTTTGCAAGCTAGTTCAAAATTAAAATGTAACCTCACCTTTTGTGTAATAAGTAGGTATCAGGTAATAAGGTATATCTAATATCTTATCATATCTATATCCTTTTGGAGATCGATAGGGGAGGACTATGTCCAGCAGTGGACGTATGGCTATGGCTGAAATGATGATGATGATATCTATATGTCCCTTAATTGTTTGTCTGATCGAGCTAATATCATATCAAACACTTTAGTTCCATTATCACTGACAGGCTAGGCTTTTGACTACAGCTCACCTGATAACCAGTAATGGATCTCCTTGGGGTATAGAACAATGAATCACCCTTACCTACTCTCCTTAATCTTTTTATCTCAAATATATAATTATATTATTATCAATACAATACGTGCCGGCAATGATTCATTCCGGCTCGAAGCGTGCCGTAGTTAATCACTGAAGTGATGCGAAGTGACACATGCATGCCACCTGGATAAAGCTTGATTCAGAATAGATATCAGTTATGAGCAACTAATAGATATTCTGCAGTATAAGCCCTATTGTGACACATACCTACAGCAGAATTTCAAATTAGTAATCAAAATCAGATCAAAATGTCACACAACTTCAAACAAAAAACTTTAAACTGACTTTCAAACAACATGATTAATTAAAAACTTATTTAGTTATTTTAAGTTTTAGTTTTTAGTTTATATTTTAAGTTTTCATTAATTTTCTGTTTTTTTTTTAAAGTTCCTATCCAAATAAAAACAATCATGAAAAAAAAATTAAAAAAAAAAAAAAAAAAACTTAAAACGAAATTAATTTATAATATGTTTAAAAAATACTGTTTTGAGACTTAAAACAACCAACTCTAGAAACTCTTCAATATTTTATATTGAAGATAATAATGATAAATAAATATTCGGGCCATTTTTGCACACACGGTCATCTGACTCCAAACTAAGCAAAGCTTGTGATATGGCTGCCAGAGACTGATATACATACATATATAGTTTTAAATACATACTTAAATAGATATTAACAACCAGATATGTTTTTAGAGTTTTAGAAGAATTTCTAGAGTTGAGACCACAAATCGGTAAACGTAGCGTAAGACGCCCTGAGACTCGTTGGATTGACGATATACGTCAGTAACTGCAACTGGCAGTAGCTGGAAGCGAAAGGCCGAAGATCGAGCTGAATAGCGTGCCTTAGGAGAGGCCCATGTCCAGCAGTGGACAAATATTGGCTGATGATGATGATTACGATGAAGCTAATAAAAGCGTGTTAAAATAAGACCAGGGGGCTAACAGCTACTTGTTTTAAGGTGGTACGTTTCACATATGGCGGGAAATTCCAATTTCGAACAGTTTTTTTTTGTCTTTGTAGCTAGGCCGGAGTACTTAATTATTGTAAAATGATACGGTGTTTGCGCAAATCGTTGGTTGTTCATTACATTATCATGTACAGCAATTTATCAATAACGCATCATATTACTTACATTTCAGTTATTGCACACATCTTATAAATAAATCAATATAAATTCAACTACGTCTTTCAATCCACTTCGAAGACTACAAGGACAAACAAAACTGAGAATTTCCCGCCATAGGTGAGACGTACCACCTTAACACTCGAAAATACATAAGTTTCCGATATTATTTTTTCCACGTTGGTACCAGAACCGGAAACACTGGAATTCTTCAATATTGCCTGATCATGTTATTGTTTAGATTAGATTAATTTAAGCATTATTTGAGGATTATAGGCATGTGCTATCGGGTTTTTTTATTTTAGCTGAATGACGACTTAATTTGTTTTTTTTAACCGACTCCAAAAATTAGTTCTCAATACGGTTTCATTTTTAGTGGTTGTTAACTCAGATTCCGACGTTTATAAACCGATTTGAAAAATTCTTTGTGTACAAAAATATATTTAATGTCATATTTTCAGATTAGTCCCAAAGAAAATTCATCAAGGCGGTTCTGTAGTTTGGTTTTAAAATCAAAATAACTCTAAAATATACTTAATCTAAATGAAACTGCGAATTTTTACTAATTTTAAATCGGTTTTTAAGTTGATAATTATTTCTCTAATTTACACAGGGTTACGCGGAACGGGTGTACTAAGCCGAAAGGGGTCCTTAATACTCATAATTATGAACAATTTTTTCTACGGGTACAACCCTTAAATAGCAAAAAAAAAATTGCTATTTCATATATTTTGTCCTTTTTTTTATATTGTCTCATACTGTTGGCCTTTTGGCCTCTACAGCTTGACCGGACTAGTTAGTAAACACAGAGTGCATTCGGCATAACTTGGTGATACATTTTGTGGAGTGTTAATGACCGTTTTCTATGGAACAATTGTTATTTTTTGTTGAGTTGATCCCATAGTAAAAGTTGTTCATAGTCATGGGTACTCTGGAAACTGGCGTGGTTTTCACACATTTTAGTTTTATATGACACGGGAATTACTCGCGTACGGTTACTCCGACTTTGGTTTTTTGGACTTGAACTTGATATTTTCAATGGCGTTAGGCGGTCATTTTCAAGGTGAATACGCGAGGTCTTGCTTTGCACTACCGCATACTTCCATGCTTTCGCTTTGTATCATACGTGAGTAATTCCCGTGTCATATAAATAAAATTGAAGTGGAGCTGGGCAGGACACGTTGCTAGGCGCAGTGATGACAGGTGGACATCACTGCGCCTAGGTGGACAGGTGGAGTAAGGTTTTAACAGAGTGGTGGCCCAGGCAAGGTAGGCGGAGCGTTGGTCGTCCAGCTGCAAGATGGGTCGACGATATTGTCGAACCTGGACTAGATTTGCACAGGACCGAGGCAGATGGCATAGCAAGAGAGAGGCCTATACCCAGCAGTGGGATAAGGAAGGTTATGGACGATGATAAATAAAATGATGGGTACCGGATGACTTCTTTCAGTGTACACTCTTTTTGCGTCACCCAGTATAGGTAATCTTGTATTTTCTCATAATGTGGCGTACATTATGAGAAAATACAAGATTACCTATATTTTCTCATAATGTACGCCAAGCATCTTCAGCACAGACGTTGTGACGTACACGACATGTTCTCATAGATCACACCACAACATCTCAGTAGCAATTCATCATCATCATTTCAGCCATATGACGTCCACTGCTGGACATAGGCCCCCATCGATCTCTAAAAGGGCCGGTTGGAAGCGGCCTGTATCCAGCGTTTCCCTGCGGTCTCTTTTAGGTCGTCTGTCCATCTTGTGGGTGGTCGTCCTACGCTGCACTTACCGGTCCGTGGTCTCCATTCCAAAACCTTTCGGCCCCATCGGCCATCTGTTCTGAGTGATATGTGCCCTGCCCACTTCAACTTGCTAATCCGGTCGGCTATATCGGTGACTTTCGTTCGTCTACGGATGTCCTCATTTCGGATTCGATCTCGTAGAGAAACCCCGAGCATAGCCCTCAATTCGCCCTCAGTAGCAATTGGGTCTTCTTAATTCTTGTTACAGATATCCAACTCAAGCTGCAGAGGTCAAGAAGACACCTTTAGATCCAAACGCTCCACGAGCGTGTGTCGACGACTTTCGGACACTCCCGAACATGTCTTCACCTCGGTACATCAAGAGCCACTTACCGCTGTCTTTGCTGCCACAAAAACTGCTGGACACTTCAAAGGTATCTTTCTGTTACCGGACAAGTGTCTTTATTAACTAAATAAAATACATGCAAATCAAATTCCGTCAACAAACAATTCTGTAATATAAAAGGAAAGGGAGCTCTCTTATCAGACTTGCACGGACATTTTTTTTTTTTCAATTTTAATTTAGCGTATTTTACCTAGAAATGTATATTTTGGATGTCCCTCTCTTGTGGAGACCCAGGGGCTATAGCCATGATTCATTATCATCATCAGCTGGAAGACGTCCACTGCTGAACATAGGCCTCCCCCTTTAACCTCCACACTGAACGACAACCTGCCTTCTGCATCCACTGGATGCCAGCGACTCGCGCGATGTCGTCGGTCCATCTAGTGGGAGGCCTACCTACGCTGTGTCTTCCGGTTCCTGGTCTCTACTCAAGAACCTTTCTTCCCCATCGGATATCGTTTCTTCCAGCGATATGGCCCATTACCACTTCAACTTGAAAATTTTAACAGCAATGTCGATGACTCTGGTTCTTTGGCGAATATCCACGTTTTGGCTTCTATCACGCAAAGAAACTCCGAGCATAGCTCTCTCCATTGCCCGCTGACTCTGAGTTTTTCCAAAAGGCCAACAGTTAAGGACCACGACTACCACGAGCCATGGTTGCTCTCCCCGAAATCCAGCCCTGATCAATATTTGAAGCTTGTGTTTAACTTTAAAATACTGTTTTCCAGGTGTTGTATATAGCACGAGACCCTCGCGACGTGGCAGTTTCCTTTCATTTCATGCACAAGCTGTTCCGGTACTTCGATGATAGCGTCACCATGAAGGAGTTCTGGGATCTCTTCAAAAAAGACCTTGGTTTGTGCAAAATATTGTACACTTATCTATACTAATATTATAAAGAGGAAAGATTTGTATGTAAGTATGTTTGTAACGAATTGGCTCAAAAAGTAATGGACCGATTTTAAAAATTATTTCACCATTTAAATGCTACATTATTACTGATTAATATAGGCTATTTTAATAGGCTATATAACTATACCCGTGCGGAGCCGGGGCAGACCGCTAGTTTATAGTAAAAGCCGTGAAAAGTACCTATGTGAAAAGAACATATTTAAAAATTTATTATTATTATGTTATGACTTGCAACACCCAAATTTTTAAAAAATACGCTCATTTAGGACAGGTCTACAAGAAAAAGCGAACTATGAAAACCTTATGAAACTATGGGACCAACCCTGAAATCCAAAAAAATTTTTGCTTACGGTGGATTAACTAACAAACTATAAAAAAATCTAAAAGTAAAAACGTATTTTTGTATTAGCTGTAATGTAAAAACGGTAAAAACGGTGTCAAACTGGCCATGATTATAGTACACACTCTAAAGTATAACAACAAATAAATAATGGCCAAGTGTGAGTCGGTGTAAAATTTCAGTTCATTACCAAGTTATAACTTGTAATTCCACACTGAGGTGGTTAAAGGGGGAGGCCTATGTTCAGCAGTGGACGTCTTCTGGCTGATGATGATGATGATGATGATGAACTTGTAATTCCTTACCTGGATGACCTCTTTATTATTTCACCGGATCGAAATGCCATATCTTACTAATTTTGAAGTCGGTTTTTTTATTGATAATTATTGTATTTTGTGGTGGTATAGGAACCCTTGGTGCGCGAGCCCGACTCGCACTTGGCCGGTTTATTAATGGTATTGAGATCATAAAAAATGTTTATTTAAAGAATTTTGATTGATTTCCAGTAATGTACGCGCCAATATTTCCACACATCAAAGAAGCGTGGAATCAGCGTTCTCATCCCAATCTGCTGTTCTTATTTTACGAAGACATGAAGAGGGTAAATTTTATTTCAATTCACTTAGTTTAGAAGTTAAAAATGTAGATGCATCTGGATACTTCTTTCTTTCAATTGAGTAATTTTCTATAGATAAACAGCTATATTTTTAACTTGCTGCTACGTAAATTCCCGAGATTTTGGCGTAGGGCTCGGCCATCGGCCTTACCCAAGCCTTACCTATACCTATATCGAATCAAATTCGGGCCTTCCTGCTCATTTGACGCATTACCAAGCCTTGCTGGTCGTCGCCGATGATGATGATGTTATTGGGGTTTCAGGACCTACTTAGTTCCATAGGCAAAGTATGCGCGTTCTTCGGCAAGGAATACACAGCGGAGCAAAAGGCGCAGTTGGCGCAGCACCTGACCTTCGACAACATGAAGAAGAACTCGCCCATGTTCCAGAACAAGGAGAATGAGGAGAAAACCTTCTTCAGGAAAGGTAAGAATAGTGGGGTGTGGGGTAGTTTTTGAACGAAATTAGCTTGATTTACGTCACTATAGGTAGTAAGACTATGGAGCAACTGTACTTATATAATAACCGATGTAAAAATTCCAAAGATGGCTGCAAGTCAATATTGTCTGAATAATTTTCGTCCTCCCACTATCCATGCGTACCTACCTTCCCCTCCAACCTCCAAAATAGCAGCAAATAAAATGGCGAAATGGCCACCTTTGACAGCTGTCAAACTGACAAATTCAATGGCAACAGACGCTCCATATAGTTGTCCTCCGTACCATCCTGTCGACCATGTTTTGGGTGGGTACTCTTGCCGACTTGGCCGCAACTACGAAACTGTCTTCGTAGCGGCAAGTGGCAACGTCGGTCGCTTTTGCGTCGCTGCATTCTCGCGTTGCCTTCGATGTAATATTTTTCTCCAAACATTTCCCTACTTAAATAAATAGGTAAATATCGTCAGAAACGCAACCAATTTCGCTTGCTCCATTAAACTTGAACGATTGTAAGCAGTGGTATTGAAACTGATAGGTTGTTGATAAGCGGTTGAAAAACAATTGATTTAAAGACCCGGACGGATGTTACGTTGCATTCCATCGTAATTTTTATATAATTTAACTAACTGTTGCCCGTGACTTCGTACGCGTAGACTTTCTTAGTAAACCATTCAACCTCTATTTGCCCCTTAAGAGGGTAAAGGTAGTGTTTAGTCCATACAAACGTATTCCCCCGTTTTTTCCCTGGATACTTCCTTTCCTGTCGCGTCTTATTTTCCCCCATAAATTAACTAATATAAGAAATCATCATCATCGTTATTTCAGCCATAGGATGTCCACTGCCGGACATAGGCCTCCCCCATCGATCTCCAAAAAGATCGGTCGAAGCGGCCTGCATCCAGCGTTTCCCTGCGGTCTCTTTTAGAGCGTCTGTCCATCTTGTGGGTGGACTTCTTACGCTGCGGTTTCCGGTCCGTGGTCTCCATTCAAGAACCTTTCGGCCCTATCGACCATCTGTTCTGCGTGATATGTGCCCTGCCCACTGCCACTTCAACTTGCTAATCCGGTGGGCTATGTTGGTAACTTTCGTTCGTTTACGGATCTCCTCGTTTCTGGTTCGATCTTGTAGAGAAACCCCGAGCATAGTCCTCTCCATAGCTCGTTGTGCGACTTTGAGCTTGTTTATGAGGCCCATAGTGAAAGACCACGTTTCAGTGCTGTATAAGTGTATATGCATCACTGGCAACACACACTGGTCGAAGACTTTCGTCTTAAGGCATTTAAAGTATTTTGGACGAGAAGACGGTGTGAAGTTTACCGAACGCTGCCCAGCCGAGTTGGATTCGCCGATTGACCTCTTTCTTGAAATTGGACCTGCCTTGTTTGGCTGTTTGAACTAAGTAGACGTACGCGTCAACAGTTTCAAGAACTGAGTTCCCAACTGATTCTGGGGTGGGCACCACATGGATATTTGACATGACCTTTCATGTCTTGTCCATGTTCATCTTAAGGCACACCGAGACTCGATTAAAGCCCTCGAGCTTATAAGAATTATGAGCCAAATTTTGGTATTATATAAAATACCAAAAATTTTACAATTAAATATAATAAAATCAATACAATTATACATAAAATATGTAATTATATAGGTAGAGATTAATGATAACTGTTTTTATCATACGTCATAGATTGGACTCTACAAACCTATACTAATGTAGGTATGCATGGACAGGTGAGTTTAGTAGGTAAATCTGTAGGTACGACATGGAAATTAAAAATCTGTCCACCTGGAAATTTCTGTCAACGAACCAAGGTGGTGGTTTGATAAGCTTATTGGTATCTAACTACTCGTAAAATCTATTTCGTTAAATTTATTTTCCTGATAATAACCAACCAACCAACCCACCAACCAACTCTCGATTTAAAAAAATCTATTCATATAAGATAAATATCGTACCAATTTTTTTACCATAAAATAAGAAACTTGTAAGAATCACTTAAATACAACAAAGGTTCTTCACTAGCTCTTATATAATGTTAGATTTGTAGCTTTCAGTCGGTAGTTATGTCAGTTTAGAAGGTTTTGTTTCGCTGAAAGATCGTTCCCCTACCGTAAGCCCTAATGGGGTAACACGAATTCCTCAAAAACAGACATAAAAAAATATTAATAAAAGCTTTTGGAAGTACCTTTTAGCATCGCCTTGGTAGTTGGTTAAGGGGACGTATTTCGATCTTAAAAACATTCTCATAATAATATTTTATTCTGCTTTGTCTCGCTCTCTCGGCTATTGAGAGAGCAAGACAAAATTCAATGTAAAATTATTATGAGAATGGTTTTGAGGTTGTGATGCCCCCTGGGGCCTAACGCCGATACCTGTTTAAAGCAATCCAGTTTAGATGATGAAAAATATTGCGCGATCGAAAACCGTAGCGTGATTTTCCGAACTGCCCTGTTTTAACGTTAGTTTGGTAGGACGATAATTGTACTAAGGTATATCTCCCTTATTTGTCTGATCTGAGGTAGTGAGTATAGATAGATATAGAAACTCTTTATTGTACACACCAGAAATAAAAATTACAGATGAACATGGTAAAGAAACCTACGAGTTAGTGTCACAAGTGGCAGCTTTATCGCTAAAAGCGATCTTTTCCAGACTACCATTGTATATATAAAATAAACGTATACAGGGTTATGCATATAGACTGTACTAAGCAAAAAGGAGTTCATTGTACTCATCATTATGAACAACTTTTACTATGGGGACCAGCCCTGAAATCGCGAGAATAAACCAGTTGTTCCCAAAGAAAGATAGGTCAATGGCTGTTCCATGCATTTTGTCGAGTGTCAATGACAGTTTTCTATGGAACAGCAGATTTTTATTCGTGATTTTACTGTTGTTCCCTTAGTAAAAGTTGTTAATAATTGTACAATGACCTTCTTTCGGCTTAGTAGGTACAGTCTATATGCGTAACCCTGTATAAGTATATGTTGGTTAATAATTAATTATTATCATTAATTTGTGGCGGCATTGCCATTCAACGTGATAATGCCGTCAGCATGCTGGGTACGCTGCCAACTGGTAGTGGGCTTGAGCATTTGGATTGTCTTTAGACCTTCAACGGTCTATGGGCAGTCTAACTGTATTTGTAGTTTTAGTTTTAGCTTGTATTTTGTTTAGTTAATAAAGGCACTTGTCAATGTTAATTAATTAATTTTGCAGGTCAGGCCGGAGGCTGGGTGCAGTACTTCGATGAAGATATGAGGAAAGAAGCCGTCGAATTCATGGCGAGGAACCTCGCTGACACAGACTTGCGTTTCCCTGGTGTCCACGACTGATACGAGCAACAGAACAATTATATCTATCAAGGTGTTATGTTTGAATTAAGAGGCGCATTACAAAATGAACCTTTAAATTTTAATTATTTGTATTTTCGGGCATATAAATCGAATAAATAAAGCCGTAATTTTCAAGATAAATATAAAATAAGTAATCCATTACCAAAATTATTTTATTTTTTGACAGTAATTAAACGAAATCCATTCTCAAACTTTCGCTCCTAAAGTTTTACTAAAAACTACTTTTGTAAATGGGAAATTACAAATGGTTATGTTGAGTTTTACCAAAATCTGAAGGCGTTACATTCAATAAAAAATACAGATCTATTTAACACAGCAACTGAATTTTCTACAGAGCTTATTAATTAAAAATTCCAGTTTTTGATGCTTTTTTCGTCAAAAAATGTGATAGGACCCTTAAAATATTATTAGTATTTTTTTGTTTTTCGTATTTTTTCCTTTATTAATAACACTGAATACCTAAACCAGACAACCAACAACACAGACCACAAGATGGACAGACGACCTAAAAGAGACCGCAGGGAAACGCATGCCGCTTCCAACCGGCCCTTTTGGAGATCAATGGGGGAGGCCTATGTCCAGCAGTGGACGTCCAATGGCTGAAATTATAATGATGATGATGACCTAAACTAGGAAAAAAAATGTGTAGATATTGCCCATAAACCGGTGAAGGACCAGAAAAGACAAAACACAAGAATAAAAAAGAAAAAAAAAGTAAAGGGTAGGGTGAAAAATACCTAAGTTTGATTGGTACAGACTATCCAAATGCACTACTACAAACTAGACTAAAATAGCTAGATGACATCCTCAGGTCACGCTATATCCCTGAGCTTTATTCCGAAATTCTGCCTTCAAGGATCGTCTTTGCATATTATTATGTCCGAAGAAGGTGACTTTTATATCTCGTATAGGTACCTACTACCTACCTATATAGTTCCATTGTACTTGCGTTGTTGTAGGTACCTGTAGTTCTATTGTACTCATCGATGACCTGCGAAGAGTGCCTAGATCTTCTAACATCTTAACACAAACCGGCCAATTGCGAGTCGGGCTCGCGCACTGAGGGTTCCGTACCACCACAAAATTCAATAACGAAATTACTGTACTGTAATTACTGATAACCGATGGGGAAGAAAGGTTCTTGAGTGGAGACCACGAACCGGAAGACGCAGCGTAGGTAGGCCTCCCACTAGATGGACCGACGACATAGTGAGAGTCGCTGGCATTAAGTGGATGCAAAAGGCAGGCTGTCGTTCAGTGTGGAGGCCTATGTTCAGCAGTGGACGTCTTCTGGCTGATGATGATGATGATGATGAATTACTGTTTCTGTTCACAGTTCACTAACTCGCACAGACAGACAGACATCGTAGGCTCAGTAATAGGGTCCCGTTTTTACCCTTTGGGTACGGAACCCTAAAAACGATTCACCAGAACACTCCGTCATTGCCAAATCGCCCACCTAGACGAAAAAGCCCTTTAGGTAAAAAGCAAAGTTTCTAGAATTCCAGATCGATCCGCTCCAGTTCAAACGGCTAACAATCGAGTTAAGTGCTTACACAAATAGCTGAGTACTTACCTACTTTCTCGACTGAAAGCAGCTCGTCAGCATACAATTATATTTCAAAAGGTAAGAAGTGGGATAGAAATAAATATCAGACATGGTACTGGAAGAGCCAGACTGTTTTCTAAAGAATCCTCAACGCGGAAAGTCGAGACAGCGGCTATGAAAAAGTCAACCCTTCCCGTATTACCGTAGAATTTGTCCCGACGCCCTTCCCCGCCGCGACTCGACTGTTCTATTCTAGAACTTACATAAATGAGATACGGTAGAATTTTGTACACCCTGCGACGCCAACCAAACCAGTAACCAGCGTTGGGCTTCAAAAATCACAAGTACAGACCTACGCACGGGGCGCACCCCGCGATTTCGTCCGCTGTCCTACAGGCACAGCAAAAAGTAACGAATTCAGGATAAAAAGCAAAACCAAATTTCACCCAAATCTGTTCAGCTGTTACGAAGTCGTGGGAACAATCTTACACAACCTAACAGACTTGCATTATTAAACCTTGACCCAAAAAGAGAGGTGTTATAAGTCTGCGGCATCGGCTCCCAAACAGCTGAACCGTTTTTTTTTTCGTATGTTGACTGTATAGAGATTGTTCTAGCTATGATTTAAAAAATCTGTTCATCCGTTTGAAAATTATCAGCTATTATTAGCTCGAGACTTTAAAAAAAACAATTAGCCAGCCTAAAGCTGGGTCATTTGAACATCTCTGAGTGCCAGTAGCCCAAGTAGTTTCACTTTTAGCTATAATGAAACTTAGGAACCGGCGTTAGATAACATTTTATTATAAGAGAGCATGTTATGCTGGCATATCCAGTGATAAACCATCTACGGTAATCGATAAAGTCGAAAGCATGCAAACTCTTGAATAAGTGATGTCGACAAATTAACTCTTTGCCTTCGGAATTCAAACATCAATTTACGAAGGGGTAAACATGTGGGGGGAGTAGATGTCTATACTTAACTTACCTACTTATGTAGGGCGTTCCTGAGTTATAAAGTAGATAAATAAGTAGGTAGGTTTCATCTATTAGTTTGAAGGAGGCGACTGGAATGGACCGCCAGCCGCCTACTTTGGCCTAAAACTAAGCATTGCCATTCAGCGGATTTCAGCGTGCTGCCAGCATTCTGGCCACGTTTTCTTTCACCACGGGGCTTTTAGATTCGATGAGGTTTTTTTTTGTTTTAGGTTTTAGTGTTACCTCTTTATTATTCCTAATACCTATGTATAATTTTCTTGTTTGGTAAGTATTTTAACCAGCTTAAAAAAATTAAGAGGTTCTTGAGCTAAACCTAACGATGCTTTCCAGCTTTAACTAGAATGATAATTTTTCCAAACCGTTTTTTGATAGTGTGTAAATAAATAAATAAATATTCGGGACATTTTTTCACACACGGTCATCTGACCCCAAACTAAGCAAAGCTTGTGATATGGCTGCCAGAGACTGATATACATACATATATAGGTTTAAATACATACTTAAATAGATATTAACACCCAGATATAGAACAAACACAAATGTTCATTACACAAATGTTTGTCCTAGGTGGGAATCGAACCCACGCCCCTAAGCTCAGAAGGCAGGTTCACTACCAACTGGACCAACGGGCTATCTAAGTGTGTGGTTGTTCGTTACGCCACTAGATGGACCGACGACATTGTGAGAGTTGCGGGCATCCAGTGGATGCAAAAGGCAGGCTCGTTCAGTGTGGAGGTTAAAGAAGGAGGCCTATGTTCAGCAGTGGACGTCTTCTGGCTGATGATGATGATAATAAAAAAATATCTACTTCTAAGAGGATAATAAATACTTTGTTTGTTTTGTAGTAGGTATATCTTTTAATTGTCTCGCTGAAAGTGTGAAAAGTAGAGTAGGTACAGTAGGTAGTAGGTACTCATAGGTACTATTCTCCTCGGGGATAAAGGTGTCTGTGTCTTGTGCGTGCTTGAATCCCTAGCGTATTAAAGGATTATATTCTGCTTTATCCCCCTTGTTGAATAATCTAGGTACGTACTATTAGTTTTACGTAAAAGACAGATCAGATAAACAGAAAATGATTTTGTCAGTAATAGATAACTGCTATGTAGGCGGGTATTTATTCATATCGTGTTTGATATCATATCTAATAGAACCTAAGTATGGGTTGATTACTGGAGTGCAGTTTGCTATCAGGAACCACGATCCTAAAAATAAATAGATTTTTTCGCCAGCGTGCGTCATAAATATATATCACAAGCTAGGTACCTTACCTAGTAATTTGTGTTATTAGATGGGGTTAGATTTGTAAGTTTGTCATGATTGTGTCAAAAAGCTAGTCCTACAGTCAGTACTGTCAGGGTGGGGCAGTATTTGAAATACTTGTAATTAAAATACGTAATTGAAATACAAATACGTATTTGGTATTTGTATTTCAATTACTTCCTTAAAATTTAATTTGTAATTCGTATTTCAAATACCTGACGCCGAGGTATTTTGTAATTAGTATTTCAAATACTTGAGGGTTCAAAATAAATTTTAACATTAAAATACATTTAACCTTCATTTAGCGATCGTGAGTGTGAGTGCGAGGCGAGAGTGTAATTTTTGTCTGACAGTACATTAAAAAATCTAGTGTTTATAAAAGGAAACTCTGGTTTTACTGATTAATTAATCTTGTTTTCCTCTACTTTTCAGCCCGTGCTGTCTAGATTACTAATTTTGTATTTTGTAATTTGTATTTCGTATTTCAATTAAAAATAGCTAAAATACTGTATTTTGTATTTTATATTTCAAATACCTTACTCAAAGATATTTTGTATTTCGTATTTTAATTACTTGCGATACAGTATTTTTTAATTTGTATTTCAATTAAAGCAAACCATGTATTTTGCCCAGCCCTGAGTACTGTACAGTACACAGAACTGACTGTGGTATCCCTACTTAGATTAATGTTATCTTACAAGGGACACTAAACAGCGGCCGTGTGGTCAGATTAATATAGCAATCTAACCATGGATACCTTTTGGCTCTGGTATCCCTACTTAGATTAATGTTATCTTACAAGGGACACTAAACAGTGGCCGTGTGGTCAGATTAATATAGCAATCTAACCATGGATATCTTTTGGCTCTGGTATCCCTACTTAGATTAATGCAATCTTACAAGGGACACTAAACAGTAGCCGTGTGGTCAGATTAATATAGCAATCTAACCATGGATACCTTTTGGCTCTGGTATCCCTACTTAGATTAATGCAATCTTACGGACACTAAACAGTGGCCGTAGTCAGATCCATATATCAAAGCGATCTGACAACGGATACCTAACGGAAATGTTAGGTTAGATTAGTGTTGCATAGCTGACTCTGGTGTGAATCGACCCTAATTATGGCTACAAATAATAAAACATTATAATACGTTTATCCATTTATTTCTCATTGTAAACTCATACACATGTTCTATCAACCGTTTATACTTTACGATAGGTATGCACTTGGTATCTCACTTACTGTAACTTAAAATTACTTTGTAAGACATTTTCTGAGCTAAGGAAACTGCTAGTTGGTAGTTAATAACAGTCAAACTTTGTATTGTGATTCTTTAATACGATTTCAACGTATGAGTGCGAAGGTTTACTCATTTGAAAACCAACGAGAGCGTTATCTAGATGATATTAAATAATTATCAGTTTAAAAAGAAACGACTTCACTAAATTAGTAAAAACACAAACAAACAAAAACACTACTTGAATGACCATATTGTCATCCATGTAAACGATTATTTTTTTCAAGGTAAGTGCCTTTTTTAAAGAGCCATTCTACTGATTATTGGTGTTGTGTAAATAGAGATAACGCTTTACATGTAATAAGTTGTTAGTTATGTTTGTGTGATATAAGTTTTTGTAAAAGTGTCGAATATTTTTTTTCCCTTTTTTTTCTTTCTTTCTTTCTTTCTTACATGGCTGGACATCGACTAAAGCAATAGGCTATCGGACAGTTGTTTCATTTGCTAGTTGGTTTAGCGGAAAAATTTAATATGTAAAAAAATTATAATAAAAAATAATAATATGTTTAATATGTAATTTAGTATGTGTTTTATATGTATGTGTATGTGTTTTGTTGTGTGTGTGTTCTGTTTGTGTATGTGTTTTTGTTTGTTGTTGTGTGTGTTATTTAAGAAATTATTTAAATCAGACAAAAAAAATGAGACAGGCGGTTTAAATTTTTTGTCAGATGGATGGATGATGGATGTTCTGTCCCATTTTCTGCAATGTCAGTATGGAGTTTGTATGGCGTACTTAGAAATGACGTCAATATTTAGTACAGTACTCTCTCTGTCTAGCCAGACATTGAAATGCCTATATCTTCCTTAATTATGAACACAATTTAGTGTTCAATGATCAGCTCTATTGTATGGTTTGTAAAACACCAAAAAATATCAGTCCGGTAGCCTATTACCACAGAAAACACAAGAGAGTAGAAAGTTCACACCGCAAAAAAAATTAAATAGATAAGGACTATACGATATACGAGGCAATAAAGTAGCAATTCAACTCGCACAGCGCTGGATACCGCTTACTATATTCAACTAGAGAGCCGCTCTCTTTCTATCACGTAGCTCTATCTCTCCTGACGTGGCCCGTGTAACTTTAGGGTTGTCTATTACAGTCTGTGGACCTTTTTCATGTTTTTTATTGTAAATAGGCTTTCGCTTGGCCGCCAACTCGCCTGAGCGGCCTACGATGGAGCCCGCTTGCCTAGAAGAAACCTATTCACTCTCGACTTGAAGACACCCAGATTGTATCTATTTTCTATTTTCTGTAACTGTCAAAAAGTTTTACTGCCAAGGTATTCTCATCACACAGAAATGTCTTACAAGGTAACCTATTGTAAATGCATTATTACATACTCGGGCGCACCTTAATTGACTCGAAACAAAATGAAGCATGATCACAAAAACAAATCAAACTATCTTAAAATATATTAAAAACAAAAACAAAATCATTTCCTTAATTTCTTAGTCAAAATGTCTTGTCAGTACCAAAGTAAAAGATTATTTGCAACAATATGTTATGGCACCTGATCTAATAATAAACAACAAATGTTAAAAAATAAAATCTATAAAAAACATTGTCGCATTCACTTATAAAAAAATTAAATTAAATTCAAATTGCATGAGACTTGACAACCACCACTAACAGTTAAAACTAGTAGTTAAAACTAGTAGTTAAAACTTCTATGTTTTCGCCGCAAAAAGTAAATTTTTAACTTAGGTTCTTCTATGACGTCACATTCAATATCTACGAATCTGCAATGCAAGTACCGTTTTTTGTCGATCGTCAAATTCTATAAAATGACATAGAATCGATCATAACAAGCCTGATCAAATTTTTCGATATCAACTGTCAAATTTGACGATCGATAAAGAACGGTACTTGTTATGGCAACTGCGTCAATCATGCGGAGCCAAAAGCCCCAACATGGGGAAGAAGAAAAAAACGGTACTTACACTGCACGTTACATTCTATCGTACTGTCAAACCACCTGTCAAGTGCCATGCTATTTGAAAAGGACCATAATTTTCTAACAGAAGGAAATCTTAGAGCACATTCATTGCGACAAAGTTCTATAATATTTGAAATCGACCATCGAGCGAATTCTTCAAAATTTTATAAAATTACCTTTTTGGTAACATCAGCTTATTGCTTTTATAGAGAATCAACGTAGAACATCTTAGGCGATCATAAGTCGCCTATACAGTATTTTATTCAAAAAAAAATTGCCCAGTAAAATTTGTTTCTTTACTATACTGTATCAATAACGATTATTTTAAATAGTGTGCAATAATTACATTGAAAAATTGTGTACTTAAACAGTAAATTGTCTGGTATTCTGTCATTTCAAACTTATTTATGGAGACAAACAGGCCCCCAATTCTACTAAAGAAATTGTTTTTAAATAGTAATTGTTTCAATTTTTATTTTTTTATATTTGCCTCGAAAACTGACAGTTTTTTATACTAAGTTATAATATTAGGTGGTGGTATTTTTCTAGTATAGTTTTTTTTTAACTATCAATTTTGAGAAAATTATTTAAAAAATAAATTCAAACAATTACAATAAAAAAAAAAAACTTTAGTAGAATCGGGCCCAGCAATCGTGTTTTATAACCGCTACGACCACAGATATTAATCTTGATAGATACCGCGACCACGTCAAATTGTATGAGAATAGCGTGCCGTTTTGTATGTAGGTACATCATGAGAGCAATTTATCTTTTGGAGTTTTGGCGCCTACGTGTCACCTCTTATTTTCCTGAACTTGAGTATTTTCGAGTGGTTTGTGTATTAATTCAGTGTGGAGGTTAAAGGGGGAGGCCTATGTTCAGCAGTAGACGTCTTCTGGCTGATGATGTTGATGATTATGTGTAATAATGGTGGCTACTATTATTTATTAAGTGTTCGTGGACTCTCAGAGTGTAAAGATCTCAAAGAGATATAACGCGGTGAAAAGTTTACGTTTCCAAAACTCCATAGGAGTCTCCACCACTTTACTTGGGCATGATTTTGACTTGACCGTGACTTACTTTTATTGATACTAGACTTGTATTTTAATACTTTTCACAGGCAAATGCACGGAGAAGTGCTACGCCAAAATGCTCACAAAAAACAGAATTTAAAAAAAAAGCTTTGATTTCCATTCGCGCAACCATCCGCTTTAGAGGATTTATAAAAAAATTGCTTTGACGTCTGACGTGCTAATGAATTATGAAACTGAATTATGCGCCGTGCTAGTTGGAGCATTAATCCAACTTAAAACAGGAACTAGACATTCAGACACACAAAGTAGGTGAACTCGCGGAATCTAACCTGATGAAAATCTGTGGCTGCGACTTCGCCAAATTGCGTCTTCCATTTTCCGAACAATTTACGAAGCCGTAAATGCATGCTGGCACCTTCATAAATTGTCCTAATTATACAGGGTTACGCATAAAGACTGTGCTAAGCCGAAAGGAGGTCATTGTACTCATAATTATAAACAACTTTAACTATGAGACCAACCTCAAAATATCAGATGTTCTATGTTTTTTTTTTCAATTTCAGGGTTGGTCCCATTGTAAAAGTTGTTTATAATGATGAATACAATAACGTCCTTTCGGCTTAGTACAGTCTATATGCGTTACCCTGTTCTTTTTCTATTTCTGCTTGTCTCCAAGTGTACAGCCAGTTTTTATTTCAAGTATACCTCTCTAAAAGATCAACGTTTCCCAAACTTACGTCGTTACAGTACAAACTCAACCTTACCTTACTTATCTCTAACTTGACGTAACTTAGTTTAATTATGCATTATCTTTGGCGAATACACTGTTTATGGTACCATGAATATGGAGTTCGCCGAGCACAGGTGAGTCAAATTAAGATAATGGAATTAGCAAAAGGTTTGTTTCAGAATGTGCTATAAAAGTACCAGTTGCTAGCCATCACTTAAATTATGTGGAAGATGAAACTTTCGGTTATCTCATTTCGCGTATCACAATCGTTTTTTTATCATTCGGATGTTATTCGGTAAAGAACATGGACAAGACGCAAATCATGTCGAATGTCCATGTTGAACCCGTGCCGATAGTCGTTGGGAACAATACTCTAGAAGTTGTTGACCATTACACCTATCTTGGACAGATTGTTCAGTTAGGTAAGTCCAACTTAAGCAAAGAGGTCGCCCGAAGAATCCAACTCGGATGGGCAGCGTTCGGGAAATTGCGTGACATCTTCTCGTCCAAGATACCACAGTGCCTCAAGACGAGGGTCTTTGACCAGTGTGTGCTGCCAGTGATGACATATGGTACTGAGACCTGGTCCTTAACTGTTGGCCTTTTGGAAAAACTCAAGAGTAACACAGCGGGCAATGGAGAGAGCTATGCTCGGAGTTTCTTTGCGCGATAAAATCCGAAACGTGGATATTCGCCAAAGAACCAGAGTCACCGACATAGCTGTTAAAATTTGCAAGTTGAAAAAATAAGTGACATATAAATTATGAGAAATTTTATCTGACGGTTAGATATTTTTAATGATTGTGAAACGCAAGCTGGTATTTATTTGATAGTTAAGTTCTTATTAGCTTAACTGGAACGTTAGCCGGACATTCTGAAACAATGCCTATTATGTATAAATAGTCTTTGTTTCCATACTTCTGTAACCAGAAAGTTGTACTGACACAATAATTTGTAACAAAAGAAAATGTATAGTGTTTAAAAATAAATTTCTTTGAATTTTAAAAATTCACGCAAATCGGCAGCGCGATCACGTTGCTATCAGCAACGACACCCAATCAGCGTCCTTGACGTCATCGTTCCGGCAACGGTAATTGGACATCCGCCGACTGCCAACTGTGATTAAAATACTAAAAAGCCCAGTATATTGTACCCTTACTACAAGTTTTGAAGTTCAAAACTTTTTTAGTTTTCGTATTGTTCCATGCATTTTAGTAAACCGCCTCCAGCGGAAACGCGGAGTAACTAAAATCTGTAGTAATCGGCAGTATGTTTTCGAATAGCTATCAGCCCAACAATGTATGGAAAAATACGAAAACGAAAAAGTTTTCTAATACTATCAAAGCTTATACTAAGGGTACTTTTGTTTCTGCCACGCACCTGTAAGTTGTGGAATGGCTTACCACCTTCGGTTTTTCCTCCGAAGTATAATTTGGACTGCTTCAAACGAACGGTGAATAGAGTCCTCAAAGGTAGGCAACGCACTGACAATGCCCCGGGTATTGTAGGTGTCTATAGGCAGCGGTGACCACTTACCATCAGGTGGCCCGTAGCTTGTTTGCCACATATTCTATAAAAAAAAAAAAAAATAAAAAAAAAATAAAAAAAAAAAAATAGTAAAAAAGCTAACAACTCAGTGACCAGCGAACTCCGTCTAAACATCAATATTTTGATCATAAAAATCGTACGAACGTCGTTGTAAATTCTCACAAAACTCTCCTATTTTAATACTGCGTTACAAAACTGCTCGATTCGTAGGGTATAAGTGGTACCTTCGTATCTTACAGCTAACCTATGTATACGTCTAAATAATTTAATTTACACTAGAGAAGTCTTCAAAATAACCGTATGACGTACGTTTCTATTTCGCGGCAGAATTAATATTCCGACCGGACTAGAAAAACCATACAGTTTTATTTATTTATTTATTATGAGACGTATCTGACGGATACTGTGAACAATAGATTGCAAACTTTAAAGTGTGACGTCATTTTCGAAGACGGGTTAGATGATAATTTAAATAAGCTTTGAATAGAAAATGCATGAATTTCAGGGGAATTGAGATTATTTATTTATTGATTTAATGCGAGTCGCGGGCATCCAGTGGTTTCGCAACATTTCAAAGGCATAAAGAAAAGCGCCATCTATTGGTATGGGTTGCGCTTCTCTTGAAATGGTGCGAAACTTGACTGCGATACTAGCGCTACGGTAATTTGTAGAACCCTTTCGTACGCTATCTGACTGCAGCGCTTACGGAAATTCGAGACAACTTATAGCACGCTCAAATTACGGTGTCATCTAAGTTTATACCGTTTTTAGGCAAATTTGCGACCTACGCTCTAATGTCCCGCTATTGTCTATCTTCCTTGGTACATACATAACGTGATAACGCTTAGGCCAATCGTGCTTCTCTATCGTTGGTTCCGCGCTCTCGCTTGCACGCGCGGCTCAGGCGGAACGTGACAATTATTCGTGCAGCCGGCGTTCATCGATTTATAAGACGTTATCACGTCAAAAAACAACGAATTGAGAAGCTTTTTCCGTTTTGAAGTTGGTAGAAATTAGAGTATTGGCCATCACTTCTTTGCTAACCTATTTCACAGCATCCATTGACATAACAACGTCTCCATTTTAAATTTCACGAGCACATTTCCTAAGTTTTTATCAATCAATTACATTTATAAATGGTGTTATAGACAGAGCAGTACTTTTAGAGATTATCACTAGTTACACAAATCAGATAATTCAAATGACAGTACCAATTTAACCATACCTTATTGTTATGTACATTAGGTGCATATTCGAGTACTACCAATTCCAATTCTAACACGCAAGTTGGAATGATTATTTTATTTTATTTACATAAATAAGCTGTAAACAAAATAAGTTAGCTAATAAAGTTAAAAAATTATAAACTAGTATTTACATTAGGTCCTTTGTAGGAATTATTTTAAAATTTAATTATAACCACCACAGCATCTGTCCTTTTCACTCTTGCAGTTTTTTTGCTAATTCAAATTGTGGACCAAGTTATGTCCTAAAACTGCGACCAGAATCACCGCAGGGTGGGCAGCAGCGTCCTATTAGTACACGGTGAACGCACTGCGATCCCCAAGCCGTCTATCAAGCGTGGGGATTATGGCAACACCCCTCTAAGAGAGGTCTTTTTTCAGCAGTGGACGTTTATTGATGTGATTCAAATTTCGCAGTCTGTGGTTGCCATAATAGAAAATAGTTTTTCCTTTGAGAGATTCTAAAGGCGATACCGGACTCCACTATTTTTCTTTAAAATATCACTCGATACAGACCTAACTAGGCAATATGAGTAAAAACTAGATTGTAAAATCATTCTACAAAGACTCCGAGCCTATACTGGGAACGCCAAAAAAACTTTTGGCATTGTTTATGTCTGGCGAAAAACATAGCTACGTTCTCTAGCGCGTTTTTTTTCTAAACGGGCTATTTTTAGCTAGGTCGTAATAATGTGATTTATTTTTTGCCAGATACTAAACGTTATCACTAAAGATATCGTTTTATTTTAGCCCGATATTCTTATATCTACGTTTGAGCGAAAACTCCAAGTCCAAAAAAGTACAGATTATTTTACACGCTAAGGCAGCGTTTTTGAGTAATTTAGTATAATTTTATTGGTCATTAAAAGTTAAACACAGCCTTTGGGCTTATCATCGAGAAGAGGAAATATTTTAAACAGAAGAAAAGAGTTGACAGGAGATTTAAAAAAAGTTTAAGTAGCAAAACAACAAAAACAAAGTAACAAAAGCTTAAGAGAAAAAAGTTATAAAAAACATAGGCCAGAGTTTATATTTAAACCCTTTCTAGTATTGGCTAGCAAGTATTTGTGCTAAATCACCCAAAAATACAAAATTCAAAATTGTAATAAATTAGGTTAGGTTTGTAATATACAAAATGTTTCGATAAATATTAGACCAGTATTCACAATAAATTACAAAGATTTTGAGCAATCTTTACACAGAAAACATTCGTTTTAATTACATTTCGAAGCACTCTTTCTATTTAGTAATGTCTACATTCGTACATAGTATCGATATCGATAAACATTATCGAAACGCGTATCACTAAACTGTTCATAGTCATCATACTGAATATCAATTTAGAATCGTATTTTTTCGTTATGTATGTATTGTCCTCTCAATGCACTGCTTGCGAATTATAGTAGAAATTCGCTGACGATAAAGTTTGTACATAAAGACTTGTACGTTAGAGTTTGATTTTGCTTGAAAACGTAATTTCATTTCAGCTACAAAGTGCTGCAATTACATTCTTCAGAGCAATTATATCGATATAATTAAATAGATTCGATTCGATTCTATCCACCTTTGTGTAGAGTCATTAACGGTTATGCACCGACCCTTTAGAGATCGCGAATCTCACGGCAGGCTCTTATAACCGCGTGTCCTTATACTAGAGCTCGGTAACAGCGTACAAGTCCCTCGGTTCGTGATGTTGGACATGTTGTTGTTGTTGTTGGTGTTGTTGTTGTTGTTGTGCTCTATCCGGTCTCCGTCGGTGTTGAGTGTTGGTGTTGGGCTGTTGCCGCCTCGGTCGTTGCAACGATCGGTATTCTAGTGCGGCGGCCGACAACGGCTGCGGTTCCGCGGCGCGCCGCGCGGGTCGCACTGTCGCGTATTTATCCGGCCCGGACGCGTGTTTATCCGGTTTCTCCGCTATCGGCGGGTACTTATCTTGCCCCGAGGCGTGCTTATCAGCGCCCGATTGGTACTTCTCTGTTGCGTATCTGTCAACTGTACCGTATTTGTCGGCATGCCTTTCTGCACTGACATGTCTATCTGTTGTTGCATATTTATCTCCACTAGCATGCCTATCGGTGGTAGCATATTTATCTGCACTGGCATGTCTGTCTGTTGTTGCATATTTATCTCCATTAGCATGTCTGTCTGTTGTTGCATATTTATCTCCACTGGCGTGTCTATCCGTTGTTGCATATTTATCTCCACTGGTATGTCTATCGGTGGTAGCATATTTATCTCCATTAGCATGTCTATCAGTTGCATATTTATCTGCACTGGCATGTCTGTCTGTTGTTGCATATTTATCGCCATTAGCATGTCTGTCTGTTGTTGCATATTTATCTCCACTGGCGTGTCTGTCGTTTGTTGCATATTTATCTCCACTGGCGTGTCTGTCTGTCGTCGCATATTTGTCACTAGCATATCTGTCTGTAGTGGCATATTTGTCGGTGTGCAGATGTCTGTCTCCGTACCTGTCGGTGCCAGCGTTGGTGGCGTACTTGTCAGGTTTGTCCAAGTGCGAGGGCGGCGCGAGGGCGGGCGAGGGCGAGAAGGTGGCGAGGGCGGGCGGCGGCGCGGCAGGGCGGGGGCGGGCTGCTCGCGGACCGAACGAAGCGTACTTCGGGTCGAAGCGGTTTAGGCTCGCCACGCGACTCGCTGTCCCTGCAATTAATGACATTGTGATGTCAGTGTCGTTGATATTGGAAAGTCAGCATGCCAGTGTGATACATCGCTTTGATATAGTGTATCAAAGCGTTCTAGGACTGAACGCCGATGGAGCCAGGGCGTCGCGACGTACAAGCGGCCGTACAAGTGGACGAAAGACGGGGTGAATACAAATATGGAAAAACGTTTTCTAAGAAATTAAAATTAACAGTCAAATTTTTCTCAAAATGAAAAATTTAAGTTAAATGTCAAGTAATAAATATCAAAAAAGAAAATACAAATAATTTTATAAACTGCTTAGATAGTCGTAGAGACCTCAGAGACCTTTTAAAACTAATAACATTGTCACCAATAGATTCATATTTCATCTTATACACATTCCATGAAATTGTATTTTATATTCAATAGGGCCTCTTGGTGTTGGCTTCGGCCCCACCAATGCCATAAAGGACTGGGCTAGACCCGAGAAAGTTTACGATTCCTTATAGTAACTGTCCGTCAACTATTTATCCTTCGTGTTTTTATTAAGCACCACTCTAAAGTCCTAATCTCTCTACCTCGAGAAACTAAAAAATCGCACTTTCAGAACTTCCCATGCCTCTGTTCGTACTAAATTCGCTCAAGAACTTCCCAACTTTCTGATTCCATTAATTTACAACAAAATTGTTAAAACGCTAGATGTCATATATTTTTCAGTTAACCAGGCAAAGCGCATTGTTCAAAAGTGGCTTCTATCCTTATCTTATGATGATACTAAAAAGTTTTTTTTTTTTTTTTCTTAGTGTTTTTTTTTTTTTTTTTTGTTAATCTAATTTTTTATTACTTGTGAGCTTTTGTCGTAGTTTCGTCGAATATAAGTGTATATTTATTGTTAATTTGTTTTACGGCCTCCACGAGGCAGGCTTTGTCCTAGTGTGTGTATTTACCAACAGGAAATTATTATTTTTAAGGTGTTACTTTTTAAGCAATAAAAAAATGATTTAATCTTAGTAACTGACCCGTGTTAGTGGCGTGTCCCGCGCCGCCGGGCCGGTCTCAGTAGAAATCGTTGCTCTCGAGCGTCTTGCACTGCTTGCTGAGCGTCGCGTACTTGCCGTTGTGCGGCGCGCGGCCGAGCGTGTGCGCGCCGCCGAGCGCCGCGTGCGCCGAGCTCGCGCCCGCCGAGCCCGCGCCCGCCGAGCTGGCGCCGCGACCGAGCGTGGCGCTGCCCGACATGCGCGCCCTGCACGTCACAATACAATAACTTTTATTAAAATACCACAAAACATAAACATTACAATAAAAAAAAACTAGGCTTTTAACAGGCGACCTTATCGCTAAAAGCGATCTCTTCCAGGCAACCGTGCACGGGAAGGAATTATCTTAAAAAAAAAAACAAGTTACAACACTGTTAGTGGTGACACCGCGCTTAAACAAGAACCGCACCCAAGCACGTCCGACATGCGCACTCACTGGGCGAACTACGAATGTTCGATACGTATTTTATGTATCGAGTTCCATCATCATAATCAGCCTTTTAACAGTCCACTGCTGGACTTTTAGCCTACCCCCGAAAGGGTGATTGCGCCATATCCACCACGCTGGACCAGTGCGGGTTGGTGGATTCACATACGCCATTGAATTCCTTCTCCGTACGTATGCAGGTTTCCTCACGATGTTTTCCTTCACAGAAAAGCCAGTGGTCTGAAAATCCCTACATAAACTCCAAAGAGCTCATTGGTACGGGCCCGGGGTTTGAACCTGCAACCTCACGCTTTCAAGTCTAGCGGTCTCCCAAATGGGCTATCACGGCTTTTTTAACTAACTGACCCGAGTTCCATGTTGGCGTGTTTCTGGCTCAACGCATAAGCATTGCCATTCAACGTGGTAATGCAAACGGTCTATGGGCAGTCTAACTGTATTTGTAGTTTTAGTTTTAGCTTGTATTTTGTTTAGTTAATAAAGGCAAATAATAATTCTGAAATTGAAATTTGCACAGAATTCGATACAAATTACATCGCCCACACGAGGTCAGGCTTGCATTACAGCGTAGAGCTGTCAGAATTGTCGACTATTCCAAGCTCACTGAACACCTAGAGGCGCTCAGCATGCGCAGAGACGTTGGGTCTCTCTGTATCTTTTATCGCATTTACAACGGGGAGTGTTCTGAAGAACTATTTGATCTGATGCCGGCGTCGCGGTTTTACCATCGCACTAGCCGCCACCGCCTGAAGGCTCATCCACACATCATAGATCAGTGGAAATCGCACACTGTGCGTTTCACACGATCCTTCTTGCCTCATACCTGCAAAATGTGGAATGAGCTACCTTCTACGGTGTTTCCGAGAAGCTACAACATGGGGTTCTTCAAAAGGCGAGTTAATCGAGTTCTTAAGGGTCGACAACGTATTTGTGATGCCTCGGGTGTTACAAGTATCCATAGGCGACGGTGACTGCTTTCCATCAGGCAGCCCGTCTGTTTGTTTGCCACCTATGGCATAAAAAAAAAAAAAAAAAAAAAAAAAAAAAAAAAAAAAAAAACGCTGTAAATACATTTCGAAGTCCGCGGCCGCAGTAAAAGAAATCGTCTCACAGTTAGTCTCTATATCACACTGAGAGAGAAATCACACACATCGAGTATGAGCGTACTAAGGATGCATTCTGATTCACGCCAACAGCGCTTATGAGAATCAACACGGCAGAAATAAATTTTCTAGTCGTGTTATTATTATTTTTTATATTTGGCTTGCGTTTGACCACCAACTCGCCTGATGTAAAGCGACGATGCGGTCTACGATGGACGCTTGCCTAGAAGAAACCGATTCACTCGTGATTTGAAGACACCCAGATTGTAACTATCGGGGAACACCCATTCAGGCAGCGCGTTCCACAGACTATCAGTACGCACAATAAAAGTGGAATCAAAGCGCTTCGTACGGGTTTTCGGAATATCAACCATAAAGCGGTGTCGATCTCTACATAGTATAAATTAAAGTCGCTTTCCGCGTCTGTCTGTCTGTCTGTATGTCTGTATGGCCGCTAACTCCTCCTAAACCACGCAACGGATTTTGATGCGGTTTTCACCATCAGTTAGATAATTTTTCACAGAAGGTTTATATATATATATATAACAAGCGACCCGCCCGGACTTGGCTCGTAAATTACACCCGTGCGAAACCGGGCGGGCGGGTCGCTAGTAAGCAACAAAAAATTAAAAATTAAAGTGAGTGCTTAGAATAACTACTCAGAGAAGTTAGGTTTCCAAAAACGTAAGCTACAAATTCGCTTTGTAGCTTACGTTTCGATTGGTATTTTAAACGATTTAAGCAAGAAAATTAATGGATTACTTGTGGAATGTCACACCATAACTCTTATGCTGCTTTTCTGATTTGTTGTGGTACGATTTCACCGCGCAAATTGCCATAGTAAAATTTTTATAATTTTTTTGGAGCCATATGTGACACCATTTGAATGGCGTAAATTTTGCGAATGTACTTGCTTTCTTTGTGTAGTTATTCTAAGAGTAAGTGGTTCAGTGAGTGGTTACCTGGGGCGCTCGCGGTCCGCGAGGTCCATCAGCTGCACGGCAGCGCTGTAGGAGGGCGGCTTCCCGTTGGGGAAGGGTGCGGGACGCGGGAGCGTGCGGGACGCGCCGCTGCTTGCAGACGACAGGAACGGAGCCTGCTCCTCGCCCGACCCGCTGCGTCTGGACACGTGTTCTCTGTTCAGGTTACACGCTCTTTACTCTGTGGCACGCTGGAAACCAGCTTACAGACACTCCATCGTAAGTTCACCTCTGTCTAGTTTACTTCGCTCACAAACGGAGGATATAGCGCCTTACGAAAATAGTGGCATATGTATAATTTTACCTCATAAACAATTGTACAGTCTGCCGTAGTGTGGCTCAGACTGTTGTTGCGGAGTAGTGGGTGCTGGAGAGAAACTCTGCTTGATAGTTGTTGATATATAATTTCCTCCAGCGATCCTCCTTCACGTGTGGTGTCTTAATTACTACTCAATTATACTAGTTAATTCTATTAAGGGGCCTGTATACCCTCTGCAGCTTTCTCTCTCGCACATTTTCACATTATTGAAGATATAAAATCAATGAGTGTGAATTTCCAAAAAGTTACAAAATCATGTCATGGTATCTATCGTAACATTACAAACAAAGAAATTGTCAATTTGATATATTTAATTTGACGGATAATAAGGTTAACTTTTATTTCCGCGGTAGAAGCACGTGTGTCCCAGATTCGGCCGCTAGGCCAAGGTACAAAGCCTGTGCGGTTGAGACCGAACAACAATAGTAGAGGAACTTAGAGGAAAGGTATCAAAAAAGTCAAAACACACAGGTCTTAATACTGTTCAACTGTTTGCGAAAGAGATAGCATCTCTTAGACGATTCGGAGCGCGGCCGTAATAGATGTAAACTCACTTGGTGTTGATGTAGATCCACGCGTGCGAGTCGACGAGAACGATGGCCGTGAAGAGGAAGCCCGCCGCGATAGCAGCCAGCAGCTGCAGCGATAAGGCCTGCAGAACAAACAATTTTGACAATTAATTACAATTTTGACATTTCAATTTATTTTATACAACTTTTTAAGGAAGTAGATTTTATTCTATTGTGTAAAGTTTAATTGGTGTAAATCTACCATATTGAAGTCTGGTAGCTTTCCAACACGAGAACTTGACAACACCAATTCTAGTAAGCAATTGATTTTTTCGATTCACAAACGGCGGGAAATTCAAATTCCAAACAGTTTTCTTGTCCTTGTAGCTAGGCCGGGTAATTATTGTAAACAACCATGATGTTTGCGCAAATTGATTATTATTCCTTACAAAATCATGTAAAGCTATTTATCTATATTGCACATTGTTATTTACATTTGTGAATAAACTAATTTTTGCTGTTTCAAACTGTTTATTCACAAATGTAAGTCATCATCATCATCATCATCATCAGCCAAAAGACGTCCACTGCTGAACATAGGCCTCCCCCTTTAACCTCCACACTGAACGACAGCCTGCCTTTTGCATCCACTGGATGCCCGCGACTCTCACAATGTCGTCGGTCCATCTAGTGGGAGGCCTCCCTACGCTGCGTCTTCCGGTTCGTGGTCTCCACTCCAGAACCTTTCTTCCCCATCGGTTATCGGTTCTTCGAGCGATGTGGCCTGCCCATTGCCACTTCAACTTGCAAATTTTAACAGCTATGTCGGTGACTCTGGTTCTTTGGCGAATATCCACATTTCGGATTTTATCGCGCAAAGAAACTCCGAGCATAGCTCTCTCCATTGCCCGCTGTCTCTGAGTTTTAAGTAAGAAGTTAAGTAAGTACTCTCTGAGTTTCAAATGTAAGTAATATGGTGCGTTACTGTTAAATAATTGTACATTATAATGTAAAGAACAGCCAACATTTTGCGCAAACACTGTGTTATTTAAAAATAATTACCTGACCTGGCTACTAGGACCAAAAAACTGTTTAAATTTTGAATTTCCCGCCATAGGTGAATCGTACCACCTTAAGTGGGTATACAAGTTTTTTTTTTTTTTCGTTTATATTGACTATGTACTTTTAATGTATAATTTTGACCTTTAGAAAGTGTACTTGTACCCAATTGAAATAAAGATACTGAAACTGAAACTAAACAGGGCCCTGATTCTGTAACTACAAACACGCACGTAACGCGCCATGTTAAGTTTACCTCTAAAAGTTGGTCTTTATTCCTAGGGAATAGAGGCCAAATTTTAAGAGGTTAACTTAACGCGGCGCGTTACGTGCGTGTTAAAGTTCCGGAATCAGGGCCCAGTTATCATTATTGACCAAGCGGAAACAGGTCTCAGATTATACCGAAACAAAAGTTATACGATTATTTACGGGATATTTACCGTATTTACTTTGAACAGAGTGTGTTGCCAGTGACGAGATATGGTACTGAGACGTGGTCCTTAACTGTTGGCCTTTTGGAAAAACTCAGAGTCACACAGCGGGCAATGGAGAGAGCTATGCTCGGAGTTTCTTTGCGCCCTAGAATCCGGAACGTGGATATTCGCCAAAGAAACAAAGTTACCGACATAGCTGTTAAAATTTGCAAGTTGAAGTGGCAATGGGTATGCCACATCGCTCGAAGAAACGATAACCGATGGGGAAGAAAGGTTCTTGAGTGGAGAGCACGAACCGGAAGACGCAGCGTAGGGAGGCCTCCCACTAGATGGACCGACGACATTGTGAGAGTCGCGGGCATCCAGTGGATGCAAAAGGCAGGCTGTCGTTCAGTGTGGAGGTTAAAGGGGGAGGCCTACGTTCAGCAGTGGACGTCTTCTGGCTGATGATGATACATCATCATAATCAGCCTTTTAACAGTCCACTGCTGGACTTTTAGCCTACCCCCGAAAGGGTGATTGGGCCATATCCACCACGCTGGCCCAGTGCGGATTGGATGATACATACACACATCGATTTTAATATAGACTAGCTGCGCCCTGCGGTTTCACCCGCTCGGATTACTACTTATATCATCAGCTATCTGCCACGATGATATAAGTAGTAACGAGGTGGCGATTAAATCCAATTAATTTTGGTCATTCATTTACATATTTTTTTTATTCCTAAACAAAGCAAGTGAAGCCTTTATCCATGTTTTAAATGTTTATCGGGACTTATCACGTATTATTCAATATAGGTAAAAACCTACCTACCTACCTACCTACCTTCGCTCGACGTTTCGACCATGTTACAATTGCCGTGGTCACGAGCTGACTGAAAACATGTGTTTAAATCGCGAAAGTTTAAAAATTACTAAGCCTTTATCCGTCCAAATAAGTTACCACGTTATGGTTATTTACCTGCAGTCCAGCGTCGCAAGCCGCCCTTGCGCCGGCCACGAAATACGCTCGCGCCATGCGGCATTCTAGCGCTCCGCTGAGGGACACCAGCGCGCGCTCCGCCTCGCCCGTGCCCGCGCCCAGAGCTCCCAACGCCGGCTGGAGCCCTGCAATACAATTACACAAATTATTGTTAACGGCCTCTTATACCAAATTTGACGGTTTTAAATCAATTTTATTGAGTTAAATTACAATATTTGAGCTGGAAAAAATACATGTCACAGATACATCTGTGTTGGAGTTTATGATTTGGTTCAAAACACGATAGAATAAACTTTCTTCGATCAAAAAAAAATCTGAAACAAAGTCGATTTAGTTAATTTTTTTCGGTTTATGCTCTAATGAAAGCTCGTAATAACCTGGAAATTGCATGTACTGAAGGCAAGCCTATTCAAAAAATTTTGGTTTTGATAGATTTTTGATAGTGAATAGTTTCGTATTTTAGTAGAAAAAAAGCGTAAAAAGGTCGCGAGAATTTGCGCGGGCTGTGCTCAGACCCGCGCCAGGCGTCATCGAGGTCGGACCTATGATCGTTTTTGTCATTGCACTCCCCCCGCGGGCCTCCTGACTCACTACAAGTTAGTCTTACTTCTTCTTTGAATTCGTTCAGAAATTCGTTCAGTTTGAATTCGTTTCAACCCTGTATAGTGCTCGCTTAAGTATACTCGGATCTTTTGCTGTTACATTTGCTGGTAAATATTCGTTGTCTAACCGATCAATTTTGGGCCAATTGCCCCAAAATTGACACTTATGACACTTAAAGTATAAAAAAAAATTAAAACTAAATTTTCAGGCAATTTATATATATATATTTTTTTAAACAATTACAATTTAAAAACAATTGTTTGGTAGAATCGGGGCCCTGTATAAATACAAATTGAAGTAATATAATGACATAAAGTGTTAGCCAGTCAGCACAGTATGGCTAGTTGGTCAGCGTACCTGGGTCGTTAAAGAGCGGCGGCGCGCCGCGACCGAGCACAGCGAGCGCCTGCCGCACCGCCACGACGGCTCGCTGCGCGTTACGGAGCTCCGCAGTGAGGACGTTCTCGCGGGACACCTTGCACGACAGGTAGTAATGCACCATCTGAGGACAAAGCAGATGGAGTTAATCCTAAACCTTTAATAATTCACCAGTGACACACAACGAATTTAAGCTATTCCATCATCAACCAGAAGCTCGACACCAACGGGTCCGCGATGGCAGAACATTCTCTGGGCTCCGGCGCGCAGCATTATATTAGGTTCGACAGAGCGAAAGTGCTGGCACGGGAGAAATTCTTTGTGCCCCGGAAAGTCAGAGAAGCCATCGAGATCAGTCGACGTCCAACCTTCAATAGGAATGGAGGATGGAACCTGCCACCGACTTGGAGACCGTGTCTTCATGGAGTTCGTGGTAGTGACCGTGGGACTGGTGGCGACGTGGTGAGCTCCGCGTGCTGGAATATTCCCGTCACACAGGAAGATTCGAGTGAGGAAGAGTTCCAGTGTGCGCCGGCGCAGCATATTTCTCTACGCACCCCCACCCCCGCACCCGATCAGCTGCCGTTGACATCACGTGCGCGCCGCGCGGCGGTCCGTAGTGCCAAGCGAGACGCAGCCGCGCGTGCGCATTCACCTTGAAAAAGACTGCCTAATGCGGTTGAAACTATAGTCGGAGTGACCGGCTTAATCTTACGTGAGTAATTCCCGTGTAATATAAATAAAATATTCCATCATCATTTCAGCCTATCATGTTCCCACTGCTGGGACTCAGGTCTTCTCTCAGAGAGGACGAGCTTTTATCCACCAAGCTGGCCTAATGCATGTTGGTGAATTTCATGTCTTTGGACATAGGCGTTATCGATATCCAAAAGGTCCGGTTGGAAGCGACCTGCATCCAGCGTTGCTCGGTTCGAATCAGAAATGAGGAGATCCCTAGACGAATGAAAGATATCGACATAACCCACCGGATTAGCAAGTTTAAGTGGCAGTGGGTGGGGCACATAGCACGCAGAACAGATGGCCGATAGGGCAGAAAGGTTCTCGAATCTTCGGACCGGTATGTGCAGCGTGAGACGTCCAAACACAAGATGGACAGACCTCTTAAAAGATACTCCGTATTCCTTTTGAAGCCTCTAATCCCACATGTAGAACACTCTTGGAGTGTAAATGTTAAAGTGAATTAGTAACTCACGTCTCTCGGCAAGTCGGTAGGCGCGTGATGCGCGAGCGCAGCGGCGGGCTGCTGGCACGCGTCGGCCGCCGCCACCGCGCCCGCTGCCAGCACCGCTGTGGCCAGCCAACACGCCACTAACGCGCCTAGCGCTCCCACCTGGAACACAAACCATACTGAGATTAGCTCCTACCATTAGCTGCCAGCACTGGTACCCACTATCAGCGTTTACTTCCATTGGCCTCCAACTATTCAAGCATTGCAGTATAGCTGACGCCGGCTTCCAGTACTATTGATTTTTGGACAACACACACAGTTGCTTACCATCAAGTGAATTGGTAACCACACGTAGACCTTTTTTTAATCTATACTATCCCACTCTTGGGCAAAAGGTCTCCCCCATCTCATTCCAGACAGTGCGAAAACCGGCCAGATTTGACAACTGTATCTGAAGCGCGTCGAGGTCATAGCGCCAGCGTTTTCTAGGCCTGCCTTGGCGCCTTCGTCCGTTTTCAAGCACCCACTGTGTGAAGACTGTGTGGGCCCATCTATCACGGTGAATCCTGGCCACGTGTCCCGCCCAACCCTATGTAGACCTATCAACAAAAAACACTGGTTCCTACTGGCAGCACTAGTTTCCACATCTCATTGCCAGGGTTTTTTTGGCGCCAACGTGGAAAAAAACATGTCGGCTCGTTGGATTATTTTCCTAAACTTGTGTATTTTCGAGTGTTAATGTGTACTAAATGGTGAATTAATATTCATTAAGTGCTTGTAAACGTCCTTGAGTGTGGGCAAGTGATATAACGAAGTGAAACGTGTCTTTTCGTGTTGTTTCCAAAACTCCATTGGAGCCTTTTTTAAATGTTTATCGGGACTTATCACGTATTTTTTAATATAGGTAAAACTTGGAGCCTCTTGTAAAGTCTTCACCACTTTACAGGGGCATGAGTTTGACTTGACCGTGACTTACTTAGCTTGACTCTGATTGTGACTATGACTGGTTCGACCCTATTAAGACTATGTAAACTAATTAATATTACGAGTAAAGGAAATTGAAGGTCATGAAAATTATAACAAACAAAAAATCTCATTGGCAGCTGTGGCTCTCTCTTCCGACACTGGTTCCCAGTGAAGCCGAGGCCGTACAGCAGTACTCACGCAGAGCAGCAGCAGTGCGCGGCGACTGCGGCGCGCGGCGGCGGCTAGCAGCGCCACACACACGGCGCCGCCCATGCACCAGCCGGCCATGCCGCCCGCCCACCGAGCCGCCTCCCACACCCACGCACGCTGGAACACAACACACTTTAGTCACCAAAGAGCTAAGACATGCTCAAAGTGCCGCTACCGATGTAGCGGCACTGAAATACTTTGCTTCCAACTGCAATATATGTTTAGTTTAGCAAAAACGGAGATAATTAATCATTGTATTATTTTCCTGTGTAGTCGGCCCAGTCACCAGATCAAAGGCTGATTAACTCGCCTTTTGAAGAACCCAATGTTGTAGCTTCTCAGAAAAATCGCGGAAGGTAGCTCCTTCCACATTTTGCAAGTGTGAGACAACGTCTGGGGGACTTCTTTCATGAAAAGCACTCTACATAAGTGTCTTACAACAGGACATGAAAGCAAGATAAAAACGGACCTTCATAAAAGCGTCAAGGTTGAGAGTAGCGAGCGGCCGACGCAGGTTGTCCGCAGCGGATGCAGCCGCGCTTGCATTATTTCTCAGCACGGACAACGCTCGTAGTAGTGTGCCCAGCGCGGTTTGGTTGGCGACGGGAGCGTCCAGGGCGTCCGCTAGTCGCGCAAGCGGAGCCCGCGCTCGGGAACCCATCGCCTCTTCTAGGATTTCAGACTGGAATAACAGAAAGAAAAGCTGTAAAAAACCCTCATGTATGTCAGCGCTGGTTGTGTACAACCAGCAACATGCTGAGTTGGGGCCGGTTTTTCTGATAATGTACCTACTTGTATTTGGATCATTTTGTTTATGTCTAAATTTCATTATCGCAAAATAAACATTTCTGTATTTCTGTATTCCATCACCAAAGAAACCAGGTTCTTGAGTGGAGACCACAAACTGGAAGACACAGCGTAGGTAAGCCTCCCACTTTATGGACCGATGACATCGTAAGTCGCGGGCATCCAGTAGATGCATATGGCAGGCTGTCGTTCAGTGTGGCGTTCTAAAGATGCGTGTGTATGGCTTATGGCTGATAATAATAATTCTATCACCAACTCTTCTGACTTATTCACGCATTTTTTTGGTACGCAATTAATTTTCTATCAAGGACTCACCTGATTCATGAGCTCGGTCTAGGCCTCCAGCCTGAATTCTCTGCAGCATAGTATTGTAAAAGTAACGGCTCAAACTACCTACTAACTATTCAATTAATTATATCACAAACTCTTCCTTTTTAGGGTTAGATAGATAGATAGATAGATAGATAAACTCTTTATTGTTCACACCACACATTTCGTACATATGATAAAACAGCTTAAAAACTAGTGCAACAATCGGCGGCCTTATCGCTAATCGCTATCGGGTTCCGTACCTCAAAAAGAAAAAACAGAACCCTTATAGGATCACTTTGTTGTCCGTCTGTCCGTCTGTCAAGACCCTTTTTATCAGGAACGCGTAAAGATATCAAGTTGAAATTTATATCAAATACTCAAATCTACGGTTTCTTTCAGCTATAAAAAAAATAAAACTTGTAAGTCTACGCGATCAAAAGATATGATCGTTTATATCGCATATTTTGCGTTTTTACATGGGAATCAAAACCTATAGGGTACTTCCCGTTGACATAGAATCATGAAATTTTGCAAGAGGTAATGTCTCATAGCACATATGAAGGAATAAATCCGAAAGTCATGAATTTGAAAATAAATCATTTAAAAATAATTGTTTAGCTGTTACATACTTACATTTTGCAGTTAGAATGTATGGAAAAACCTTATTGTCAACTACAAAGTTAAGTTTGTCTTAAAATATTTCCATTTTTTTATTTATTTTTTGTTTGATTTCTTTCTCTGAGGGCTCCATCCAACGGAACCCTCAGAGCGCGAGTCCTACTCGTACTTGTCCGGTTTTTTAACAAGTGCTCCAGTTTTGGACCCGGGTATGATCTAAAACTGCGCCCAGAACCACCGGAGGATGAGCAGCAGCTTCCTATTAGTACACGGTGAACCTACTGCGATACCCAACACGCCTGCCAAGCGTGGGGATTATGGCAACACCCCTCTCTAAGAGAGAGGCCTTGTTCAGCAGTGGACATTTAATGGCTGATGATGTGTGATGTGCTCCAGTTTTATCATAAACACGCCTATTCATGAACTGACCTGGTTCTTCACCGTGTTGACTAGCAACGCGAGCTGGTTTCCAGCTTGGATGCTCTGCAGCATCGCGTTGTGGAGGTCGTCGTTGCCGAACAGGCCCACGCCGATGGCGCCGCAGCACAGCACCGACAGAATCATTAGAGTTATCTGAAGAGAGACAAAAACGAGACTTTTATAATAGAAACTGACGTGGTTTTCACATATTTTATTTATATTACACGGGAATTACTCACGTAAGATTAAGCCGGTCACTCCGACTATAGTTTCAACCGCATTAGACAGTCTTTTTGAAGGTGAATGCGCGCGTGCGGCTGCGTCTCGCTTGGCACTGAGAGTGCCAGTTCCATTTGTGCGTAAAAACAATTAATGATGAAATCTGGTCGTTCCATTTGTGCCGGCAATGTCCCCATGTGTCCCAGGTTCATATTACACGGGAATTAGTAGCTTTGGTATTGCAAAGCGAGACGTGGCCGCGCGCGCGCATTCACCTTGCAAAAGACCGCCAAATGCTGTTGAAACTATAGTCGGAGTGACCGGCTTAATCTTACGTGAGTAATTCCCGTGTAATGTAAATAAAATTAGACTTTTATATTTATTTATTTCATAAAAAAAATAAAAAAAAAAAAAAAAAAAAAATGAGGACGAAGCGGTTACGCGGAAAGGTTATAATAAGCCGAAAGGGTTTATACCAAAAACACTCTAGTCGATTATCCGTGGCTAAACTCGTTATTTTGATCAACTTTTACTATGGGACCAACCCTGAAATCGCAAAAAAAAAATCAGCTTTAAAATATATGGAACAATTTTGTTACCGTTTTCAATGGAACAGCTGATATTTTTATGCGATTTAAGGGTTGGTCCAGTAAAGTTTGTACATAATGACGAGTTTATCGAACCCCTAGCGGATTAGTACTTACACCATTTCCGCGTAACTGTATAGAGCAGGAGAGTAAAGTTTAACAAAAATATAATGATATTACTTATTTTAAAAGATCGGACGGGACGGGACCGGAGCTCGGGTCAATTTCATACGAACCTTATAAATATAAGTAAACATTTTCGGGGTTTGCGATTCTATAAAACTGAGAATACTTGTTCAAATAAACTTTTTTTTTAAGGGCAATATTATTATTTTTATTAGAAATTCATATTAATATCATTTAGATAGCCCGTTGGTCCAGTTGGTAGTGAACCTGCCTTCTGAGCTTAGGGGCGTGGGTTCGATTCCCACCTAGGACAAACATTTGTGTGATGAACATTTGTGTTTGTTCTATATCTGGGTGTTAATATCTTTTTAAGTGTGTATTTAAACCTATATATGTATGTATATCAGTCTCTGGCAGCCATATCACAAGCTTTGCTTAGTTTGGGGTCAGATGACCGTGTGTGCAAAAATGTCCCGAATATTTATTTATTTTTATTTATAATGCCAAATTAACATGAACTTTTAATAATTACCCACCAAAGACAATAGAGTCGATAATATTGGTAGTCATTATTTACCACATATAAGCAGAATCATTGAGTGCAAATGATCCTTCGAGCTCTTTAAAGCGACCAGTGGCACATGTGGCTATCATATTAAGCCGTAAACAGCATTATTAATCCTGTGAGAATCATTTTGATTACGTTTGCAGTGCATCCTATTTATAGAACAGCACCCCGCTGGGAATCTAGTGATGGTTTTAACACATTTGATGAATTGGCCCGCTTGTTTGGCGTGGGACGCAATTAATTTGTAATGTTTTGCAATAGTAATGGTGAAAGTACGAGTGAATAGATCATGTAGGAAGACTATAGAGCGGCTGTTATTGAATTTGTATAAATTTGACAGCTGTCAAGGGTGGCCGACAGCTATTTTGGAGATTGTATGGGTAAGCGCGAGTAGCGGGCGGAGTAAAATTATTCGACTAATGACTGGCAGCCACATTCAGCGCAGTTTTTTTTAAATTGCCATATATGGGTGTGGAAGCTCCGTAGTCTTCCTACCTACCATTGAGTGTTGTGCTAACTTTCCTAGTAGATAACAAGGATACTAACAAACGGTGTTTTAGAGGCATAATCTCGTTACGTTCAGAATGAAACATGCTATAATATTACTCCAGAATCAAAATGCGGGTATTTTCTTAGATAACTTAAAGAATTAACTTGTTTTTTTCTTCCTCTTGAAGAAAAATATCAAAGTTATATTGCTCAAATATTATTCTCAATCGAATTCCGCAAGCAAACACACAAGTAATATTTTGACTTGCGTTTGACTGCCAACTTGCCTGGTGTGGTCTACGATGGATCATGCTTGCCTATAAGAAACCGATTCACTAAAGTTGCCTGTATGGCCAATGGCCACAGAAGTTCTGTTCAAGAAAGTTATCGTAAACTGGGGGTTACAGATTGTGGTCAAACAAAAGCCTCTCTGGAAAAACCCTTCTAAGAGTCAGCGAATCGATTGGTCGGTTCCATATTGTATTGCCTATTGTAATAAATACTCTTGATGAAAAATCAATAAGCAAGTTTCTATAACACGTAATACTGAATACAAGATTATATTACTTTTAAACTTTCGCAATTTGAACACAATACATGTTTTACCTAATTGTCTATCAGGACTCGCATTAATATTATTTTGGTAAAATATGTACATATCGCTCGAAGAATCGACTGAAAACTGAGGGGCCTGAATTGTACGAATTTGGAACCTAATCAGAGTCCGGCGAGAAGTGCGAATGTACTTAAAATTAAATGTGTACTTAAAAGGGTACCTGGTACACTTTCCTTTTTTTTATTTTTTATTATTGGTTCACAGAACTGGAAATACACATATAGAACTTAATTAAACAGTACACAATGTGAGCGTTAGTGTATGTCCTAGATGGAGTGAACACGGCATAGATAAAAAAAAAGTTTAGTACTCTTTAACAAATTCCTTTCATTAATTAAGAACACAAAAAAGAAAAGTGTAATAAGTGATAGGACAGTTAGGAGCCTAAAAAAGGAAAGGAAGGCTTCCATACTTCCTAACTCTCCTAATTAAGGGAACTGTTCCCGTCTGCAGCTCTAAAATCAATGAGTGTGAATATCCAAAAAGTAACAAAATCATGTCTTGTGTCTATTATAACATTACAAACAAAGAAATTGTCAATTTGATATATTTTAATTTGACATAGTAAAATGGTAACAAGTGATTTTTTATTTCTCGTGTCATGTTATTCCGTCAAATTATAAGATATTGAAACAAACATTTCTATGTTTGTAATGTTACGATAGACACCAAGACATGATTTTGTAACTTTTTGGAAATTCACACTCATTGATTTTATATCTTCAATAATGTGAAAATGTGCGAGCGAGAGAGCTGCAGAGGGTATACAGGCCCCTTAAGGAAAATGTAATCATATTTAGGAAGCTCAGTCGACTACTCTCACTTGATCTTGCAAATTATCTACCACCCGCGTCACATAGTTCACCTTGAGGGCAGTAATGCTCTTCGGCGGCCGCTGCTTCCGGTCGCAGCATCTCGTGAGCAGGTATATGAGCAGCACGGTCAGTGTCAGGATCAGCCACGCGCCCGGGATCGAGCCCAGGATTCCCAGGCTCTGGAAATTGACAATTTGAATGGTTAAGGTGGTTCGTTTCACAAATGGCGAGACATTCAAATTTCAAACAGTTTTCTTGTCCTTGTAGCTAGGCCGGGTAATTATTGTAAACGATCATGATGTTTGCGCAAATTGTTTTTTTTTTTTTACAAAATCATGTAAAGCTATTTATCTCTAATGCACATTATTACTTACATTTGTGAATAAACTTATTTTTGCTGTTTCAAACGGTTTATTGACAAATATAAGTAATATGGTGTCGTGGTTACCGTTACCCACGTTGCCGCGTTACTGTTAAATAGTTGTACATTATAATGTAAAAAACAGTCAACATTTTAAAATTTGAATTTCCCGTCATAGTGAATTCCCGTCGTACCACAGTTGGACAGCGACTTAAATTCAGAAGTTGGATAATTTAGACTGTGGATGACCGAGTCAAGTTGCATCTAAGAGATACAATTTGAATTCACGTGCGTCTATGGTATTCAAGGCCTTTGTTTAGTAATCTGCATCACCTAAGGCTAACCCAAGAGAAGCTACCCTTGCATCCCTGGGGATACCAGGTTAGCTTCTATTCATAAATTTCAGTCTATCATGTTGCCACTGCTAGGAAACATGCCTTCTCTCAGAGAAAGAGGATGGGCCCTAATTCACCATGCTGGCCCAGTGCTTGTTGGTGAATGACATAATTATGTCTTTGAACTTTTGAGGTTCTTGGACAGACCAGTTTCCTCACGATGTTTACCTTCACCGTTGTTGAGCGATGGCATCAAAACTACGCACGTAATTATATTTAAGTACTAAATAAAATCATCATCATCACCAGCCAGAAGACATGCCCAAACACTACCCCAAACACCTAGCAATTCCATAAATTCGACTCAATCTTTCGATTTGATCCCTTCTAACCTTGTCAGAATGCCCCCCTCCCCCCAACATGAAATCGTGGATCCGGCCAGGGTTCTGCCAGGTGTTCCGGTTCTCACCTCGAGGTAGACGGGCGAGTCCGGCGCGAAGGTGTCGTTGACGCGGTGCAGTGTCACGTTGATGTGCGGCATGGAGTGCAGCAGCCGCGAGAGACGCGGCGGCGTATACTCGTCCGAGACGCCGCTAGCGCCCATCGCGACTTCTCACGCTCACACCTGACAACAGCACACACACACACTTTAGTTTAGTTGTTGCTGAAACTCTTTAAGGCGCTGCGCAAACGTGTGGAAGCAACTGGACACACAGTCTGCGCAGAGAGTGGCTGATTTCATACTGTTTATATCATCATCATCATCATTTCAGCCACAAGACGTCCACTGCTGGACATATGCCTCCCCCATCGATCTCCAAAAGGGCCGGTTGGAAGCGGCCTGCATCCAGCGTTTCCCTGCGGTCTCTTTTAGGTCGTCTGTCCATCTTGTGGGTGGACGTCCTACGCTGCGCTTACCGGTCCGTGGTCTCCATTCCAGAACCTTTCGGCCCCATCGGCTACTGTTTATATAGAAATCAAATATTCATTGGTAGCTTGTATCCGCCACAAGACACAAAAGTATCCACGGTTTGCGTCCTGCCTAATCCGTATCAATTAGAATGGCACGCGGTCTACACATATGACACTACGTTAATTACACATTTGGATTGTGAGCGACTAGAAGACAAGGAAGCGAGTATACTACTGATAGTAAAAAAAAAAAATGCGTATGACCGCCTCTCGCCTGATGCGGTCTACGGTGGAGCACCTAGAAAAAACCGATTCACTCGTTATTTCGTTATTTGAAGACACTTAGATTGTAACTATCGGGGAACACCACTTCAGGCAGCGCGTTCCAGAATAGCAGTTCGCACAATACAAGTGAAATCAAAGCACTTCGTACGGATTTTCGGGAATATCAACCATAAAGCGGCGACGATTTTTTGTGCCCACTCTCGCAGTCCGATAGAAAAATGGGCAAAAGGGAATTAGATCATGCAGCTTCGGTGCACACTCTCCTTAATGTATCCGATAAAAAAAAGTGTTTACTTTTTATTTTATTTTTTATTTATAAATAACAGGCTTGCGTTTGACTACCATCTCGCCTGATGTTGAGCGATATTGCGGTCTACGTTAGAGCACGCTTGCCTAGAAGAAACCGATTCACTCGTGATTTGAAAACACCCAGATTGTAACCATCGGGGAACACACATTCAGCCAGCGCATTCCACAGACTAGCAGTTCGCACAATAAATGTGGAATCAAAGCGCTTCGTACGGGTTTTCGGGAATATCAACCATAAAGCGGCGACGATTTTTTGTGCCCACTCTCGCAGTCCGATAGAAAAATGGGCAGGAGGGAATTAGATCATGCAGCTTCGGTGCACACTCTCCGAAATGTATCCGATAAAAAACCGATAGTCTAGCAACTTTGCACCGATGCTCAAGACTACAAGAACTTCGTTGCTTATGAGCCTCTTGGCACGTTTCTCGATATATGTTCAACGGTTCTCAAATCTTTGTACAGATACTACGATTTGAGCACGAACTCTGCGCTAAAACATATCACATCTCTATCCCCATTACGTTTCTTGAACTCTCACACCGCAAGATCAAAGCTGGTTTTAATTATAGTACCTAAAGCTCTTTACCCACGTATAAAGCGACAGCTCTTGACCTATCGGTGAAGGTGAGAGGTGATACAACGTATAGCATTGATTTATGCATCTATTCAAATTGATTTACGTTCGAGGTTAGACGTTACTCAAGCATTTTGCAGAAGAATGTATCTATCACGATTGCTATATCGACGTAAAACTATTTAATAAACTACCAAAAAAAAACACAAAACAAAAACAGCGTCACTAACGTTCTTAAAAACTAAACACCCTGGATTTTATCTAGGACTAGCTGATACCCGCTACTTCGTACGCGTAGAGCTCGGCCTTCGGCCTCGCTACTACGACCCGCTCCAGGAACACAAAATTTCATCCAAATCGGTCCAGCCGTTTACTCACCGTTTAAACCTTCCCTAGACCTCCACGAACATTTCAAGACTAAGATAAGATAAATCCGTTCAGCCGTTCTCGAGTTTTAGTGAGACTAACGAACAGCAATTCATTTGTATATATATAGAAGATAGAAGATAATTTGGACTATGTACAAATAGACCATTTCCGTTCTTTATATTGCCATACCATACTACACAGGGTTATATGTTATTTGGAAACTGACGTGGTTTTCACATATTTTATTTATATTACACGGGAACTACTCACGTAAGATTAAGTCGGTTACTCCGACTATAGTTTCAACCGCATTTTGCCGTCAAGGTGAATGCGCGCGCGCGGCTATGTCTAGCTTTGCACTACCAAAGCTAGTAATTCCCGTGTAATATGAACCTGGGACACATGGGGACAGTGCTGGCACAAATAGACCGACCAGGTATCATCATCAACTGTTTTTACGCACAAATAGACCGACCAGGCATCATCATCAACTGTTTTACTAACAAATGGACCGACCAGGTATCATCATCAACTGTTTTTACGCACAAATAGACCGACCAGGCATCATTCAACTGTTTTGCGCGCAAATGGATCGACCAGGCATCATCATCTACTGTTTGACGCACAAATAGACCGACCAGGTATCATCATCAACTGTTTTTACGCACAAATAGACCGACCAGGCATCATCAACTGTTTAACGCACAAATGGACCGACCAGGCATCATCATCTACTGTTTTACGCACAAATAGACCGACCAGGTATCATCATCAACTGTTTTTACGAACAAATGATACGACCAGGTATCATCATCAACTGTTTTTACTAACAAATGATACGACCAGGTATCATCATCAACTGTTTTTACGCACAAATGGACCGACCAGGCATCATCAACTGTTTAACGCACAAATGGACCGACCAGGCATCATCATCAACTGTTTTACGCACAAATGGACCGACCAGGCATCATCATCAACTGTTTTTAATAACAAATGGACCGACCAGGTATCATCATCAACTGTTTTTACTAACAAATGGACCGACCAGGTATCATCATCAACTGTTTTACGCACAAATGGACCGACCAGGCATCATCATCAACTGTTTTTAATAACAAATGGACCGACCAGGTAGCATCATCAACTGTTTTACGCATAAATGATACGACCAGGCCATCACCATCAACTGTTTTTACTAACAAATGGACCGACCAGGTATCATCATCAACTGTTTTTACGCACAAATAGACCGACCAGGCATCATCAACTGTTTTATGCACAAATGGACCGACCAGGCATCATCATCAACTGTTTTTACTAACAAATGGACCGACCAGGTATCATCATCAACTGTTTGACGCACAAATAGACCGACCAAGTATCATCATCAACTGTTTTTACGCACAAATAGACCGACCAGGCATCATCAACTGTTTAACGCACAAATGGACCGACCAGGCATCATCATCTACTGTTTTACGCACAAATAGACCGACCAGGTATCATCATCAACTGTTTTTACGCACAAATGGACAGACCAGGCATCATCAACTGTTTTACGCACAAATGGACCGACCATTAGAAGGGAATAAAAGGGTCATTAATGTACTACATGCTATTTAAGATGTATACAAACATGTTATTACATTATGTCGCAATAAACTTATTGAGTATTGATTGAGTATTATAAGATAACTGTTCTTTTGGTTTTTACGTAGCTCCGGACACTTCGGAGCCTTCGTAGTTGTCTCTGTATAATTAGTTGTGGATTTAATTACGAATACTTGCTATAATTAGCACCTCCCCACGGATGCAAACATCTGGCGTGTGGTGCGTAAGGAAAGCTCTCACGCGGACAACCGATTGATTTTATTATCAGACTGTTTGCTTGTACAGTGAAGATAGAATTCTGTTTATGTTTCTACTAATTTAGAACTAATTTACTACGTATTATATATCAATGGCGAATTTGTTGTTTTTCATTTGGAGATGTTGGAAGCTTTTGCAGTTTTCAACTGACAGTCCGCTGTTTCCATCTAACTTGACATATATCACACATCGGATTTTTACGTAAATTGACAAATAAAAAACAAGTACATAGATGTACTGTGTACCTATGAAGAATTACATGTTTTTTTGCAATTTTTTTTTTATATTTAAGTTGCCCTGTTAGTTTGGGTCAAATCTTGCAACTGAATTTTAAAACAGTTATAATCCCTAACCTTCATCATCAGCATCATCAGCCAGAAGACGTCCACTGCTGAACATAGGCCTCCCCCTTTAACCTCCACACTGAACGACAACCTGCCTTTTGCATCCACTGGATGCCAGCGACTCTCACAATGTCGTCGGTCCATCTAGTGGGAGGCCTACCTACGCTGCGTCTCTAACCTTACCCTACCCTTTTCCCTACCTTTGGTTATAGGCAGATATGTTTAAGGCAGACCATCAGTAATTTTTATGCACCCCATCTCCCATGATATGGGTATCAAATGAATGGGTTTGTGAGAAGAATACGACAAATAAAAAAATAAAAATAAAAAAATATTTTATTTCTTTAAATAAAATTACGTCACACAAAATTCATAATGGCGGAAGCCTAAAAGCTTGTATTGAACTTTTTTTTTTAAATAAGGCATTATTTTATTTTATTCGTGATATATAATTATTTTTATTTATATGTCTAATATTAATTATAATTTGTGCAATAATATGTAGTAAAATTATGTACGTATATAATTTTGTATTGATATATAATTTAGGTTAGATTCATATTTATTGTAATTTGTTGTTATGTAATATTATCTTGTAAAACTTTGATCTTTCTGTTTATTTCTTTTTGTCTTTTATAAGGTGTTTTTGATGCACGCCTACGTACTGTTTGTTCCAACCTGGTGGATGACTGGTAGAAAATGTTTAGCATTAAGTCCTCCAATTGTACATGTTTACTTAATTTGTAAGTGTGCAATAAAGTATTAAATAAATAATTATGCTTGCGTTTATTCAAATCATGCCCATTGATCGTCCTCTTTGATCATGCCCAATGTTTACACAAAAATACGGACTATAAAGCACACTTGTCTAGAAGGAATATGTTTACACATTAATTGTTATAGACATTTAAAAATTAAAGGACCGGCAGTATTCGAACCTGCGCCATCCGAGTTTAAGTCCCGAGCGCACTAACTACTAAGCTACGGTTGCTTTCCTGTCGGCCTCCTAATTCTTGAGCTGTCATAGCAACCAATCTAAACGTTGGTTGGTCCTAAAATGTGGAACAACACTTCAATATAAAATGGCTTTAGAAATTGACTGTTGATTTGGAAACATTAATTATTGAACTATTCGGGGAACATAGACTCCGGCAGAAAATCCATACTTGCTGTGCGTATAAAAATTGTGGAAGAATGTTTTCCCTAAGACAAAAAGCGCGTTAATAAACCAAACAAAATCATCATAAACGCTGAAAGCATTTATCAAGTGCAATCACCGTCCTAGCAGTAACTACTTCATAAATTCCCAAGATATCATCCACATCAAGTCACTATACAGGGTTACGCGGAACGGAGAGGAATACGCCAAAACCTAAAAGGCTCAAACGTGTACCCACTGTCTAGGCTACTATATTTGCGCCTTTTGAGGACTTCTGCGGATTCAGCCGCAGCACCAACCTTGTTTTACATACAGGGAAGATGAGACGGCGCAAAGGTATCAACGTAAATAGCGTCTCATACTAATGCTATCTATAATAAACTAAGTAAATAAATTTTTGAGCGTGAATAAAAAAAAAACCGTGGAACAGCTGTTTTTTACGATATCTGGATTAGTCCCATAGTAAAAGTTGTCCATAATGTTGAGTGCAATGACCACGCCCCCAGCTTGGTAGCCGATTTCTGGATTAGTAAGTTGTCCATAATGATGAGCAAAATTACCACCGTTCTGTGTACCCCAGTACTGTCTACCCGTTCCCCTGAGAGACAAGCTGCTATCTGTTGGTAAACGGTACATAACACGGTCCAGCCTCCCACTCAGATGACAGCAGCAGATATAGGGAACTCACCGCTGCGACTATAGTAGTATCTGCCTACGAGGCCATGTCGGGAACAGCAGTCGCACTTTCACCGGAACATCTGGAACAAACAAATGGAATTTAATAGGTTTGGAACTTTCCTGATCTGCTGATAATATTAAATGTGAACGAACGCCAAAACGCGAACCAAATGATAACTCGACTTTCGATAAACATGATAATGAAATCGGTCCTGAAGAAACTAAATTAAACGTTGTTTTGTAATATAAATTATACATTGTTTTGGAATATTATATATTATACATTGTTTTGGAATATAAACTTTTTTTTTGTGGGTCATTGTTGGTTCGAATCCCAACACCGAGCTTTAGCTGCCGGTGAAGGAAAACATCGTGAAGAAACCATAACACTGTGGTAGGGTACTTTAATCCCGGCTGGCTAGCTACCACTGAAATAATGTCACCTTAACGTCACAGCCTTAGTTGTGCCAGTTCATATTCAAGAATTAGTGTGTACGTAATCCATCTTCGACCACACCATCACTTAACTTCAGGCGAGTTTAGGTCAAACGCCTAGACTGCTAACGCTTAGACTGCCAACCATGAAAAATTGCAATGGCAAAAGTAATGGCCAGCCTGAATTGTATGGTATGGTTCAATGTATGTACCAGACTACCATAAAATTCAATGGTGCCATTGCAATTTGCAGATGTGGTAATCGCGAAGATTACCTACTGCGTTAGATGCGCAATTAAAATTATGTAGGCATTAACTAAAACCCAGATGACGATATACATGGCAGTTCTGACTGTTCAGTATGCGTACTGCATTACTCATGAACCACCTGCATAACTTTGAAAGCAATATGGGAATAATACATATTTTACGATGTAATTTTTTACCACTGAACCTAGATTCTGGGAGCTCAGGATCGAAGCAGGTAGCAAGAGTGTCCCATACGTACTACCCAGCACTGATTTAAGGAAGGGGAGGAGGTTAAGGTTGTCTAATTGATATAATTGTATTCTGCCTAAGCACAGAACACATAATAGTACAAGGCATAAGTCCGCAGAACTAGATCCGCCTGTTCAACCAATATGCAATAAACCATCACAAAGACAACGAATATGAAAGAAAATAAGAAAAAAAAATTAAAAACAAAGAAAAGAAATATAAACAAACAAAAAATTTGAAAGAATAGAAAATAAAATAAAAGAGATAGATTAGCAAGATATAGATTGAATAGAGAATATGTTAACAAAGTTCTTCTTAATAAATTATAATACATGGTGCCACTTCGTATTTACATTCCTAGTGGAAGTGCATGATACCCAAACTAGGAAAACCTGTGAACATATCAATACAAAGAACAAAGGTTGGTTTGGTTGGTTGGTCATGTGACGTATCTTTGTTTAGACTGCATCGTCACTTACTATCAGGAAAGTTATGGTAAAACGCTAGCCCATTTCATCATTTAAAAAAATTGGGGGGCATTCAATAACTATTTAAGAGATAGTAGTGTCTCAAAAGAAGTTAGGTTTTCACGACATTGTCCAGGAATAAATGTGCTATATGTGAGTGTTTGTATATTTGCATGTTTCCCCTCCAACCAAACCCTTTCAACCCTCAATTTAAGTTTAATGATGATGATGATAAAGCTATTACTACACTCGTCACAGTTAAACCAGCAGTTACTACAACTCCCACAGTAAGATAAGAGCCGCTAAGTAAGCGGAGTCACGCAATTAATTAGTCCAATTGAGTGGCGGCTGCGGCTCCACTGTTGTATGAATGACTGCATTGTGATTTTGATTACGCTGGGAAACATTATTCTGCCATTGATGCAACTACTTGTTTTGTATCAAGAAATTGGGATAAGAGTATTGAGAATATTAATTTTAGAATTTGTGATAATGGACATATGGAATAGAGCTCTGGGGATTCCACTAGTCATTCCAATGTAGAAATCTTACAAAAGGGACAAAACAATGTGTTGCGCAATAGCACTGCTGCTTGGTATGCCAAAACATCAGAGATAGAGGAATATCCTGACATGCCAACGGTCAAATAAGAAATACAATACTTTAGCAAAAAATACCAACACACGAGTGAAATCGCGCATACCAACAAGCTAGCCTCAGACCTAACACATCCGCCACAACCATAAAAAAAGACTAAATTTGGCATAGCAGAAATAGCAAGCCTGCGAAATTAGACGATAATACACCAGGAGTAAGAGGTTACTAGACCTCAACCCATAAAATGATCACCACACGTAAACACTAATGCTCATGGCCCAGCCGATCGCAGAAAGAAAAAAATAACCATTTCAAAAATCAAGCAATATGCCTGAAAGGAAAAGAGTATTAATATTAATTTTAGAATTCGAGGTATGGACGTGAAATAGAACAGCTGTACAGACAGATCATGTAAAACATTGCAAAACTATATGACAGAGCTCTGACCCTCAGGTCAACTAAGAACAACAAACCTTGTTCCAAGGACTAAATCTCAGCCGCTCAATTAATAGTTCAACGACACAACGACCTGACTCAACTCAGAGGAGTTAATGTCCTGGAAATCTACCTGCTTTAAATTGGACACATTTTTACAAAGTATACATTATCCATACCCTCTCTATTTTTCGTAGGTAATTTCTAAGTACTCTTGACGGATGCGACAGATGATGAGGATGAATAGAAAATAATATAACATGCTGTAGCGACCGACCCGTCTCGGGAAAAGGATGAAAGTATGATAAGTTTCTATTTAGGTTAGGTAGGTGCTTGTTTATAGAAGTGCTCGTAGCGAAACTCTACCAGGTGATCTTAACAGAACAGCGAATATGAGCAATCTTCGACATAATCCGTCTTTGGACGACTGATCTAAAGGCTTTTACAGCAGAGCAGTACCGTGTTGCGGATGGCACATTGAACTCTAGGGAACTAGAGTTATTTGTTACAGAAACAATGGTTCAACCATGTCAGGAACACAAGGGCCGTTCTAAAAATCTGACACACTGGCAACTCGGATTACACCACAGGCAAGCAAATACACTACAAAGTTTGATAAAACAGTTCAAGGCCTTTTTCGAGAACAACAGTTATTTCGAATAATATCATAAAGGCCTCGAAAGATCATCAATGAAGTGCGTCCATAAAGATAAACAATAATTACGTGGTGTACGTCCGTGTAAAGGCATGTACATACTGGCTGCGAAAATTGCTATGTAATGGGGTACAACGCCCATCGTTTGCGGCTGATGGCCAACGGGCGGACAGAGGCGAGAGTAGACTATACTTGGCAGCCGGTGGTTGACACGTTCTTTTGAATTTGTTTTTGAAAAACTTGTTATAACACCGCTGAGTAAGTATATCAATTTCTAAGCTTGTATTCTATAAAACTTGGTCTACGACTTCTACGAGGTAAATGTGTTCTAAATCCTATCAACCAAATAGTCGAACGATAGTAAATATTGTATACCTATGAAATATAAATTTGATGCACATCCAATCTAATTTAATTTTCTTTGCCTACGAGAATGTAGTCTTATTTGTTCCTATCAACCAAATAATCAATACGAGCTAGGAATATTTTAGATGCAATAAAAATTTGGTGCACATCCTCGTTGGGAGTCCCATCAATTGCCGTATCAGTGCATTTATTACGAATCAAGAATCTGCGTGGGGGGGATCTCGGGAGAGGCGAGACCTACATCCTAAAGCTTATATTCGGCATCCGACTGCGACACCAACTCGTCCCTTGCACTGCAAATCGAATAAAATTCGAACAGAATATTTTTTCACTAATTGTCCAATTCCTGCACGTGGTCTACGTGCCACCAGTATAAACACAGCGTCACACAGTGACAAGCAATCTTGAAGTGATCAGAGTCAAGCGTGCAACTGAATCGAGAACATCGTAAAACGAAATTAAATTTAAAACGGATTAACTATGAAGATTCCAATCTTAGTGCTTCTGATATGGACGACAGTGTTCGCGAGTGTGTTTTGTAAGAACTATCTATTCGGAGTGAAAACGAATAATGTGAAGCTGGAATACAGGACTAAAGTGAAATACGAGGCGTTGCCACTCCAGAAACGACTCAAATACTTCTCATATAATTCGACGCATCCAATAAAGGTACAGTAATCTCTCATGATCAAAGCAAGCACTGGATATTGCACCTATTGATTTAAATTTGAAGCTATTTTACGCCTGATGTATGCATGAAGGCATTATAAATCTACTGAATTCTGTTGACAAACGCAAGACAACTTTATTGCAGGAGTTTATCAATATCGTTAATCATGACGTCCCATTAAAGGTCAAAGACCTGTATAAATCTATACCATCTGGCCAGGATTCCCTGTTTATTATCCTTCTAGCTAGACTGAGAACTCGCTTTGTTTCTCATTCAATACTTGACTTATCAATGCATGCAGAGTTCAATTCGTTTTTGAATCCACTTACAGTATTAACAGATAATAGTTTAGATTAGAAGCCAACAAAAGACGGGAATGGTCGGTCAGAAGGGCTAGTTTAAAGGGGGAAAGTCAACGAGACTCATGACCGCAGACCTAATGACGTGTAATTTATGTTCGGAAACTATTATATGTATAAAAAAGCAGTGTTAGTATTATATATTAGCATGTTTCTAACTCACTAACAAATGTTACCTATTAATGGCGAATTTCAGCTACAGCTTTTGCGTTCAGCATCAGTTCAGCATAGACGACACCTATGCTGAACTGATGCTGTAACTCTATAAAATACTCCTAATATCTAACTGTTAGAACTGTATGATGATCAAGCACGATTAGAAATTTCCACCTTTCATTTATCTAACGCCCATCATGTTTGTTACGTCTAAATTTCTAGGAGACTAAAAATCCTTGACCAACTCCCAGACCCTAGTCCACGCATTCCTTATTTAATCGACTACCTTGTGACGCACTGTCCACCGGTTGTCGCCAATTTTTTCTAATCAATTTGTTTACGCATTGTTCGCTATTACACTGTTATTTTTTTCTAATGAATTTATTTACGTATTATTCTCAATTACATTATAAATTCAAATGATGGTCTGTTTGTCAATAACGAAGCCAATCTCTTGAAACTCCACTTAAACTAGCAAGACTTTAGAAAAGTGTTAACCTGTATTCACATTGCTGGGGAAAGGCCTCCTCTCGAGTCATGTGCTGACTTCTACCAAAAATGTATGATACTATTTTAAAACTAGATTTTTTATATATTAGAAGATGTAGTCCATGGAAACTAAGTGTAACTGGTATCATATAGCCTTCTTGTGCATTGGACTTCTACTTTCTAGTTCTAATACTTTGATTATATAGAATAATCAAAGTTCTAATACGATGTGGGGCGGATGATAAATTGCATAGAAAGTCTAGTCGAATTTATTTTCTATTACATCGTCGTGGAACCGGGGTATGTCCTAAAACTGCGACCAGAACCTCAGGAGCATGGGCAGCAGCGTCCTGTTAGTACACGGTGATCGTACTGCGATCTCCAAGCCGCCTGCTAAGCGTGGGGATTATGGCAACACCCCTCTCTAAGAGGGAGGCCTTGTTCAGCAGTGGACATTTAATAGCTGATGATGTGATGTGATGTGACATCGTCGTATTTTTTCAGGCGATCAACTGCTTCGACTACCAGAACAGCGAAGCGTCCATCAACATCACGGAGGGTGGCATCGAGTTTGATCACGTCACACTCCGCATGAAGAGTCAGAGAAGTTATCGTCTGGAATACTCTATAGATATTTATGTGTGATATAAGTATTATATATTTTAGTGTTTATGATTTCGGTTAAGAAATTCATTGTTTATATGGTCTGATATTGTTTTAGTCTGATATAATGTATTCCTACATAATACGTGAGTGTAAACCATTTGTCATAGTTTAATTATAACTATTGTTAAGGTTTTGATTCCTTTTATTTACGTTGGCCCTGGCACAGAATCCGCCTTGTCACTGTTTAATGGTGAGTGTATTTTACTGGGTGCTAGTTATGATATACTTTGATTACAATTGAAAGGGTTAAAATTTAAGGTGATAACAACAAACCCCAAAAAATACAAGACGGAGGACAGATATGGAAAGATTGGATAAGAAAATAATTATGCTACAAAACCAGATAATTTTTTATACTTACCTAATAATACCAATGAAAATACCGGACTTCAAAAACGAAACAATTGTGGAATGGCTTTCGGTAGTTGGCCAGGCCTAAATAATGAATAAAGTTAGTTTCGATGCTATTGCTAATTTTTTAAGACGTCTTATGCTCCAGTCTAGTTTCATGGTCGAATGGCATGGATGGACAACAATGTCGTTGTTTTTATAACTTGTAACAAAAGGAAGGCAAATTAAGTAGGTCGTCTCTATTATGCTACATTACTCTAATATCATGATTCGTTACTCCACTTACGCTCTAACAATAAAAGGTTAATTTATTTTCTTTTACGGAATAGAGAGCGATGTAGACCACACATTCTCAGAAGACATGCCCCTTGGTAATAAGCTTACAAGTTCCTCTTAAGATGATCGTGAGTGACCATATCAGGTCAAACCAGTTTCGAGCATGTTAAATGTTCTAATTCCAAAGTGTTAAGTACGTGGCTGGTACGATATAACTGATTAAATTATTGAAAATTGTGATATTTACGACTTATAAACAGGTTTCAATCGTGCTTCATTTAAATGTTATATCCAAGAACGATGGTCAGCTTGTGGCCAGCGTACCGAAGGCTCGGCCGATGGTATTGCTGCTAAGAGGAGGAAGAATGATGAGTAAATTCTTCATTATTTTACAAGCTTATATTGTTAGTATGACTGTGTGACAAATCTTGCAATTGAATTTTCGACCAGTTATCCTCAACCGATTAAGCTGAAATTTTGCATAAACCTCTAGTTTGGATGACAATGCATGGTTAGCTAAATGGCGTCATTCTAAGTCCAATATTGCGGACTTCCAAAGATGGCAGAACAGGGTCTTACGGCCAACTCCTTACGTGGTCTCAAATTAGCGCTAAAACAGCGCAGTTTGGAAAATCACGCAAACGTGAACCTTAACCCAGGTTCAGTTTGCGGTCACGCAACTTTTTTCATCACCTAAATCGCTTAAAACAGCTAGCCGTAGGACTCGAATATTTTTTATGCATACCCATGATATGGGTATCAAATGGGTTTACTGAGAAGAATACGAAAAGCTTGTTTTATTTTATTTTTATTCATATTTATTTTAACCCCAGACGCAAACAGAGGGTATTATAAGTTTAACGGGTGTATCTGCGTCTGTCTGTCATCGTAGCTCCCATATGGTTGAACCGATTTTGATTTAGTTTTTTGTTGTTTGAAAGGTGACTTGATCAAGATTCAATAGTGTGCTTAGATATAATTAAAGAAAATTTGTTCTAAATATACCTTAGTAATTTGCAGCCCTGTGATTGATTGTACGTCGAAGTGATCGTCGCAACAAGCCAATCTAGATCAAGTTCAAAGTGGCGTACAAGACACGTCAAGCTTTCCTCATATGAACAGGTTCTATGCAACTAGGGTTACCATATCTCAGGATTTGTCCTGAGGTCTCAGGATTATTTGGCTTTTTTCAGGATTGCGGGCGGATTTTGTAAATCTCAGGAAATCTTAGGATTTTTAGAATCTTCAATAAAATAGAGTAGATTTTTCAGATCTTTTACATTTACAAAATTTACAAAAACAAAAAATAATCTTCTATTATTTTAATATATAAGTACCTATCAAATAAGCAAAAAACCAATAATAATTTGAAAATTTCAACAAACTTGTAAATTACGATTGTGAGAAAGTTTTCAAATTGCGACAAAAACTCAGGATTTTTCAATGGAAAACGGGCTTTTTCTCCGGACTTTTATATTTTCCATCTGGTAACCCTATATGCAACTGGTCGCGTGACTCATTGCTTTCGTCGTCCGGTCTTCCATTGGACTACCCATTTAAGGCTTTATTAGATTTTATACTATTGGGTCATTAGCTAAAGGTTATGTAGTGGTTACGATGTATGAAATATTGTAATCTCTTTTATTAACCCTCGACGCAAAAAGAGGGTTGTTATAAGTGTAACGATATTTGTCTGTCTGTGACATCGTAAGCTAAAGGCCGAACCGATTTCGATTTATTTAGTTTGTTTGTTTGTAAGGTGACTTGATCGTGTTCTTAGCTATGGTTCAAGAAAATCTGTTCAGCCGTTTGAAAATTATCAGCTCTTTTATCGGTTTTTAATAGATTTTATACAATCCTTGGTTATTGTATATAAACTTGGATTTGAGCTGACGACGTATCGACTGTTCCTCTCTCTTCTCTCTTCTTCTCTTTCTATCCTTCTACCCCGGCCAAGGGACTTAGTAAGTTAAAATTTCGTATTTTATTAGTAGAGTGCAAATTTCTCTCTGAAAGTGGCATAGATGATTGTAGTTTTTTTTTTTACAACTATATCTACTAATATTATAAAGAGGAAAGATTTAATTGTTTGTTTGTTTATTTGTTTGCATTGAATAGGCTCCGAAACCACTGAACCGATTTGAAAAATTGTTTCACTGTTCGGAAGCTGCTCTATCCACGGGTGACATAGACTATATTATAATATAAAAAAAAAACTAAATTCTTATTAAAACACCAATAATGTAAACCAAGGTGTAAAAAAATAAGACTTACACCCGTGCGAAGCTGGGGTGCGTTGCTAGTATATTTTTAAACATTCGTATTTTTTTTTTTTTTTTTTTGTTGATTTATAATATTTTTAAACAAGCTTTTCCTTATTTTCCTCAGCAAACCCTTTCATTTGATACCCATATCATAGGGGTGCATAAAACTAACTTGTCCGCCATGTTGTATTTAGAATGACGTCACGTAGCTAACCATGCATAGTCATCCAAACTAAAAGGATTTGCAAAATTTCAGCTCAATCGGTTGATGATGATAACTATCTTAAAATTCAGTCTTCTTCTTTCGAGTCGATGTTCTCTAAATTATAATTATACTAGCAAACCCGGCGAACTCCGTTTCGCCACCAGATGACTTCTATAAACCTCACGGAGCCCGAGACCTTTCCAACGAATGCAAAACCGTGGAAATCGGTTCGTGCGTTCTGGAGTTATAGCGTCAGGAAGGAAAACCCGACTTATTTTTATATAGTAGATTTTCAAATTTAGATTCTAGACCAAAATTTTGCAACTTCAATGGTTCTCTCTCCGTGGCTTCATTCAAGTCGTCTAGTGTGCAAGTTGTAGGACACGCTACACAGTCCATCAAGTGTGTCATTGTCTGAGGGTTCACTGTAAAGAAGTAAAAAAAATAAAAGCTTGTAAGAGTCTCAAACGGGCATGCGTTCCGCCTGATGGTAAGCGGTAACTGCCACCTATGGACCCCAGCAACACTAGCGTTGTTGTCGGTGCTTTGACAGCCCTTCTTGATATTCATTGCATGAAGCTAAACTCAAACTAAACCATCGTAAAATCAATATCTCCAGTTCATCGTTCCATATCTGTTTACAATGACTTGCATTCAGCATTCAAGGCAAGTTATGCGCTTCCTTTTCTACTATAATTTGGCTTATGTCTAAGCTACATGTTAGCCCAGAATATAAAGGATACAGAAAGTCGGCGACATAGCCCACCGTATTAGCTAGTTGTAGTGGCAGGCACATATCACGCAGAACAGATGGCCGATATGCCGAAGGGTTCTGGAATGGAGACCACGGACCGGTAAGCGCAGCGTAGGACGTCCACCCTCTAGATGGACTGACGACCTAAAAGAGACCGCAGGGAAACGCTGGATACAGGCCGCTTCCAGCCGACCCTTTTGGAGATCGATGAGTTTGACCTATGTTAAGCAGTGGACGTCCTATGGCTGAAATAATGATGATGATGATGAGAAAGTCGGCTCCGGCTGATCTTGATTTTCAAATTACCTACTCGCCGTAGCGCTAGTATACGCAAAGCAGTTATAATGTCGTGTTTATCGGACGAATTATCGCGCGAAACTATAATTACGTATAGTGCCCTCGCGACTCGCGTCGACCGAGTCGATCCGAGATCGCGGTCATCATAATCAGCCTTTTAACAGTCCACTGCTGGGCTTTTAGCCTACCCCCGAAAGGGTGATTGCGCCATATTCACCACGCTGACCCAGTGCGGATTGGTGGATTCACATACGCCATTGAATTCCTTCTCCGTACGTATGCAGGTTTCCTCACGATGTTTTCCTTCACCGAAAAGCCAGTGGTATGAATATCCGTACATAAGCTCCAAAGAGCTCATTGGTACGGGCCCGTGGTTTGAACCCGCGACCTCACGCTTTCAAGTCTAGCGGTCTCCCAAATGGGCTACCACGGCTCCCGAGATCGCGGTAAGTGCGCGTATTTGTGTGCGTGTGCCTGTTTCCACTCGATGAAACAATGAGCCGACCTTCTGTACTGTTCTGTGACGTTAGCCTTGTTTGCCTTAAGATTTTTTCCCGGCATTTTTTTTCCTTCGGTTTCTGACCTTAAATCGCTCTAGAAATGCTAAACTCAAACTGAACTATTATAAAATCAATATCTCCGGTTCATCGCTCCATTGTATATGTTTACAATGACTTGCACTCAGCATTCAAGGCATAACGGTGCAAGTTGCGCGCTTCCCTTTCTACTATATTTGGCTAATGTCGCGACTACACGTTAGCCGTGATTGTAAAGATTTTTTTCCGTCATTTTTTGTACTTTCTGTTTTTAACCTTAAAAAGCTCTGGAAATAAGACTATTAAAGATATACTTTAGAACTTATATCCAGTGTATCTAGAGCGTTTTAAATCAGATAGGTCAAAAACAGAGAGTACATATTTTTTTAAAATAAATAATAGGCTTGCGCTTGACCGCCTACTCGCCTGATGTTAAGCGATGATGCGGTCTACGGTGGAGCACGCTTGCCTAGAAGAAACCGATTCACTCGTGACAACAACAACAACATAAATAAATTACTAGATAAAAAAACACTCGTTTAGCTTTTGAAGAGTTTCATTATTTTTACTTCCCAGCATCCATCCACCATTATTACCATTTATCATCAAGAGTGATGTACAGGAGTTAAAACAAACTATATGGACCTAAACTTGAGAGGTTTACCAGTAGTCATGGAAGAGTTCCATTATCCACCTCCTGGCTCCATCATCAGATTAGTTCGATGGTACCCAATTTTTGTATTGTCGACCGGATTACATTATATTTGCAAAGTTTTAAATTGATACGACAATTTTTATAATAATCGAATTTAAAGGTTTATTTACATAAATAAAACTATTATTTAGGCTTTCATGGTTACTATATAAAACTATTATCTAGGCTTACATAGTTACACTTAAACTATTATCTAGACTTACATAGTTACAATGAAACTATTATCTAGGCTTACATAGTTACAATAAAACTATTATTTAGGCTTACATAGTTACACTTAAACTATTATCTAGACTTACATAGTTACAATGAAACTATTATCTAGGCTTATATAGTTACAATAAAACTATTATTTAGGCTTACATAGTTACACTTAAACTATTATCTAGATTTACATAGTTACAATGAAACTATTATCTAGGCTTACATAGTTACAATAAAACTATTATTTAGGCTTACATAGTTACACTTAAACTATTATCTAGACTTACATAGTTACAATGAAACTATTATCTAGGCTTACATAGTTACAATAAAACTATCATCTAGGCTTACATAGTAGCAATGAAACTATCATCTAGGCTTACATAGTAACAATGAAACTATCATCTAGGCTTACATAGTAACAATGAAACTATCATCTAGGCTTACATAGTTACAGTAAGCTTACATTGTTACATTAGCGGTGAAGTGTTTTTTAAATGAAAAATGGGGACATTTCAAAACGAACTATAATTTTATTGTACTAAGGCATATCTCCCTTGTTTTTCCGATCTGAGGCCTGGTCTGGAGCTATGCGTGACGAACTTTGGATGTGTTATCGGCAAAACTGAGTGGTTTCCGTATGTTCGAACGGGCAAAGCTATTTTGAGATTGTTATCGAAGCTGTTCTTTTTATGGGGACGTATAGTACTACCAACTTCTAGTCAAAATTTTGAGGCCGATGCTATATTTAAGTACAAGATATACTTGTTTTAAGCTATAATGGTCGCTACAGTTATATTATGATTATTAACGGGATAATTACGTTTCCAGTCTTACGACCATGTATGGTGCATTATATGTATATGTACCGATCATGTTCTGACAAATAAATAATTTAATTTGATTTGAGCGCCTGGTTGGTGTGACGCATGACCATAATGCTGGTCCATACCATATATAAGTTGTATTATGGCCATTCAGCATGCTGGATATGCTGCCAACTGGCAGTAAGGATTGAGCATTTGGATTATCTTAAGACCTTCGACGTCTACGGGCAATCCAACTGGTTTTTATTATAGCATGTATTTTTTAGTTACCTTTCGTTAGAAACAAATAGCTATTTTATGATAATTGCTTTCACATTAACTGAGAAGATAAAGTCCCTGGATTCCAATGTCAATAATATTGTATGTTTAAGTGTAATTGCTTTTAATGATTGATGCAAACTTTTGACCTGTCTTGGATATAAAGACATTGATTACAATAATTACTCCTAGAGGTTACGTTCAATCAGCGCCAGATATCGAGGTCTCCAGGTTCATCACAATATTGTGTTTTGCAAAGATATAGACTTGAAACTTTTCATGTTTGAGATCAACTTGAAGGTTGAATGTATTGAAATAGATCTTACGCCTGCTTATAATGTCATAGCGCAAGGTTTTAAGAAGAGCAATTCACATGTATCACACGTCAAGGAGGCCTCCTTGACGTGTCCATCAACGGCGAACCTGGCTAGCGCCGGTTATGAGCGCGTATATGGCTGGCAAAACCGAACTTAGTTTTAAAGGTCCTGTTGCAAAGTGCACAGTACAACTGACCATCAGCATTGTATGTGTAGGTGTAGGAAGGCTTCGGACGGGTCTTAATAATAAGGCGTTTTTTTTTTCCACATGAACGTGTCATTGACTTACATAGTAAGGATAGGGCGAATCAACTTTTACAATGGAACTCTGGTGCTAACAAATATACTGCTGACCAGGGTCAAGCCAGTCTCCGACTTCGTTGGTGCGCGGTTGTTGCGCGTCGCGTCATTCTTGAGAGCAAACGAAAATATGGTTATGTTACAGAAACATGTATAAATGGATGATACGAAACGCGTTATTAGTTACGATTTCGACAGATGACGCACAGTTTTATCTTTATATATATATATTATATAGTATTAATATCATAGTCAGCCCTAGCCTACCCCCGAAAGGGTGATTGGGCCATATCTACCACGCTAGCCCATTGCGGATTGGTGGATTCACATACGCCATTGAATTCCTTCTCCGTACGTATGCAGGTTTCCTCACGATGTTTTCCTTCACCGAGAAGCCAGTGGTATGAAAATCCGTACATAAGCTCCAAAGAGCTCATTGGTTTGAACCCGCGACCTCACGCTTTCAAGTCTAGCGGTCTCCCAAATGGGCTACCACGGCTGCTTATATATATAAAAGCGAAATTCACTCACTCACTCCTCATCACGAAATCTCGATCACGAATCACGAAAACTACTCTCTACCTACTACGATGTAGAGGTCCGCTATGAAAGGATTTTGCGAAAAGGCCGAATTAAGGGGGGAAATGGGGGGTTGAAAGTTTATATGAAAGGCTATGCATACAACGTCGCGGGCAACAACTAGTAGTTGATAAAGCAATTTTCGGATCACCCTCTCTTGATAATTAGCCCTATGGTATACTTTTCGGCCTCAGGTCACGTCTCTACTTTTTACCGACTAATTCTATGTATCTATACATAATTATAATAACGAAATAGGTACCACTCACTCATTCACTCACTCACTATCTCATCCCGAAATCTCGACAACTTCTTGACTTACGAAGCTGAAATTTAGCAGGTAGATTGCTTATGGGGTGTAGAGATCCGCTAAAAAAGGATTTTGGGCAAGGGCCGAACTAAGTGCGACAAAAAGGGGTTGAAAGTTTGTATTAAAATTTATGAGCACAAAGTCGCGGGCAACAGGTATTACTAGATACATTTAAAAGCATCATGAATGCAATACTTACAGAGATTATCTTACTAATGATGATATAATATAAGTAACTAAAGTACTATCGTAAGTATCATATCGTAGTAAAGTGTCGATTCTGTTACTTAAATTCTTTCCATCCAATGGTTGCCTGGAAGAGATCGCTTTTAGCGATAAGGCCGCCACTTGTGGCACTAGCTCGTAAGTGTTTCCTATCGCGTTGTATTTTTTATTTCTGGTGTACACAATAAAGAGTTTCTATCTATCTACTATGTATCATATTTTTGATGTTGAATGGTCGAGAAAGTTTAACGTGATATATTATGTCTACATGAAACAATGGCCAGTAATCTGTAACGAGCAGCCGTCATTACGATACAAAGGAAGCTCAGTTCTGGTGGAACACGCTCTCTCTTATTAGTTGCAATAAAATGGTCGAACAATGTTTCTGTTCATACAATTGCGATGACGGTGAAAGGTCTATGAATCTTATCATACAATCTAATTACCTATTAACATAAAGGAAGAAAGTTTATCTGATAAAACGATAAAGAATATCAAGTGAGAAAAAGAACTTGAATGTGAAGGGGGTGGGGTCCTGATCATCCATCTTTATTTAGGTTAAATTTTAAAATTTGAATTTTATTAATATTGATTTTATTAGAGAATTATAAACACTCATATTGCACAGATGCACGCATGATTATAGTCATATTTATACTAAATTAAATTAAATATTCATATATAGAAAAATTGTAAGTAATTAATTAGTTGTGTTGCATTTTGTCAGTGCTGATCAAAAAAATATACGTATGCTCTGTTCTCAGGGTACCCAAGATACAGGCTTAGCCTAGTTTGGGGCCCACCGAAAATGTTTTATTTAGGTTTCTCATATTGTGTACATCTATTGTAAATTTTTATGTGCTCTTTTTTCGAAATAAATTTATTATCTTATTATCTTATCGCTTTTGAGAGCGATGGTGGCCGGTAGCATTTGCGCTTTACAATCTGATGGCACCCGGTTCGATCGTCGGCCTACACCATTGACTTATTTACAACTAAAGTAAATTATGTGCAGTTTCGATGCCATCGCTTCACAACGGTGTAGGAAAACATCGCGAATTCGTGAGGAAACCGGTATGTCCAAGAACCTCAAAAGTTCAACGTGTTGGGCTAGCATGGAGGATTAAGCTGCTGATGATGATGATTATGTGCGTGCTTTTGACCTTTTGAGATGGCTGCTGAAGGAGAAAGATGGACAGCACATCGACTAACATATCTATGCTACAACAAGTCAAGGTCACGACCTGACTCTCTACCATCTGTCCCAAGTCATCTGTCACGACACTTCATTCAACGATGCAGTTTTTTTATGCAGTAGGTGGCAAACAAGCTAACGGCCCGCCTGATTGTAAGCGATCGCCGTCCTAGATACCTGTAACACCAGAGGCATCACAGATACGTTGCCAAACTTCAAAGCCTCTATTAACAGCTCTTTTGAAGAACCATCTGAAGCTCATTCTACTTATCGCAGGTGTAAGGTAAAAATGATCGCGAAAAACGCAGTGAGCGATGTCCACAGACCCATGATATGAGATGATTCAGGCGGCAGTGGCACTCCACGTCGCCAGAGTGAGAACGAGAACGAGAGAGTCACGAAATATTTGCATTTATTTAAGTTTTATTTATTTATGGGAAAATTATAACTCAATATAAAAAACTATCTTCACAGGTTCGTTACTAATGATGTGCTCTTTCTTTTGATATTTTTTATTTATTTCGATTGATATCTTTGTGATCATTTTAGACATGGTTTCTCTGACCATTCCACGGCAAAAATCACAAATTAGGGTTATCTTCATAATTTTTTTCTATAGAGAAAATTTTTACTAATCGTGTTTCGGTTTTACATGCACCTAGATAATATGTTCAATTTTGATATGCCACCAAATTCAAAGTTCTAATTTCTATACATATCTAGATACCGGACTTTCAAAACAGCAAAAATTAGGTCCACACGGCCTTAATAAGAAGTGGTGGTCACCACTCTCAGACTTGAGAAGTGCGACTCAAGATGTAGGAGGCACTGTGAACATTAAATTGAAAGAGAAATGTAGTAAGTTTTTTTTTTTTTTTTTACATCGGACTAGGCTAACTTTTGACCGCGATCTCGCCTGATGGAAAGCGATGATGCGGTCGAAGATGGAGCACGTTTGCCCAGTAGTAACCTATTAACCCTAGACTTGAACACTCCAAGATTGTAATGCTGCGGAAACACAGACAGGGGCAAGGCGTTCCATTGTTTTGCTGTTCTAATTAAGAAAGAGGAGTCAAAACGTTTGGTGCAAATAAATGGCATTTCGACCAAGTAAGGGTGACGCCTTGCCGCCGTTCGTCTGGACGTCCGGTAATGAAAAGGTGATGGGGGGTAAGTACAATCATTCTTACCTCACACCTGCAAAATGTGGAATGAGCTACCTTCCGCGGTGTTTCCGAGAAGCTACAACATGGGATTATTCAAAAGGCGTTATAATAGATTTTTAAAGAGTCGGCAACGAAGTTGTGATAGCTCCGGTGTTCCTAGTATCCATAGGCGACGGTGACTACTTATCATCAGGCAGCCCGGTTGCTTGTTTGCCCACTATGGCATAAAAAATCTAGCTAATATTGATTCCCCCGACTATACTATACCATATTTTCACAAGCCTTATTTTATAAAAATTAAAATACTTACAATAGTGTCAACATATATTCTGGAAATGTGTAAATTTGTAAAAAAATACCCAGACTATTTTAAAAGGGCATCTGATAAATCGCGCAGTATTAGGCCGCAATTTAGACATAAATTAATCGAACCAAAGTCCAACCTAGAAATACACAGCTCTGGTCCTAAATCAATGGCAGTTAAAATATTTAGTAAATTGCCAAATGAATTAAAAGATATCGAAAAAGAAGTAACTTTTATAAATAACTTAAAAGGTATTTTAGAATCCAAATGTTATTACAACTTAGAAGAATTTTTTAATGATAATTTCGACAAAATGAACATAGATCGTTCCGTTCCGACTATTGCCATACCCAAATAGGGTCATATGTATTACTTTATATTTAAACATGTTAATTTAAGAACTCCATGTACCTACATATGTCTGCAATAAAATATTGAGTATTGAGTATTGAAAAAAAAGCTAAACTAGGCATAAGCTTAACACTTAACACTGTTTTAAACTATCACGGTTGTTCACTAAAGTTAAATGATTATTAACGGGATATTTACCGTGGTATGGTTGTAGAATGAGCTCCAGATATTTCGGCGCAGTTACATGCACCATGTTCACGGGTAGACTGAAGAATGCGGGTGGTTGGTCGAACAGTTAAAAAGTTAGGTGCAGACATAACGATCAACCACAACCTTCACACACCACAACCTTACCAGCTTACCACGGTAAATGTCCCGTTAATAATCATTTAACTTTAAGCTTAACACTTATATTACAAGCGACGAGGTTACACAATTCGCTGATTTTTTACCAGACGCATCACAATGAGTCAGTTGCTTATGTTTGATGGTACGACCCACATCTAACTTGAATTGTACACTGGCTCTCAAGCTCAGTTTCATTTATATAATCGTTATTTAAAAATAAAATCCCAATGTCAAACCCAAATGTGTCAACCGCGACATAACAGCGCGGTTAGAAAAGGGACAGACAAACTGCGGAGAGAAGTTATCACACTTGGCCCAAGTCCTAAGGGACCTTTAAAATTACGAAACGGGCCATTCATGGCGGATTGCCAATTGGGACATAGGGGAGGTATTATTAAAGAAATCTACTGACTTACAATCGAACAGGAAAAGTAAATTGTCTTTTACCTATACCTAACTATTCGAAAAATAGCATTAAGAAAAATAAACCGGGAAAGTGGGAGTTGGGCTCGCTCACTCCGGGTTCCGTACCACCACAAAATACAGAAAGTAGTGCAAAAAGCCAACATCACGCCCAGGCGCTCACCTATCCGAGTACCGACCGCACCTGACGTTTTCCTTGACATGGAAGTGAACAGAAATTTGGCACCGACTCGCACTTGGCCATTATTTATTATTTGTTTTACGTTAGAGTGTGTACTATAATCATGCCAAGTTTGACGGTTGTACGTATTACCGTTTTCACACTACAGCAAATACAGAAATACGTTTAAAAAACTTTATTGTATGGGGTGGGGGACCCCCTTTTGTTTTTACTTTTTGACTATATTGTTATTTCTTAGTTATTCCCGGGACACTCCATATTCTATGAAAATTTCAACTAGCTATCTATTACGGTTCGAAAGATACAGCCGTCGGACAGACAGACAGCATAAGCTTAGTAATAGGGTCGCGTTTACATCCTTAGGGTACGGAACCCTAAAAAATAACAGTGTCTCAATGAAAAAAAAAAAAATCCAACGCGCAAGGCGTGCAATCGTCCAAAAGTTCAACTGTCTTACCATATTGTCCGTAACCAAAGATCGCAATCGAGTAGCAACTCCACTTGCAAATGGTTACATACACAAAGCTATCTGCTTTGATGAAGTCGAATCAGTTTCGCAACTATTGTGGGATGGCACATTTGGACAGTACGTATTGTGCCATTCGGGTTTATATTCACATTCACGCGCGGATGTTATTGTTATCGTCAAAGTATACAAAAGGTTTGCGTTGTTTATTGATGATAGCTTTATTTACATTTTTGGCAGGATTGGAGCCAGACAAAATAATTAACGATGACTAAACACGCTCGCGCATGTAGTCAAAATTCCCTTTTGAAAAATGAACTCACGTCGGGGGGGGGGGGGGGGGGGGGCAGCTTGTGATTGGAGACTCGACTCGACTCGACGTTTGTGATTGGAGAATCAAAAGACATTCATTCAATTCACGCCTAGGATTGGCCCCGCTCGAAATAGCTTAGGTTGACATGTTAGAACCTTTGCCTCATGCGGGGTAAAGGATGAGCAGTCAAGTGGTTATATTGTCAATGACTAAACATTATTAAAACAGTTAAGTATTTCATGACCTTTTTATACAAAAACACAAAAACCGACACGCAGATCAGTAAACGGGATTCATGGCCTAATTTTCCACCATTAGGCTGCGTATCCACTAGAATTGTACAATGTACAAGGTAGCTAAGCGGTGTGCGAAAAAAAACATTAAGTATAAGGCGATGCGAGTCGGAATGAAGCGATCCTATTGGTCGATTTTTTCCTTCCACCTCTGCCTTAGAGGTTGAATATTTTCTTCAAATATAAATGGGACCACCCTTGCGATTCACAATCAGGGTAAATATCGCGTATAAACACAAAAATACAACTCAGCTATGATTGCGATTCACAATCAGGGTACATATCCCGTATAAACACAAAAATACAACTCAGCTATGATTGCGATTCACAATCAGGGTACATATCCCGTATAAACACATAAATACAACTCAGCTATGATTGCGATTCACAATCATGGTACATATCGCGTATAAACACAAAAATACAACCCAGCTATGATTGCGATTCACAATCAGGGTACATATCGCGTATAAACACAAAAATACAACCCAGTTATGATTGCAATTCACAATCAGGGTACATATCGCGTATAAACACAAAAATACAACCCAGCTATGATTGCGATTCACAATCCGGGTACATATCGCGTATAAACACAAAAATACAACTCAGCTATGAACCTTCCTTTTTTGAAATCAGTTGAAAATAAATAACGATGACTAAACTTGATTCAAACAGTTTCAACAAAATGTCTATCTTGAAATAAATAGCCAATGTAGGTACATTATTGCAATATTTTTTACATAAAACAAACACACTTGTGTGACTTTAACATTCGAAGTCAATAGTTGTCGGTTTCGTCAGTTGTACTTGCACAAAAAAGTGCTCTTAATTTTTTTTAGATTTCTATAGGAAAATCCAGATAATATAATGACTGATCTCATAACACCGAAGGAAAACTTTATCAAAATCATTGCGTAAATCCAAGTAGGTAAATAAGAAATCTCTTTACCCGAGTTCGGCTTGTCCGATAAACATCGAAAGGATATTGACCGGCGCAACGGTTCAAGTTAAAATTGGATCGGAAGGATAGAACGGCAGACATTGTTTTCACAAGAAATACGGGCGATGAATCATTTACAGGATTTCCCATAGGGATAGTAAAACAAACAGCGACGTTTTGACAGTATTTGTGACAATAACAATTTTTTTCACAGGCAAGAACTGTTCAAACGGTTTCAAAAACTCTTGAAATGGTCCCACAATAACAGTTAGGTCCTGATAGATATTGAGTGCCCAAATCCAAAACCCCAATGACTTCCAACTCGAACTGCATAATCGCTTCCAGGGCCTAGCCGAAAGCGGAACTGTGGACGAAATAAACAATGGGCTGGTGGAAACTGTCCAAGCAGTGGGGTCCAAGTTCTTTAAGACCCCACCCCGAAAAAGACCTCTCAAGCTCTCAGACGAAACCATTAAGCTAATGAAAGACTGGACTGAGATGAGACTGCAATCTTCAACTGATATGTCGGAATATGGCCAACTTAATAGACGAATCTCGAAATCGGTGCGACACGATCTGCGCTCCTACAATACAAGATGTATTAGGGATGCAATTGAGCGGAACCAGGGCTCGAAAGTGTTCGCGAAGAATTCGTCTATTGGGAAGAGCCAAATGAAGTAGCTGAAGATCGAGGATGGCAGTATCATTTCATCAAAGCCGGAGATACTGAGAGAGCTCGAGAGGTTTTACGGACAGTTGTACACCTCGACACGACAGCCTATTGTCAGTACAGCTCACGACAAGAGAGCGAAACTGACCCGACATTACACCAGGAGGAGGACATCCCAGACATCAGCTTGTACGAGATTAGAATGGCTCTGAAACAGCTTAAGAACAACAAGGCGCCGGGTGATGACGGAATCACGACAGAACTACTGAGAGCGGGTGGAAAACCGGTACTTTTAGTCCTCCAGAAGTTATTTAATTCCGTCATTCTCGAAGGTACTACGCCTGAAGCATGGCACAGGAGTGTGGTGGTACTCTTCTTCAAAAAAGGTGATAACACCTTATTGAAGAATTATAGACCCATCTCACTCCTGAGCCATGTGTACAAGCTGTTCTCCAGAGTCATTACGAACCGTCTCGAAAGCAGGTTTGATGACTTCCAGACCCCCGAACAAGCCGGTTTCCGTAAAGGCTGGAGCACCGTAGACCACATTCACACGCTCCGCCAGATTATACAGAAGACTGAGGAGTATAATCGGCCATTATGCCTAGCGTTTGTGGACAATGAGAAAGCCTTTGATTCAATCGAGACCTGGGCAGTATTGCAGTCCCCCCTCCAGCGCTGTCATATCGACTATAGGTATATCGAAGTGTTGAAGTGTTTGTATAGATACGCCACCATGTCGATCCGATTACAGGACGAGAGCACGGAACCAATCCAATTGCAGAAAGGCGTGAGACAGGGAGATGTTATCTCTCCGAAACTGTTCACAAACGCATTGGAGGACGTTTTCAAGCTCTTGGACTGGAACGGATTCAGTGTGGAGGTTAAAGGGGGAGGCATATGTTCAGCAGTGGACGTCTTCTGGCTGATGATGATGATGAGATATTGAGTAAGAAGAATAACGCAGCGTTTTATAAGAGTGGTAAAAGGGTTACAAATGAAACAATAGGATAGAATTAATAAACCCTATCACCAAATTCCGAACGAGTGACGGGCGTCAAGAGATAGCGCCGTCCGATATCCGGACGGTTTCCGGGCTTTCCGGACACTGACGGACAGGTATCCGGACGCCGGACGTAGAGAGATAGCCGCCGAACCAGTTACTCCAGTGCCGGTAGTTGTGCCAATTGGCAATATTCTAAATTCGTAGTTCTAGAATACGACTTTCATTGCAGATGGTAATGGTAATGGGCATCATAACCATTTAGATAGCCCGTTGTGGTAGTGAACCTACCTTCTGCGCTTGGGGGCGTGGGTTCGATTCCCACCAGGGACAAACATTTATGTGATGAACATTTGTGTTTGTTCTATAAGATCTGGTTGTTAATATCTATTTTAAACTATATACGTATGTATTGTATACCAGTCTCTGGCAGCCATATCACAAGCTTTGCTTAGTTTGGGGTCAGATGACAGTGCGTGTAAAAATTTCCCGAATATTATTCATTTATTATTATTTATAGCAAAACCTTCCATGTGGAATGCAGAGAAGACTTCCTAATATATTCTACTTTAATACAGTATTATTTTGTACCCATTGCCGTGGAAACTATGAGCAGTTGGGGAGCTGAAGCCGAGAGCTTGGTCTCAGAAGTTGGCCGCAGAATGCGAGACAACGGTGGTGACTCCCGCTCTGGCTTGTTCTTGGTGCAAAGATTGACCATTTCCGCATGGGAATGCTGCCAGTATTATGGGCACTTTTGCACTAGGAACAGTGTGGGTTAATGGTGGTTAATCTGTGTCAATTAATTGATTGATTCTTTAATGTCCTATTCTAGAACCAAATTCAATATAAAACTTAAAAATCCATGATAATATTTCCATGTTCTTTTCGAATTCCTGACCACAGGCAAGACTCAAAATATTCAGGCGTTTTCTTAAACATTCCAGAAACTTTAATAAAATTCAAAGTACACAAAACCACTCGCGGTAAACACCGCTTCGTGGTCATGCAAAATTAAGCGACTTGGAAACATATTCCAGCGTGGGAATTTCCGTACAGGATCTGGAGAAAGTAAAAATTTAACATCACTTTACATACCTGAAACGCTTGTCGATTCATTTATATGCAAATTACAACTAGGTTGACTCATTAAATCGAGGGGAAAACACTAGGTGGTGACTGATATTGTTAAAGCTTGACTTGATTACATTAGACAAAACTACAAGCAAAATATTATGACATCGCATTGCAGCATATTCAAAAGTTCACTTACAAGCTGGTCATTGACATACAATAAACCTTATTACCATACCCGCTCGGCAATAGGTTCATTAAATCTTCGATAAGTCAGAACAGAACAAAGCTTTAAGTATGTACATTATCCATCGATATAGAATGTACTTCTACTTCGATGACATTATCTGTTGGCTGGTATAGCTTAGCTTTGTTGGTAATGCATATATAGACGGGAATTAAACTTGCTGTTTAAATTAAAAAAAAATACCTATTTAATTATTTCATTACATAGGTTTTTTTGTTGTTGTATGTATATGCTCACACACTCACAAAAAACTCTACGTGGCCTACAAATTTTATCGAAATGAAAAAGTTTGATCAAAGATAAACTAAACAATACTTTAAAATATCTGAAATTACAGACAATATTCACACAGATATTGTTGTAGTTTTCTTTTGTGCCATGGGTGGCAATCAAGCAGACGGGTTGCCTGATTGTAAGCAGCCACCGTCGCATATGGATACTTGAACACCAGATGCATCCAATTCAATTCAATTCAATTTATTTTCACCATAATAGGAACACAAGGAACACTTAGCTATGTCAAGTTACAAAAGTACATCAATTGTCTTATTAACATAACAATTTAAGTTCAAAATTTAAATGCGGCTGTAGATGGGCCTAATCCCAACTACGTTGCCGACCCATCAAGAATTATTTTAAATTTTAAGAAATTATTATTTTATAGATTTTTGTCACGAAAAATATACAAACCGTGCAGAGCCGAAAATTAGATAAAAACTAGCGCCATGCCAACCTTTTTTAAAAGTTTCATCTAAGGCAGTTCTAATACGGTGTAAATTCAGAAAAAACGCAATTTCCTCGTAAGTATCTTTAAAATCCAGCAATTGTTGCTCTAGTTTTTAAGCTGTTTAATTTGTGGTATGAACAGTACACCACTTCGTAAATGTCACAGTCGTAAAAAACTGTTCGTTTACCCTCAAATAATATACCTAAATAATATATATAAAGTAATATACCTACTATCAGAAGTACTATTTTATTATTGACTGTCCCAGTGGCTCAGTTGGTAGTGAAGCTATCTTCTGTGCTTGGGGACGTGGGTTCGATTCCCATCTAGGACAAACATTTGTGTGATGAACATTTGTGTTTGTTCTATGTCTGGGTGTTAATATCTATTTAAGTATGTATTTAAAAATATATATGTACGTATATCAGTTTCTGGCAGCCATATTACAAGCTTTGCTTAGTTTGGGGTCAGATGACCGTGTGTGCAAAAATGTCCCAGATATTTATTTTATTTATTTATTTATTTTAAAGTCAAGGTAAATAATTGAGCCGATTCTATTCTTCCGTCACACGTATACGATACGTAGTGTATCGTCACAAACTCTAATTGCAGCGTTATAGATAAGTCAATCGCCCAACAATAAGAACAAATTTTCTGCAAGTGACTAACGCATTTCTGCAGCTTTTCCCGCATTTAATCCTGTCGACCTACTTTAGCGCAGAATAATTAATAACGAGCCTTTTATACGGGTTTAGTGTCCGCTGATGAATGTTAAGTCCTCGACTTCTACGCAGGCTGTAACGGCTTTTGTTTCAGAAAAAGTGCCGAGAAGAGTTGCTAGTTGAGTAATAATGGACGCTTTATAACAGTGACAAATGGAGTGTACTTTGAAACATCTGTTTTGAAAGTTATTAGTACACAACAATTCTTATCATCTCTTCTCTTTTTCTTCTTATTCTTTCTTATTTTTTTTTTCTTTTTTCTTCTCTAACAACTATAAGAGGTGTTTCACTAAAGTAACTTTTTTTATCCCTGAAATACGTTTAAAAACTGTGTTAGTCCAAAAAAGTTCTCTTTACACTAGTTTAAGGAAAGTTTACTTATCTAGCTGTTTTCGAACTGTCACCTCGCGACCCCTATATCTCCTCAATTCCTGGACCGATTTTGCTCATATTGAAACTTAATAATTGTATTGGAATATACTACTTGCCTACACAATTTCGTGAAGATCAGATAAACAGTACGCAAGTTATGGTTGAACAACATACAAACATAACTAGACACGCCGACTTGCCATAAAAAATTTAGATCTCTCTTCGTTCGGTCAATAATTTATGGTAACAATGTTTTGAGTGGTTGTGGTCTTGTGGTTAGGCTCCCAGATAGGCAGCAAGCTTGTTGCGAAAGCAAAACATCTGCAAGAAAGCACTAGAACTGTCTGTTGGATTTAAGAAGCCAATAAAATACATATTTGACTATTTAAAATACTGCTCATTTATTTATCGTCGTTAGCAGGAGAGGTGTGTGCTCTCTGAGACGCGGAATCGACGACTGACTGGAAATCTCATCTAAGCCTTCTAAACCAAATGTATAATGAACAATAAGGACTGTTCAGTTTCATGTAAACCAGTAGTTGGCCTGAACTGAGACCTCATTATGTTCAAGCTTTTACTTCACGTACACAAGTTACAACCGCTCCATAGTTTTCCTACCTACCTTGATTGAAAATTATGACAGTAAACGGCTACGATAAACGATATTCAACTGACTATCTTCACTACATACATACTGACATTACTAAATTTGTACATAGTTATAATTTTTAGAAAAAAGAAGAACCGACTTCATGACTATACATACCTACATTTACAAACTGAAACTAAAAAGTAGAAAATATTGTTTAATATTACAACTGAAATACTTTGTATCCATGGTCTTGAATAGTTTAACGAAAAACAATAGGGCCCGGTCACCATGGAGACACTTTGTTTTTTTGAAGTTCTGTTGTAGGAACAGTTCCTCTATGTTTGCTGTTTAGTTGACAGCGTCGCTAGTGGAGAACAAAGTATGAAATTCACCAAGAAATAACTGTAGTTCCAATTTTGCCCACTTTAACAGCTAAGTTTGCAATGTACATTGAATTCGTTGCTTATCGTCATGTTTTTATAGATTTTTCAAAAAGCGCTGAATCAATGTCGATAAAAAAATTATGGGACCACCTATGAGATAAGACCTACCAACCAAAAAAAGAATCATCAAAAACATTTCTAAATTGGCGGAGTAATCGCGTAACAAACATACATAAAAAAAAACATACAGTTGAACTTTTTGGAAGTCGGTTAAAAATATGTTCATTTCGCATTCATTAGGAACTCTTTATAACCAACGGTATTTTATAACTGTATTATAATAATATCTTTGCATCCTGCATCGGATTAACTCATATACGATCTTAAAAAAGTAATTGAACTACTTGCCTACAAAATTTCTTGAACATTGAATGAACAGTACTCAAGTTATCGTCGTACAAACATACAAACATAAATTTGTTTAAACGCTGCGCAGATTGGTCCCACTGTACTACTTCGTTCGGTCAATAATACGAAAGAGATGTCTGAGTGAAACTGATTAGTTTTTTTTCTCAACGCTCTCTTTTAGGCCTCACTACGATCTCATTACTAATAAGGCAAATAGAATGCTCGGTTTCATTTTGCGTACAGCTAAACCTTTCAAAAATAGTGCCACGTGGATTATTTTATATAATAGCTTGGTGCGGTCAATTCTGGAATATTGCTCTTCTGTGTGGTATCCAATATATGATACGCATGTAGACAGAATTGAGGCTATTCAGCGTAGATTTTTGCGGTCACTGTGCAGTAGACTTGGTCTAAGGCGGAAGATTAAAGAATATTCGGACAGGTTAAATAAATTTAAAATGAAAAGCCTTCATGATAGAAGAGGTTCGACTGATTTGTGTACATTGTACAAGATTGTTAATGGTATGTCTGGTAGTGAATTGTTGTCAAATGTCAATTTTAAAGTACCCTCACGTTCTATTCGAAAATTCCAGTTATTTAACATGCCACCTGCCTACAATAATGTCTCGCGGAACAGTCCTCTAACCAGGATGTGTCGTAGATATGATGAATTGAGTGATCCCAGAGACATGTTTTCATGTAGTTTTTTGTCCTTCAAATTTTCAATTAATCAATAGCATATATTTTCTTCATAATTATTTCCTAAAAACTAACAAAAAAAAAAAAAAAAAAAAACTTTCTGTTTAATATTTTGTGTCAATATTTTTATTCTATATATAAGTTGTGTGCGGTTTTAATTGGACTTTAGGTTTAATATGTTATGTGTGCTGATATTATATACCTGTATGTGAAATGACCTAAAGCCTGTAACCGAACCTATTTCAATAAAATAAAATAAAACACTATTCCAACACTCTAGTCTAGTCTAGTCTAGTTCTAAAATAGTGACGAGTTCTCCCCGAAGGAAGCCGTAACTTGCGGAGCACCGAGATCTAATTACAAATCAATTGTCTTGTTAGTAGAGGCTCCGATCCACGGGGGCCAGGCGGCCAAACAATTTGTAGCTCCAATAAAACAGCTCTAGTCCCGAGGAAGCTCCCAATCAAATTTCAACAGGCACTCAAGGTAAATTGAATAATTCTCATATTGCGTCTCGCGTCGAAAATAATGTTTTTTATTATAATAGCAGACGGTGCCACGGCCATGATCCTGCATGCCCCAATTTCATAATGAGGTTATTGGCCAGATGTGAAGACGGAGTCTAGTTTCCCGGTGACATCGATAGCTCTAGATGCTAGGGGATTACCGCCGACCTCATAAAATGTCTCATGATTCTTCTTGGAACGTAGATATAAAATCAATTTTAACTTGCGTTTGTAAGTTTAGCCTACGAATTTCATTCTCACTTTGACTTCAAAGAGCACATATTTCAGCGAAACAAATGATTCCATAATATTAAAACACATCAAAAGTCTTCACTTGACGGCGAACGAAATGGTTTTTCCTGTTTATTTCAATTTGATACCATTGAACTTGCTCCGCAATTAGATTTCAACGTTTAGAAAAATAGAGCTCGCATTGTTCGTTGGGATTTTTTACTGGACAGAAGTTTACAGAAAGCGTGAATTTGTGATATAAAAAGTGTCTAATTAAGAACTGCTAAATAATTTATCAAGGGACTGGGAAATTAATGGTCTACGGGTTCATAGAGAGCGGACGGCCGAGGAGCAACAATAAAAAAATGTGTCAGCTTTTTTCAAGCTCCTGGGAAAACGGACGCATTTTAATGAACGTTGCATAAGGTTTTTTCGCAATACGTTATGAAATGCTTTTCTACTTTGCGTGCAAAATAACCCGCAGAAGCGCATTTAATACTGTTAGCCCGTGACTTTCAGCAATAATGCTGAGACGGACCCATTCGACACTGATTGTATCCTTTAGATATAAGTTTTTGAAGCAATGTCGCATAAAATGTATTTTTTTTCTTTCTTTCATTTTATTTCTGATAATATATCACGTCCAGTCACATTCATTTTAAATGTGATGATTTATATAACGTGTTCTACACATGTATAAATTCTCTAGCTGCTGCGAACATTAGCGAGTCCCGTGTTGGGCGCCATTAATACAAATGATTATCTCTCAACGAGGGACCGCAAAGTTTTATTGCCAACACAAAATTAATCTGTTCTTTATGCAGAACAATTTAAATGAAAAAGTGCTCTAATCACGGGATCCGAAAGGGAAACCTGTGCATAATTTCGACAAACGACTCTGCCAACGTAACGTGGAGTTCGTTCAAATTGCATGTGTAGTACTACAAACTATTTTTGTTCTTACTACTGGATCGTTTTGGTGATAGTATGGTCGAAGACACGTGGTGGGCCGATAGTTCGCCGGTGAATGAAGCACGTGGGAGCGGGCGCGGCCGCTCGATACAGCGGAGGCTGCGCGCTGAGCTCTCGCCCGAGACTGCCTCCACTTCGCCCGTTATACGCTGATCTACCCCGTCTCTCTCCTTACCACCACCCGCTAAACACTAAGGGGACGAATTTCACAAAACCAAAGCTCAACAACGTGCGGTTATGATTGATAGGCGATCTATTTCATCAAAGGTCACAATTCCCATGAAGCTTAGACTAACTCGATAGGCCACTGCCTAGGTTGAATCATAAATGCTTTGACGCTATATTATTATAGGATTGAGATGGTTCGATAGGAATGATTTCGGTTGAGATCAATTGCGAAATTCTGTGGTATCATGTGACGTCTATTACATTTCTAAGACAGACTCAGAATCCTGAGGAAAACGATATCAACATTTATCAAAGTTAGGACTGACATTGTCAAGCCACTGTCAGTTGCTTATTAACGATTAATTTATTTTCACTTGTTTGGATAACTTTTAACATTAACAGTAATCCATAAAGTCCTTAGGCAGTGCAACAACACACAACACACAACACAAGCATATGCGCACAAAAACTGCATCTGGCAACGCGACAATGCTCTCAAATACGAGAGTACTCAAAAACATGTAGTGTAGAGCCGACCAATAAAGCCAACTGTTTACGATTCTGGTCGGAACTGAGAACATAAAACCTGACGGAACTGATACAGAGCAGGCACGTGATGCTTATTAACTTACTTAAAGTAAAGAATACTCTATACTATCTATACTAATATTATAAAGAGGAAAGATTTGATTTTGCATTGAATAGGCTCCGAAACTACTGAACCGATTTGAAAAATTCTTGGGAAGCTACACTATCCCCGGGTAACATAGGCTATATTATATTTTCAAAAAAAAATAGGGATCCTTACTAAAACTCCAATAATGTAACCCAACGTGTAAAAAAATAGATTTACAATTTTAACTTTGCGTGTTTGACAGTTCTAAGACAGGACAACGCCTGTCAGGTCAGCTAGTTATGAATAAAATAACTACTAAGTTTGTCGAATTTAATATGATCGCATCCGTGTTGATAGTAAATTGTTTGCCGATAAAGGAAAAACGCTTGTTCCAGCATTTAATTACAGTAATAAGAATACAAAGCATTGGAATACTTTGGTTTTAGTGACAAGGCATTTTAGTCGCCGCTCACCAGCAACATGACCTACAAAAGTTAACGTTTTGCAACCCAAAACAAAATCAAATCACCGTGTCGACAAGATTCCTGCAAACTTCCACACTATCCACAACGCACGTGATGACTAATAAATCACTCATTTTAGAGTTATTTGTGGATTGCCTAAGTTATGTATTTTTGTTTAGTAAATCCTCTGTCAAAAAATCTGACACAGACAAATCGTGACATTTACAGGAGAATTACTTAAGAGGATTATTGCAATATGTTGATAGTCTAATGCCCTTTTTGTTTTCTTCAGGTCTAACGGAAAACTATCGATTATGAATTATAAAATTATCCCAAATACATTATATAAACTACATTACGACATAAGTAGCTCGAAGGACCAACATCTAATAAAAATGATGGAGATGAAGTCATTCGACCCGACGATTCTATTTACGACAGTGATTCGTAGAGTTCGTAAGACAGATTTATCGAATACCAAATACCGCGTAGGTAATATCGGTAACTATCCACAAAGTATCGTTACTGATATTACCGTTGTTAGTGATACGAAGTATCATAGATACGAGTACTTATACTCGGTGTGCTCTTTCTAGACTAGACATGCTGAATATCTACATCTAAATTCTATCTGCTACATAAATCGAATTAAGTTTAGTTCGTAGGTACCAACAAAGATACTTTTTTCATATGAATATTTTTCCTGGAGTTGCTGAACTGATTATCGATATCACGGGCAGTGATACGCAACACTAGGATTCGCTGAATACGTTACATTTCGATATGTCGATAGTATTTTATTCGAATGTTAAAACCCTAGTCAATAGTCGAACGGAGGGCATCTATAAAAATTTAATAATGCTGATTTACGATTCCACTTTATGTCGTATCGAAATGACGGCGTTGATATTACGCTTGTAAAATATAAGGTCACTAATTTGCATAACCGATTCTAATAGAGTAAAATTCGATTAAAATTTTAAGGTTCGAATTAACATTTTAATCAGATAATATGAAAATATGAAACAACGATATCGCCCAAATTGACATTTAGACGTAGACTAACTTCATCGAAAATTAATAGACTTTTTTAACTTAACTTATGCGTCATGGGAAGATAAAAAGACAGAATACAGTACAAAAAATTGTTGACGAACAGCGATGAAAAAGATTTCAAATGCAATTATTAGCTCTAGCATCGTGCCTTTCATCAATTTCTTGTAACCTAACCTACCAATAATGATGAAATTAACTGACTCATCGAATATTCGCCGAACAAATAAAATATAAAGAATACAAAAAACAAAACAATGAATGAAGTGTGAACAGGAATCATGCCGAAGGTTCCGTACGTATAAATAATGAGCTAAAGCGAATCTCAACCAAACAACAAGATATCACCTAATGGCGACGAAGATTTCAAAGGTTTCTTGGTCCAACTGTCAGTACGAAACCCTCAAAACACTGGATCAAAATTATCTCTGGAACGAGCACTCTGAAGTCTTCAATAGCCCTGTCATTCCGACAATGGTGGACCGTTATCGTAAACGGGATATCAACGATAGAGATTATGTACAAAAGAAATGCGAAACAGTTTATTTTCAGGTAATTTTGGAAATTTTGCCATAGTCACGCTTTTGTAGAGCGTTGCACGTTCGAACAATACGCGCTGGATAGCTATTGTTGGGAAATGAGGAAGCGTGGATAAATGGAGGAAATAACACAATGACTGGGGAAAATAAAAATGTGATTAAAACTAAAATTTACATCTAAGTTACTAAGCTAGGGTTGAGTGAGACCGAACGCAATTAATCAGAGAAGTTCAATGCCAATATTGAATGCTTTTAAATAGATTTTGGTAACTTCTTTGAGGTATTATTATATGTATATTATGAAAATATCTAAAGCCATCGAAATAATTACCTAGAATAATCTACGTTGTTTTTGGTTAAGCATTCATATTGCAATGTCCGCTCTATTAATACTTTTGTCAACATTGCAAAACGAAAACAAAACAGTCCACTGACCTGGTGCACTGAGGCTTTGTAGGCATTTAAAAGCATTCGTTTATGACCAGACGCAGTTCAAGTGTTTTAGTCATTTTCACCCTTGTTAAGTCATTGCCAGCGAAGGCGATTACTTTAGATGCATATTAAAATCCGAAACACTGTTTCGGAAGTCGAATGAACAGAGTTTATAGTAAATTAACATCCTATCCTAGTGCTTTTACACAAGGATACACTAAATATGTCGATAAAAACACTCAATGAATTATCCGTAAGACCATCGTACATACTCAGAATGTTCATTAAGTCCAAGGAAAAAAATCAAAACACTCGTTCAAATATGCTCGTAAAAATGTTTAATTTGCGAACACAATGACCTTTTAAGTTTAACGCACAAACATAACACCGGCGAGGTTTTTATCGTAAACCTCTTGCAATCCCATAAATCGGTTCGTGCAAGAACAGGACTTGGCTGAATCACTCGTATGAATCACGAGCGTGACAAGTTATTGCTAAGAATGAAAAAAAAAAAAAAATTACATCCATTGTTTCTTTGTTGATATTATGTATTTATTGTAAGTAGGGCAAATTGTGGCTTTTGGATTTCCAGTGACTGAAATGCAGACGTTGACTTGGATGACTTAATTTATTTTCTTTTTAGTTGGCATTTGACTGAATTAATTTCACCAACTCGTATTTTAGACTGGGGTGTGTTTGTCAAAGTTTTTTCTAATCATTCCGGATATCAATTCCATTTCAACGTACATCATTGCAACATATTTAACCAGTCAATATGGGGTAAAAACACATCAAATAAAACCAGATTTCCACCCATACATTCGATTGCGAATTTTCAAAAGCCTCTTCTCTTGACCCTTTCCTATCTCAACTCATTTGGCAATATAAGTGAACGTTGAAAATAAAAAGGAATTTTCGAGCTTTCGAGCCTTCAAACCGAAGACTGTCTATTTTAGTAAAGTTCAAAATAAGAAACCATTATCAAAAGATCTGTTACCTCCACCATCCGAAGTGGGTTTGCGAGGCCTTTTGCTAGGCTAGCCTAACGAACCACTACAGTTAACGAACACACCTTCACGACATGAATGGTGGATGAAGAGCGGAGGGTTCCATGTTTTTATGTTCGCAGATAAATGTGATGACGATTCACAGCGAGGCAGCAGCGAGGTGAATGTTAATATTTAGAAACAATACAAGAAAATGCCTAAATATTTAGCGAAGTTTTAAATGAGCCACCTGAAATGGAAGATAAAATAATCATTACGATTACGATTTAGTCAATCATCATCATCAGCCAGAAGACATCCACTACTGAACATAGGCATCCCACTTTAACCTCCACACTAAACGACAGTCTGCTTTTTGCATCCACTGGATGCCTGTGACTCTCACAATGTCATCGGTCTATCTAGTGGGAGACCTACCTACGCTGCGTCTTCCGGTTCGTGGTCTCCACTCAAGAACCTTTCTTCCCCATCGGTTATCGGCTCTTCGAGCGATGTGGACCGCCTATTGCCACTTCAACTTGCAAATTTTAACAGATATGCCGGTGACTCCGGTTCTTTGGCGAATATCCACGTTTCGGATTCTATCGTGCAAAGAAACTCCGAGCATAGCTCTCTCCATTGCCCGCTGTGTGACTCTAGAGTTAATCCAAAAAGGCCAACAGTTAAGGACCATATGACATCACTGGCAGCACACTGGTCAAACACCCTTGTCTTTAGGCACTGTGGTATCTTGGACGAGAAATTAGTCAATCAGTATCAAGCAAACCTTACATGAATAGTGCACACTAACAAAACTGAAAGCTTTCGTAGAAATTTCCAAAGGTACGCCCACAAAGGCTCTCGCTCAGCCGTTAACATAAAAGATAGGTCCATTACTAGTCCCAGATTAAAATACATTAGCCGTACGACGGCTGCGCGCCATGTCACTGTCACGTGAAGTGCGTACGGGTAATGTTGGAAAACAGCCGATTGATTAATAGATAACTTTTGTTACAGCAGAATAAAGGCTGAAACGCGATATTTGAGTTGCTAATGGAATGAAAATAATAGTATAACTTGTACTATTATTTATCTAGTAACGATACTTAAATGGAGTTGAATTGAATGCGATACCTTTATAGGCAATGGCTTGCTAGGTGTGTTAGAACTTCGAGGCTAGAGAAAAAAATATGTTGACTGCAGAATGCGAGACGAATGACGTAGCTAAGTCGCTAATCAAAAAAGTATTTCATCGAAGAACGACGAGGACTATACCTCTTATAATCTCCGAACTATAAGCCGAAGATTGAGATAATCCAATTACATTACTCAAAAATCAGGACAAAGCGTTTTTTGAAGTTATACTTCTTATACGACTTGCAACAAGGTTGCGAGGGGGAATTTTTCTCTCTCGTATGGTTGCGAAATGCATATCCTTTTTTCGCGCTGCGACTAGCAGATCCGGTAATGTAATAGTGTCGCTAATGGATTGAAAAGCCTAAGGAGCTAGGTGCCAATCTCGAGAAAAGCATGTTTTTAAATTGTTTATATTTTTGCCCTAGTTATAATTTTAGGGTTTCTTGTTGAAGTATAACTTCTTCCGCGCGGAGGGACTCCACGCACATTTTTTTTTTATTGGTTCAATAAACTGGCCGTAACATCTTTAACACTGTTTTAAACTATCACGGTTGTTCACTAAAGTTATATGATTATTTACGGGATATTTACCGTGGTAAGGTTGTGGAATGAGCTCCCGATATTTCGGCGCAGTTACATGCACCATGTTCACGGGCGCCGAAATATCGGGAGCTCATTCCATAACCTTAACACGGTGAATATCCCGTTAATAATCATTTAACTTTATCTTTAGATTAGTTTTTTTAAATACATATAAATATGGCAATATATGACCTCCTAGAAGTAACACTGCATGCAAGAAAATGAATACAATATTAATAATTAATACACTACTTAAATTAGAATGTTTTTTGATACTGCCTGATGAACTATTTAAAATATCCAACAAGATATTCAACAAGAAAGAAAAGCTTAACTTCGAAAAATGCAACAATTAAGCTTACTTAGGCACCTCCATCTTTATATATAAATCTCGTGTCACAATGTTTGTCCTCAATGGACTCCTAAACCACTTAACCGATTATAATAAAATTCGCACACCATGTGCAACTCGATCCAACTTGAGAGATAGGATAGTTTAAATAATTATATCTTAATATATATAAATCTCGTGTCACAATGTTTGTCCTCAATGGACTCCTAAACCACTTAACCGATTATAATAAAATTCGCACACCATGTGCAGTTCGATCCAACTTGAGAGATAGGATAGTTTAAATAATTATATAACTAGCGACCCGCCCCGGCTTCGCACGTAAATTACACCCGTGCGAAGCCGGGCGGGCGGGTCGCTAGTATTCTATGTAAATGTCTAACGCGTACAGCTGATTGAAATATCCGACACTCCTGGATGAAGCATTAGACTGCATTTCTCTCTTACTTTCACCATCGCACCTGGTAGAAGCACGTGGGCGAATATTTATGCGTCTAATGCTTTACTGAGCGGCATTTTTAGCTTACTCTAATGCCTCTCTGCCTATAAACATGGTGCAGCGTGGCATGGGTTTACACTAATGTATAAATAACGGGTATGCGTGATAAGTTATTTGTCGTTTCTTGAGAATTTAACAGGAATGTTATGGTGTTTTTATCACGCTTCTCCAGTGTGGATATCGTATGAAATGCCACGGGTAGCTTTTTATTTTATGTTTTATTTGGAATTTCAAAGTTCAGCGTGGAACTTTTTATTTTCATACATTCAAACCGTGCGTGTATTTCATATTGATTTAAGTTCCATACATCGTTAGAGTAAATTGTATATTCTCAAAAACAACGTTTTTTTTTCACTGTTATTATTAGAAAATATGATAATGGACTCACCACAAAAATTTCAGCTGCGATCGTCGAGCGCCTGTAAACAATAGAAAAAAGACATTATGATTTAAATTGCTGTAAAAAAGCTATTGTTTTAATTATATAATCACGAGTATGACAATCTGATCTAAGATGAGAATTTTTGTATTTAATTGCCTCATTGTACTGATTATTCTGACCAGACTTGAGTATCGGTGAAGTGAATGTAAAGTTGACTGGTCGAAGAGAGAAATGGAGAAGGAATACGCGCAGAGCCACGTATTTCTTACCCAAGCTCACCTGCTGACCAGGGTAAGAAATCATGATGATGATGAAAGATACATATTAGCCTATCGATGACTCAAAGAACACGTGGATCCACAATGTAACAAACGAAGCAAACACATTGCATTTACTACCAAAGTAGCGAAAGCAAACATCTGTTCGCAAGGTTGTAAACTAGTATTCAGAATGGCACTGCAGCAGTTACGAGACGTAGGTATCGATTGCGTGGTTCTTGCGGTCTCTACCACGTCGTGGTACCACGTACCTACCTACAGGAAGACTTAAAACTGACATTTTGCTTGCTTGACGTGTCGACTGAGTAAGCCCTGTAGAAACTTTACATCAGCTGAAGGGTTACATGGCTTAATTTTTTTTTAATAAATCTGTTCGACATTTTATTGCATTACTCTGTTACACCTAGCACCAGGATTGCCAGACTTCCCGCTTTTAGCAGGACGTCCCGCTTTGGTTGTAAAATCAAGCGTGCCCCGCGCAAGACAGCCTAAATTACTTAATTTTACAAAATTTTCCTCTCAATATTATTACTAATTATAACAATATAGAATTGTACTACTAATTCCAATACACGTAAATAAGTTACGTCTTTCCTAACTTCACCAAAAATAGCTTACATTTGGTAGCACTCGCATTTCTATGCGTCTATTTTGTGTTTTTTAGTTAGCCAAATGGATTTAAACACAATAGGTCTCGTCTAATTTTAATTTTTTAATTTATGTATTTATTTTTAACTACTTGTTTATTATATTTCGCTTTTATCTGACGACCCGTGCGTTTTTGACAAATCGCACGTTGGCTGATAAAAACTGACAACCCTGCCTAGTACCCACTACCCACCCATCCATATACTGACCGGATCAAAGATAATTTTATTATATCTAGATCTATAGTCTTAAGATCTGTCTTGAGGCTGGTAGAGCTAATACGCACTATCCATAATTATGCATGTATTCTGAGCATAACCTTTGAAGTTAAGTATATATAGGATACAGGCAGAGCAATCGCATATTATGATGTATATTAAGATTATCCGTTTTATCAGAGGCGTACTTAACTAACTTTTCACTACCGAAAAGGATTTAAACTTTTTTACTGTTTAATTACCTCGGATCTTCAACATATTTTATTTTTAATGTAACTAAAATATTTGAACTGATATTTTGTTTTGATATGTGAATAAATTCTACCTTTTACTGAGGACAATTAAATTCGTATTGCTAAAAGTATATGGCTAAAGCCAGCTCCGGCTGGAACCGATCCACTTTCCGATGGTTAATTTCATTTCTCCCATTATCCACAGTGGACCGTTACTTCCACTTAACTTTTTACAGTATTTCCGACTGAAAGCGATTGCAGAGGACAATATCCAGCAACGAGGCGGAACGGTGCGCGACAATCCGTGAAATCTGTTCGCGACCTCCATTGATCCATTCAGGTTAAAATGCAGGTGGCGATCTGTCACTTCTTTCTCTGCTCGATGGAGCGTTCAAATGGTGGATCGAGTTCGCGGATAGCTCTGATTGTCTCGACTGGTTCACTGACTTTTTATTTGTCTTGAAACTAATGGCGACTTCAGTATTGTAGATGTTGATGGATTCTAGATAGAAAGTGCAAACAACTGCTCGGTACAAAATGGGAAACGAGGGATTCAGAGCTTGGCGCAGTTAGTGCGCCAAGAAATTAGGAGATATGGAGCAAATGCGATAAGTATAATCCGCAGTAACATTACATATTATGTAAAAATTTCAACTGTTAAAAGGTGGGACGGACAGACAGACAACGTAGACTTAGTAATAAGGTTCCGTTGACACACTTTCGGTACGGAATCCAAAAAAATACGAAATTGTTCGAGTTTGTAAAAACAACGAATCATCCATCTGGATAGGTGATTAGTGTGTTTTTAATAAGGAGGCTACTGTCTACTCTAGACTCCTTAATTTTCAGGTTTGTTTTCCACATTGCAGTAATACCTCATCAACTCGGCACGCAGGACCAAACAAGTACCACTACTTATATTTTACGATTCCTATCTCATTTCAAGCTCAGTGCCTCAGTCGCGTGTCGAGTCGACAACCAAATACCTAGTAGGCAGCAGTAACACCATAAACCCGGCGAGTGTCGTCGCGACGCAGATGCATTCGCGTGACTCACGGCACACGGCCGTAATCAATTACCCACCCCTGTCGGAGCAGTGGCCTACAGTCGTAAAGAGACCCTTGACGGTTGCCCTTGAAGGAACACAAATATCATAAGCAGGGGCTTTCAGGGGAAGGTTTGATGAGATTTGAAAGTTCTGATAACTCAGTGATTTACTCCATTTCGTCTGGTACAAATAATATGGCAGATATTTACATCAGTTTAATATCATGAAATAGAATAAAGAAATTGAATCGAAACACGCAACGGATTTCAGAATTGTAATAAGAAAGAAAATTAATATCAAAGTTACTTATATGTTCGTTACTTAATCAAGAAGACACGAAAAGCAAACTCCAAATTTGGAAGCCAATTACGAATTTGGCTGAGCACCTCTGACCGTGCCAACTTCCTGTTTGAATATCGGTGCACTTGCATTGCAGTTGCCGTGCGATGGTGGAAAGAGAAATCTTTCTAAGTAGGTGTCCAATTAATAGTTCCAAACATACACAATTTTAATCAAAACTTTGATCACGTAGAAGCAAATGTAGCAACATTAATATTTTGAGCTTAACCAGCGCATAGAATATAGATAGGTCCGGTATTGTTCTTTCTAACAATAACATTTGACAACAATAATTGTTGGCAGTAGTAGGTACTTATGTTGTTATGTAGGATGTGATACAGTAAGTACATGCGTAGGCAGAGTGACACATTATTGAAATGATACAAAATGAAGTTGTAACAAATAGGTACGTTCCCAACTTCCATCTTCTATGTCGCAATCACGCTAATGGTCATTCCAAACCACAAACTATTTATTATCAGCCTGTTTACATAAACACGGATGTTACCTACTACAGTAAAAACCTTTATGTTAGTAATATTCCTTTTCCTTACAGGGAGTTTCGTAGGATTACAGCTAAAAGAGCTATTATTCATGCAATGTCAAGTAATGTCGCCGAGGATGTTTGCGAGACCCCGTGCGGACTCCCAACAAAAAGAATAACGCACGTGAGCATTTCGTCGACTTCTGCCAAGACATTTTAACAAAGAATGCGACGCCAAACCTATTTCAACTTTAAATCCACATCAGGTGAGCTTAAACTAGAATACGGTGAAAAGTCGTCGCCTAAAAAAGGAGTATGCCATTCGGAGTCAAAGTTCAAGACTCAATGCAACGTGTGGTGGCAAGAGCCCGTCGACTTTTAACCCAAAAGTTTGAGTATTAAAGTTCAAATTATTATGTGGTAAAGTTTTGGGGTGGTTTTTTACGCGGTCGTGTGTCATAGTACCGACGGCTGCGAAGGGTCTGAATCTGAAGGAAGGGGGCGTTGTTTATAGGTGACGAGGTTTTACTTCAGGCCGGTGGGACTCTTTGTTCCTAGTTTTCATTGTGCACGACGTACAAACAGGACCTGTTGTATAGTTTTGAATCCAGGACCTTATTCCGAAAGGCGAAAAGTAAGAGACTTCGAATGCGTCAAATATTTTTAAGACATATTTCAACGTGCTTATATTGGCCATCAAGAAGTCGCAGCTGTTAGGTCATCCGATACAATAGTCAGCGTGATTGGTAAAGGCCATGAGCTAAATACCAATAAATGATATTTATTGTTGCGTTTGGCTTCGTATATTGTCATTATACACTACTAGCTGACCTGACAGACGTTGTCCTGTCTTAGAACTGTCAAACACGCATAGTTAAAATTGTAAATAAATTTTTTTACTCCTTGGGTTACATTATTGAAGTTTTAGTACGGATCCCTTTAAAATATAATATAGCCTATGTTACCCGGGGATAGTGTAGATTCCCAACAGTGAAAGAATTTTTCAAATCGGTTCAGTAGTTTTGGAGCCTATTCAATGCAAACAAACAAACAATCAAACCTTTCCTCTTTATAATATTTTATACATTATACATAATACACTATAAGAATCTGATGTTTATCATCACCATCATCATTATCAGCTTATCATGTTCCCACTGCTGGAACAAGGCCTTCTCTCAGAGAGAGAGAGAGAGGGAGAGGATGGGTCCTAATCCACCATGCTGACCCAGTGCAAGTTGGTGAATATCATGTGTCTTTGAACTTTTCAGGTTCTTGGACATACCGGTTTCCTCACGATGTTTTCCTTCACCGTTTCTGAGCGATAGTATCGAAACCGCACATAATTCAGAAGATAAAAAAATCAACTTATACTACCTATTATTATATACCTTCATATAAAATTTATTACCATCATAAATATAACGTTGCGTTTGTACCTAGACTAGAAGAATAGCTTTAGTTTCTCATTTTAAGTGAATGTACAAATTCTTTTTGAGAAAATAAAAGTCTTAAACCAGAATTAAAATGAATATCCCTTTATCAGTGTCTTTGATATTACCTTAAGTATGTTCATGCCGCGACTCAAAGTAGATCCTAACTTCCGCTACAAGAAGACGCCACTTCTTTATATGCAGTCCTCTGATAAGGGACGGCCTAATCTCGGACTTTCTCCATTTAGTTCTCCACCTTTAGTGTTTAATGAAGCTGATGTTTTTGCTGTCCATCTCATTTGCTATATTGTCTTTCTGACCCTCTTATCATAAATTGAATTCAACCAATAAAAAATATATAAAAAAAACACATACCAGAATAAACTTATCCGTAAACACGATTTATAATGGATATAGAACGACCTCCGACCGTTTAACATCTGTATAAGAGGATTCCTTTTATATTTAAATACGGTTCCGTGGCTGTTTTCATTTACAAATTAGGCAGCATTGATGTGGACTTTAATGGTATTCAACTCAGATTTTTGATATGCGAGGTTTATTCTGTTGTTGAAGAAAAGGGCAAAGTTTGAGTGACGTTATAATGTTTTGATAAGGGTGGACCATATAAGCGTGAAAGCTTGTTTTTTATGTAGTTAATGTTAGAGACGTCACCGTCAGTCGTCGCCACACGCGTCGGACGCGTACCTCGGAAGCGGCGTCATACATTTTCATTGTTCGAAGTATTGTCGCATCAGCCGCGATGCACGGAAGTCAATCTTTAAGAAAGACATTTTTCTTAATGCTTAAGGTATTAGAAAAATTAAACTTCGTTTCCAAAACAATTATGTCATATTTCTGTAATCACTAGCAAGGATTATCTTGTTAACCCAAAGTTAAATTTAAAGCAGCCTGATTTATCGCCCGGTTTAAAGTAGCACAACACAATATCCAAACAAACATCATTATCATGTAATTCAAAGTAAACCTTGTACATACTGTACGTTATAATGTAGAGACAATATATAGGCACGGAATAGGTAATAGTACCGGACACAGGTGCGTTAAATGTCTTTGCACCTTTTTAAAATTAGCTATTGATTGAAAAGGATATATACAAATTATACAATCGAAGTACAACCATGTTAACAAAAAACTCGATACCACATTCCACGCTTACGTAAACGAAACTCGTTCTAGAATTACGATGATTTGATCTTCAGGTTCGATTTACAATAATAACAACTATAGTGCTAGTTATTAACTTTGTGGTTTGTACAGTTACGGAGTTTATATTATTATTATTTTATTTCGGAAAATATCCATATACACAAAATTGAAACAATATTAAAAGAGAAAAATAAAAATGTCGAAATATTAACTACAAAACATAAAAACAAAAAGGCACAATTAAAATTATTTTACAATACACATTTAACTATGAGTATGCCAATTTGATAGCCCGTTGGTCGAGTTGGTAGTGAACCTGCCTTCTGAGCTTGGGGGCGTGGGTTCGATTCCCACCTAGGACAAACATTTGTGTGATGAACATTTGTGTTTGTTCTATATCTGGGTGTTAATATCTATTTAAGTATGTATTTAAACCTATATAATTATATATGTATATATATCAGTCTCTGGCAGCCATATCACAAGCTTTGCTTAGTTTGGGGTCAGATGACCGTGTGTGCAAAAATGTCCCGAATATTTATTTATTTATTTATAATAATAAATATATTTGTATAATGCATGACTTATTATCATCTATCAACTTTAGTGGTTACCTACCGAATATAATTTCAAACTTACATATTATTTGTTGATTCAATTCAATTCATTTCTTCCTTGCGTCATGTTCGTATGATATGATAAATATCTATTATCAATCCGTGGTCAACGATGCTGTTATTTCTAATTTCAACTAGTTATTTTCCTGGGCTAGCGCCTTTATTAACTAAACAAAATACAAGCTAAAACTAAAACTACAAATACAGTTAGACTGCCCATAAACCGTTGAAGGTCTAAAGACAATCCAAATGCTCAAGCCCACTAGCACCCACCAGTTGGCAGCGTACCCAGCATGCTGGCGGCATTACCACGTTGAATGGCAATTATTACCACGTTATTTTCCTGTATACTTCTTTAGTTTAAAATTTTGTTATAAACAGTTTGTTGGTCCTTTTTCAAGAGAAACGCTTGAATGAGGATGCACTTAATCGTATCCGTAAAAAAAAATTGGGAATAGCAGAATCTGTTGTTGTTTTTTAATTATACTAATAATTTCCCTCAAAAAAAAATTGTTCCTTCATCTATCCACTTCTACAGATAAGTTGTTAATACACGAGTATTAGCATAACTTGCACGGTGAAGAATTTATAACGGAACGTTAAGTAACTCGATCGCCTTTAGGGAACCGATAAACATAATCTCACTTTAAAAAAAAGTCTCAGATTACGATAAAACTCTTATACATCTCAATGTTAACCTTCATAAGCTTTGCGCCCTGAGGATAATCTCATTATTTACCTTAAAAAAGTTTCAAATTTAATTACAAAAAAGATATTTTATTCGGGGCAAGAACAACTCTCCCTAAAATGTTCATTTAATCAACCCTCCCGTCTTCCCTACCTTAAAAACTTAATTCGCTCCAAAAGAAATCACCATAAGAAAGCGTTCAAGTTACGAGCTGTAAGTTCAACGACCCCCCTTATCGTGAACACAGACTTTATCTATCTACAATCCGCATCTTTACCTCACGCCTTGGCGTCTAATCGATTCATTTCATCTTCAAATGCTACCTTATTTTCATCAGAATAGGGGTTATTTCATCCCCCAGTATCGCAAACGGGAGCATGGGAATTTATTACTTATGCCTGGGCTCCTAGGTCGTCATTTATCAGGGCGTGTTCAGTGTTCATGCACAATATTAAAGAGTAGAATTTGCGACGTGCCGTGCCGATGCCAATATTTGTCTAGATTAGATAAAAGATTTAGGGTTCGGTCCGGTTTGACCGGTATTGTGCAGCTGCTTTCCGGTCCACTGTGCGAACGGAAATTGATTTCAATAAAAAGGAAATAGAGCATTCAAGTGCAAATATCATGAAGACCAAAAGATTTAGTGACAGATGTCATGTAGCAAAATAATCCAGTGGCTAGTAAATGTCATCTAAATAGACATTTAAGAAAATGTTAAGAAAAGACATCGCAAAACGACTTCTCAAGCCAAGATGTTAAACCAGTAAAATATAATGGGATCCAACAATACTTTCCAGAATATAGTCGGCCTTCCTCGGGGCAGTTAGCCCTAACAGAGAGGTATAACGGCTCCCCTTTAGACCACTTCTCTTTTGTGATGTCGACCTAAAAATAAGCGAGACGACAACCCGCCGTCCGGCAGAAAACTACTGTGTTAGAGAACATTAACTATGTACGATTCGCCCGTGTTTTAGTGGGCAAATAGAATATTAGAATACTGACCTGATTTTGGGGCCTTTCTTCTCAATCGACTGCGAATCAGCCAGATTTCTGCCACGGAATTGCATTGATATTCAAAAGGTAAGCTTAGATTTATTTGCGTTGCCTATCTAATAGGAAATTGGAGAACCAGAGTTGAAAAATCGCTAATAGATTTGAACAGAGTAATAGATTACGTGACACGCTAGGAAATAAAGGATTCGTTAATTAAACAGATATTTTGTTTCTTTTCTTTTTTAATAATAAATACTATGTAAATAGTAAGTAATATAAATCTGAGCAATTAATTGTTTATTTCTTTTGCAGAAGTCTGTATTAGGAAAAGCAAGATGGAGGCAGAGCAACAGAATTGCTATTAAAATTGAATGTGTTACGTTTCTTTCGACCGCACACACCACTTCATAAACAGTTATAAACCGTCATAAATCACAATGCAACGTTATAAACATAGGTTTAGCTCTCCAAAGCCCATTAATATTTTATCAGCCCTATCATCGACACAACCATAATACTCCCCATAGTATAATTTGATATTCCATGCATACAATAACTTCACAGAAAGCTTATCGTAAATCAAAGCACCGTCATTAGGTACGGAGCTCGTACTCATACGCTACGTACCGGGAAAAGCAGAATCTTTAATATCCATGTGTCCAAATAATTTAGATCTCTCCTAGTGCGGTTGTCGCAGCATTTTAGTTACAATCTGACAGTTCTCGCGAGAATGGTGTCGGACCAGGCGGCCGGATAGAGTAGAGCTCCGGGCGCAATGAGCATTCCCCTACAGACCTGGTCAGTGAACTGCGAGCGCGGGCGAGGGTAGGTCAAGGTACGATGGCCGGGTTGAAGGCAGTTCCGGACTGGAGCTCAGCGCGCAGCCTCCACTGTATCGAGCGGCCGCGCCCGCACCCACGTGCTCCATTCACCGGTACACTACCACGTGTGTGTGAACCATCTAGGCTTTGTAAAATCACGGAATTTATTTACAATTCCTCCGCAAGTCTTATAAAATATACACTCTAATTGAAACCTTGCCAACTTTCGAAATAAAATAAGAAATCTTCGCGTAGACTTATTGGCGCCCAACGCGGGGCGCGGTGGAATTCCGTGGAATTTATGAATACCCACAAATCCTCAATATTACGATTTTGTAATATTAGTGACGTTTAGCAATTTCGGCAAAAGCAATATAAAAATAACATTTCTCTGGAAAGTAGCGCTATCGAACATTCCGATGGCAATAATGAAATCGGAAATCAACTGAAGCCAAATACCCGATCGACAGCGATCCTGCAGTTCGCAGAAGTGGGGCAGGCTTTTAATCAAGTGCTAGTGTGGTGTGGATCACTACTACCGACCTGAGGGATTACATTACGCCCCAATGTCCGCCTCAACTGCGGGCGCGCGACTACTTATTTCTACAGAACGGAAATTGCTTTGTTAAATTAAAGACTCAATAAACAATCGAAAACACATTCAAGATATACAAATCTCAAGAGAGAGCGTCCATAATATGAATTATACTCAATGCATAAAATACCACCGAATGAAACATGAGTGCAATACGGATGTATCAGATAAGCCCATATTGAATGCAATGCGATTTAAACGCGTATAAATTGATAGAGCATTATACATATAGTGCTGGCCGCATATTGAATTGTAGGAACAAATTAATGGGCGTTGCGGTGAGCGCTTTGCCGTTTATCTGTACCAGTTTGATATTATCTATTTAGACTCATTTCATGATTTGGCGCCTATTAATGCAGAAATGGGATTAAGTTGGGATTTACCTCCAAACAGTCTATTTAGAGCTTTAGACACGACCTTGCTCAATATTTAACTCAAACAATACAAATAATGCAAATAAGAGTACTAGGAATACACGAGTGGGTTGTGGGTGAGACTCGTGTTTTGGATGAAGCAATCTATATGGAAAACATGTACGCCTAAACACGACACCGAATGAATTGATTGATGAGGTGCGATGTCTTCCTGTCAACATTATGGGTAATTGACACGTTGTTCAATGTTATGGTATATACGACTATGGAAATGGAAAAACTGTCAAAAATGGAAGTCAAGTGTTGAGCTGTGTTGTTAACCTCGATGATGGATGGGTTCTGCTTCAACGAGATTTCCTTTTCTTATTCTATTGTATACGTACAAATTACAATCACATTTTGATTAGGTAAGTACTTGTACAAAAGAAGCAATCGGTTCATCCTTTTAGATGATAAGATGACACGAGTTAGGATACTAGCATAGCTAAAATAGAAATAGTTTTCCTTTTTTTTTATACTGTCTTCAGAAGCAAGATAATGTTGCTTAAGACGCGGTACAATCGCAAAACTTACCAAAAGAAGTGTTTTTAAACGCTTTGTGTGACGTGACAAAATTAGCTGATCAGATAAAAAAAATACTACAAGTAGAAAAAACCCCTTGGATCCCCTTGAATCTTAACCGAATACATTTTTTAAAAATTGTCTAGACTCTTAAAAAAACATTACAAATTGCACAATAAAAATAGTATCTGAATTGAAGAACTCTGAATTTTCAGCGACAACAACATATTTTTTTGTACGAATTGTATAGCCAGACTAGTCTTTTAAAACTTTAACCAGTTAATTGTTGAAATTAATTTATATAGTTTGATAAATTAAATAAAAACCCTCAAAATAATATAAACACAAGCACAAAGTCATCATCATCATCAAATATGATGATATACGATATACGACTTTAAACAAAGCCGTTTTAGATAGCAAATAGATCATGGCGTGAGCGGGTGAAAAACTAATTTGAAATCGTGATCAGACCGCGCCTTAATACAACATAAAATTTTCTCGCCTTTGAATTCTAAGTTGCCTGTCTTGAGAATGTAATTATTGAATAAACCAAAAGGAGGACATGATACAGATTAATCCTGCCATCAATCTCGTGCTCGATTTTAACGTGTTTTTAGACTCAACGTCAAACGCGAAGAACCTGCAGTCTCAATGATCTTAGTGCCAGGAAACTTACAGAGGCTCAAGTGGAAAAGTTCCGGTGCCTTCGCGGAACGAGTTACGAAACAACGCTTTTAGCGCACTGTTGCGACTGGGTTTCATTTCATGTACATAGTAAAATGAGAATGGTAATATTAAAGTTTTAGGATACTGTTAGATAATCTTAGACAATGGCGTCGATTCTGTCATACCACACACTAAATTAAACCAATCTGAAATGACTAAAATTATCAGAGTCAAAGTCAAAGTTTTTTATTTGCTTGCCAATGGGTATAAAAGGTCTTAAAATATTACATGTTCATCCATTAACAGCCCAAAGGGTAAGGGCGTGCAAAATTATATTAATTTACAAATATGTCAAAAGTTAATAATTAATTAAAAACTACATATAAATTTATCAACAAGCATCATACGCATAAAAACGACATGCCGTTTTCTTTAAGAATTCTTCAGTTTCATAGAAGCACTCCTTTACCAACCACTTGTTCAACTGTGTACAAAAACGCCTATATGGGAGATCTACCACTTCTCCTGGAAGAGAATTAAAAATTAGAGCAGCCATGTGAACACAGTTATTTCTGAACAGCTCGAGCCTAGGTTGAGGTAATTTGAGACGAACTTGAGGAGCAGATCTTTTATTAATATTGTCGTAAAGATCAAACAATGTAGGGTTATTTCTTACAAACTTAGCCATTTCATATATATATAAGCAAGGAACTGTTAATAGGTTATTGGATTTGAAAACTGGTTTGCATGAGTCATCCCACTTCATCCCATACATCGCACGAACACATTTCTTTTGACCAACAAAAATCTGCCTCTCTTTTCATTTTAATATGTGAGAGAAGGATCGCAACAATTTTAGAGCTGTCAAATTTAGTTTAGAGTACATCAGAAACGATGCCAATTATTTACATATCTACATCAACATAATAGGCAGTTGGTCTTCTTTATCACACCCGTGGTTCTTTAATCCTTTTCGATGAATCCAGTTGTTAAAATAGGCCGTGATATTGCTTTCGAATTGGTTGTTATAAACAAATATGTTGAATAACGCATAATCGCAGAGACTGATGGTCAGAATCTATATAAAAAAGATTCAAAATAAATATCTATTGGAAGCCTCTACTCAAGTCCGCCGCTCGAGAGATTCGCTCAATCGAACTAATTTAATTAATTGATTCGTGTCGTCTTCAGCACAAAACGACCCACTGAAAAGAATTTCGATAGGTCCTGCCTGGCACATCTCACAAAAATACGTTCTAAAGTCACCATGATACGGTTTTAAATCGAACATCAGAAAATCAGAAGTGGCATGACTGAGAAATACACTTGAAACGATATTTAAGCAATTGATTTGAGTATTGAAATGGCTTTTATATGGAGATGGATGTTCAGAAGTTTGAGAATTCGGTGATTATGCTTTGATAAATAGCTCTGTTTTATTTCGGAAGGTCAATAGGTCTACAGAGCCTTCTTTTAGATGCATTTACAGAATTCCAAGTTTACGGACATAATTATATACCTAGAGTTTGTTTGATAACTTCCATTTGTACTTCAAGACGTGTCTAGCTAGTGATCTGCTTTTTACTAGTGTTCCGTACTACTAAGAACCCTTATAAATACGTTCTGTCCGTCAGTCCTATTTTTTAGAACTTTCTTACTTATATAGCTACTAGCGGTCCGCCCCGGCTCAGCACGGGTATCGTTATATAGCCTATTAAAATAGCCTATATTAATCAGTGATAATGTAGCATTCAAATGGTGAAAGAATTTTTAAAATCGGTCCAGTACTTTTTGAGCCAATTCGTTACAAACATACTTACAAACAAATCTTTCCTCTTTATAATATTGTATAGATTAAGCATAAATAAGCAAAAGATTTATGCACTTACCGTGCATGAATCATTGCATAAGTACAGTTTTAATATAGAACTAAATTTTAAATTTCTCTCAAATATATTCAAAATTTCGACAATTTTGTGGTTTCAACTTTTTGAGTTTTTTATAGCTATAAAAATGCTATGAATAAATTCATGAGTTAAAGGTCATTTACCTTTTCGTAAAATAATCTGAACATGTTTCCCAAGTAAGTAGTTTTCTTTTTAACTAAACCATAAAACTTCTATATATTATGTCGAGACGATACATTTCTGAAATTTGACCATTTTCTGAAGTTTAAATGTGACCACAATTATTAGATTTAAGCTACGGCCGGAACCCTACCATATGCGTGTCTCGACACGCTCTTGGCCATATATTTATTTTTAAATACAGGGATAAGAAGAAAGAACACCCTGACATTTACAACAATGCATTCGGTAACCAAAGTAACCAGCAGAATTACCATTTCCTAGGAATCCTATTTTAGGATGTTGCAATTTCTGACTACGACTGAGCATGAGATTCATCATTTCGCAATAGCCGAGACGTAAAATATAAACTGCATTTACAAAAGCACTATTTCCCGGAACACAACACATAATCGTGAAAGCGTATGAAATGGAAACAACATATCCTAGAAAAGCTTTTATTATATGCATAAATCTTCAGAAAGTTGATCCTGCCACCGTATATCATTCGAGAGATGCAATATGGAATAACTTTTACTTGTTCATTCATGCCGAGAGCTCGAGTTGCTTGGCTGATACTCTTATCCTTGTATTGTTCCTTAGACATCTACAGATTTCACATCATTTTGACAACTTTGGTAAACCAAAACTTTAAAATAGTTGAAAATAGTAATTTTAGATTACTTGCTAACTCTGTCATTAATGAATGGGGAAAAAAATATTTCAGGGCCATCTAACAAAAAGTTGAGAAAAAAACAATTGGCCTGAAAGTATTAGCCCGTGTCGGGCCCAAAGCCACAAACATCTTTTCAGCAAATATTATAAAACTAAAGAGGGAAGTTAGTACGGTTGTTCCGATTGAATTACCTACTCATTTGTAAATTTATTTTGTTACTAATAACAATAGCATCGAGGATGAGGTGGACTGAAGACATCAAGGGAACTGTCGGAAACGAGTATATAACTATATATGCGACTAGCGAGAGACCGGAGACAGTGGCATAAACAAAGGGAGGCCTATACCCAGCAGTGGGTCATTCAGGGCTGACGATGATGATGAAAATAATAACTGATGCGTTTTAAATATAAATAAATTACAATTAGCAATGACAAATAAACCCAATAAACTATATTTTAATGGAGTTGACGCGGTGGTCTAATTAGCGAGTGGGCGGTGAAGTACGGAATGATTCATTGACAGTATTCATCCCGTCCAAGATGATAGCTGCGTTTTTGCTTAATAATTCAACGAATCTTACGCTATGAGTCCATTTAGTGACGCGTATTGATGGTCGGCAATAAAATGCGTCATTAATCCCATTATTCCTTTTCAATTCAGACAACGTTCAAATCATATATAGGAAAATCCTTTAAATAGGAATATACATCGATGGGATGGTTTGTTCTTCAACGATGTCAATATGAACTGCACAAAATTATAATTTACCACCTATTAAATTTTCCGTCACAGCATCTCCCTACATGATTTTTCTGCGTCTAAAAGTTCGCTCGTTACGTCCATGAAGGAGATCAGATTTACAAGGCCAACGGTCGTTGCACTGTTTTCAAGTTGATATTTTTTTATGTTGTCAGGTGCATTAAGATAATATTGATGTCGGTGTGAATAATACATAGAGTTTATCTATCTACCACAGTCCAAAGGCCCATGCCATAGAATAGATAGTACTTAGTGCCAACCTACCCACTAAACTAAAATTTACAAGCCCATTTAACATTCCAGCAACGTACCTCTAAACTTCGTATTAAAACAAATACGGCTTCCGAACTGCCTAAATTAGAGTTTCCTCAGCAGTCTGCCAGCGTATTTGGGCGCAAACGACTTCAAATACGGATACGCTGGGAATCAATGCACTCAGACATCCGCTGGGACTCGGGACTGTCTATGATTGCTGTGACTTCCTGTTTAATTCTGTGTTAGATTGTTATGTATGGCCGGTCGCGCCGACTTTGAAGGTACGGAAATTGAATTCGAAATTATAGATTCTACATTCTTTCAGATTAGGTCATAGAAGAGAGTGACCAGAAGGTTAAAATAAAGCATTTATTCTTTTGTCACTCTCGCCACAGCAGATGTGGCACAAACCGGGACGGACCCCTTCTAGAGCCACCACGGACCGCCAGGAGTTGAAGATTAAACGTTTGTCTCAAACAAACTCAATTAAAACGAACAAATAGGTAAAGGTTTAAAATCTTCAAAATTGGAAACCGAAGGACCAAAATTAGAAAAGCACCAGAATCTCTAGATTCCGCTTGAAAATAACATTTCCGATATTAAATTAAACGAACAACAGCTCCGAAAGCAATTTCACAACACAGATCCAGAATTCCATTTGTTCGTTCAGTTCTGCCTTCGGGCGGCGCTCGCAACGCAACCTGATAGGGCGTGAAAACAGCGTAAGGCAACGTAACGCAGCGCAATAAGATAATGCGATTACAGCAATTACGCGGTCGACGACCGGGGCTCGGCGAATTCATCATCTGGGTGAACTGATTCGTCATCTGATTAGCATTTAGCCATTTTATTAGGCCTCAGATGGCGCTTATTGCCATTACATGACAAATAGGCGATCAATGGTGATTACGAACCAACTAATCCTTATTTGGTAATGATCTGATGTGATCTTACATGGAACATGAAGACCTAGAAAATATGTATACGCCGTAAACTTAAAGAAACTAGCCCATATCCGTCAGGAAACAAGGAATTTAGTGGGTGTTTATTCGAAGCTCAGAGAGTAGATATTCTTCTTATATTCCTATTACAGATCCTTTCTGAAATCACTCAAAATAAGTGTAAATAGCTCAGTTCCAATCAGACAAAGATGTCAACGCGACACGACAGCAAATCCCGAGTTCAATCTCATTTCATGATAGACTAAATCAAACGCGGCCTGTAGGTTCTATAATCTGTCCATCCAATTGGAAGGCTAGAATCTACAGGTTCCTTTGATTCACAAAGTTCCCGCCGCTATCAGCCGCTTTGAACTTTGCCCTTTGAGATTAGGCGTACTGGCGTACCTACACTGCGTTCCGGGAATAGAAGGTACTATTATTTTAGTTTGGATCAATGGAGGCCTGGCAACACCTCTTAAAGAGATTTAAGTAAGGTTTAATTAAACCCGGTCGACCGGCCCAAAGTGCCACAAGAATAGGGTTGCCTTATGGTATCCAAATTGAAGACATGCCCCCCTTTTTCACAAACTGCTCTTCTGTCCTACTCCCTGATTTACAGTATGTTCTCCTTTTTTTTTAGGTACTCTTGAACTTAGACCCGAACATCCCATGGTTCGCTTTTTCGGTCTAGCATCTATACTCAGCAGTGAGATAAGGAAGCTTATCCCACTGCTGGGTATTGCCTCTTTCTGGCAATGCCATCTGCCTCGGTCTTGTGTTAATCAAGGTTCGTTTTTTTTCATTACACGAACGAATCATAGTCAGTTCATAATCAGCCTTTAACAGTCCACTTCTGGACTTTTAGCCTACCCCCGAAAGGGTGATTGGGCCATATCCACCACGCTGGCCCAGTGCGGGTTGGTGGATAACGAATCATAGTACCGAACGAAAATTATATAATATAATATTCGGGACATTTTTGCACACACGGTCATTTGACCCCAACCTAACATAATACTTTCAGTATGTATTATTTGTATCTTTTAGAAGTCCTTCTTTTTTGCAGAGCTGCACCTTTCTGCTCTACTTTTTATTTTGTTTATCTGACAATCCTTTACAGGAAAGACCAAGAAGGATGTAAGAACTTCAAGTCATCTCTTAGACTAGATTTTTTAGTCCAAGCTAACACATTTTAAATTGATTAATCGTTAATTTCTTAGCATAACTTTCAGTGGAGAAGAACATCATGAGATATTCGTAGCATAGTGGTAGAGCAGTCTCTCTCTAGTAGCTGAATATAACTACCATTCTAAAGTTGAAGGCTTCTACATACCAAACACGTGTCAGCACAGGGTGTGAGCTACGCAGGATCCTTCGCACGCATTGTCTGAGCAGCGCAGTCGCGAAGCAGTTCGTGCAAAGGCCTGCGGTCATGCAGTGTGTAGTGGTTCATATAATTCCTTGTATCACAAAATGGACGGGCTGCATCAGCTTCTCTGCGGCTGACACGCGTTTGGTAAGTTCTCGGTTCTCAGTTCCATTGTGACTAGAAATACCCGATTCGTCAGCTCCTCCTAGAACAATCGGCTTTGTTCATACTTTTGGACAAGTTAGAAAAAAACAGACCATACATTGTTTATGTCAGTGTTATCACCGGACGGGCGCCCACACCCCTGGCCACTGATAACTCGGAACTAGATAACGAACAGCAGCAATTCGCACTTTGCAATGCAATTAATTTGTTCTGGGAAATGGAACGGGGTCGGCCGTTAATTTAATTGATGATTTGCAATTTATGGGGGCTCTGGTTGAAAATTATGACTGAAGTTGTGAACGTTTAGATTCGAATTGCTTGTTTGTAGTAATGTTCCCAGGCCATTTAAGGGTCCTATCACATTTTTTGACGAAAAAAGCATCGAAAACTGTACTAAACTGTTCTTACAACTAATAAGATCTGTAGAAAATCCAGTTGCTGTATTAAATAGATCTGTATTTTTTATTGAATGTAGCGGCTTCAGGTTTTGGTAAAACTCAATATATCCATTTGTTACCTCCAATTTACAAAATTAGTTTTTCGTAAAACTTTAGGAGGGAAAGTTTGAGAATGGATTTCGTTAAATTACTGTCATAAAATAAACATTTGTATGTTATGGTTTATTTATTGTATGTATATCTTGAAAATTACGGCTTAATTTATTAGTTTTTGCCCGAAAATACAAATACTTAAAATTTAAAGGTTCATTTTGTAATAGGCCTCTTAAAGACTTCTAGCATGACCAGCGATTGTTGTCCACGTGAATTCCCACTCGCGATCATCTATTTAATTACTGACACGTATATCTAATCAGCCAGTCTCCACCTACTGCTGGATATAGGCCTCCTCTCGCTTCTAGTCCTGTGCGAGCCTCATGGTTCCGACCTTGCCTTCCAACGAAATTAACGGTGGTTGATGTGGCCAGGTCAAAGATCGCTTCGCTGGTCTTAATTGAGCTATGCCAAGAGCGCCTCAAATTAGAAATGATAATGTCTAGGTTTTAGTATTAGTTTAGTACATATGTTAACCGACTTAAAAAAGGGTGAGGGGCTTTTTTCATGTTTGTTACCTCAGAACTCCGTCATTAATAAACCGATTTGGAAAATTCTTTTTTATTTGACATGATATACTTCCAGATTGGTCGCATAGAAATTTCATCAAAATCGCTTCAGTACTTTGGTTTTAATATCAAAATAACTGGAAAAAATATATCAACCAACTAAACGAAATTGCGTAACTAATTTTGAAGACGGTTTTATATATTGATAATTATCTTTAAAATAAAATCTGCATTCGTATTTCTCGCCCAATCTAATAAAAGTAAAATTCACGACAATACGATTGGTTATGAACGGCAAGCGTATTGCGGCCGTTGTAACTGATCAATACAATAAAAGATCTAATTGAATCCATTGTGACGTGATCATTGACGAATGATCAATGTGACCATGTCCCAGTTATTTCCGCTGGATATACCGATAAAGTTAAGGCAACAAAGCTGTAGGAATCGTTTGTTTCCTCCAAAATTCCACTCCACTTCTTGATGCCTTTGGATGAAACTTGGTGTAAAGGCACCTTATAACACGTCATCTTATACCTATTATGTATTCTGTGCTTATACATGGTCACCCATGCGATGGACCGACCAGATCAAGTCTGCAGTGGGTGGTTCCTTAAACGAGTGCAGCAGGATGACCTTCATCACAAGAAACTTTTTACAGGAAATAAATAAAATAAAAATAAAGCAGAGAGAGAGATGGAGAGACATCGTGAAGCGCATCCTATCTACTCCGCCCAATACTACTACTTCCCCACCCAATACTACTACATGACGACCACGACCGCTTTGCCAAGAGCGAAATGACTAAGAAGAAGAAGCTTATACATGGATAATTATATTTCAGTTGAATGAACTCAGCAGCGTCGGACTGACCATATAGTCGAGGTGGTGTTTGCCAGCCGGCCTCCTCACGGGCACAGTGTCAGGTGGTAGGTAGGCTAGCCGTCTCCAGTCTCGGGCCCCGAGCTTGTGGGGAGCCACCCGGGCCCTTCCGGCCCAGTCCGATCCTGTGTAGTAGTAACTATACTACTTTCTATTCTGGAAATTGTATGTTTCCTGAGTCCGTACCGTCCCCAGTAACGCGATTCAATTTAGGTAACTGCATGAAAAGATACGCGATCGCAAAGCACCGCAAACCTTATCTCGTGTTCGCACATTCACCTAAACTGAACTGTAAGTCAAGTCCCTGGTTCCTAGCGCGGATTGCGGATTAAACCGTGACCACGGGGTATAAGTATATGAAGAGCCCCCAAGACTGAATGATGACTGTAGCAAATATCTTTTCCCGTTACAAAATTAACTGAAATCTCCTATTCATAAATCTGCATCCCGGATGCGGCCCGTCCGAGAATCGAACCCGGAACCTGTCGTTTAGCACACTCCGCCTGCAACTACGACTAATGTTTAGTTAAGCCATAAATCAATTGATACAACTTGGGGGATCAGTTATTATTGGACTGGGTACTTATAGTACAGATAGACATGCATTTCCGACGTACCTATGTTAATATATAAATAAGAATTAGACTTTAGAATTTCGTATGTAAATATGTATATGTTTGATGGATTTTACTCCAAAGTTGGTTCAGCTTACAGGAGCGCTCATTGATGGCATTTTCGACTGCAACGATCCATCCCTCTTTGCACAGCATTATTAGGGCTTTTATTATTATTTTTATAGAAAATAAAAACAGTACTAATTATAGCCGATGTCTGGTAAGAGATGCTACTTCAAGAAGATAAGAAGAAGCAATATACGTCTAAGGAGGATACCTGCTGAGGCAAGACAAAAAAGTGTTTTTCAGTATAGAAAGATCGACGTTTGGCCATCAACTTGCCTGATGGTAAGCGAAGATGTGGCCGAGGATGGAACACGCTGATGTAAAAAAAAACTATTCACTCTAAAGTTATATGATTATTTACGGGATATTTACCGTGGTATGGTTGTGAAATGAGCTCCCGATATTTCGGCGCAGTTACATGCACCATGTTCACGGGAAGACTGAAGAATGCGGGTGGTTGGTCGAACAGTTAAAAGGTAATATGCAGACATAAAGATCTACCCTTTTTCTTATTCTATTTACTCTAGCCTTGAAGATGCCTAGATTGTAGTTCTCAGGAAATAAGGAGGGCGGCAAGGAGTTCCCCTCTTGGGCAAAAAGTATCATAAATGAAGACCCAAATCGTTGTTTGGAAGTTACGTGCCCTCGAACGGCGTAGGAAAGGTCAACTGTCAACGTACCCGATACCAAAGACAGCAAAGGTAACATAAGTGATACAATGTGCTTTATTACTGCACTCGTGTCGAAACCATCCTAATAGCCCACCATGAATCGGGCTATAATGTATCTTTTGTATTTGTAATCCGTGACTAATCGAACGAGGCTTTGTTTTTGAAACTCTGAGAACATATGGCGCATTGTTTGGATACACCGTGACCAACTTATCTGTTGAGATGGTAAACAAAGGGTACTAAAGATTTTCGTCGGGTGGTTGTCAGTTTAGCTTAGAAATAGCGATGGTGACTCCCTCACCCAACTGTTTACATAAGTTGGCCGCACTGCAAGGTTGATGTATACGCGTCTATGTTACAGTCACTTGATCCTAAGCGACTCAGAACTATATCTCTCACTCTCTCTTTCCGACCACGAATCTCGGTGGGACAAAGATAATATAAAGTCATTGTTGTGGAGTCAGTCCTCCATTTCGCTTCGCTCTACTCTCGGCTCGACATCGTCTTCGGACACCATACACTCTCTCATGTCCTTTAGCACAACATATTTCCACCTTGTCTTAGGATCCCTCTGGATCTTCCTTTAGCACATCTTTCCACCTTGTCTTGGGCCTCCTTCTGGACTGGATGGAAAGTTGTAGTACCAAGTTCCCTAAGTAAATGGTCTCATGCAGAACTCGTGAGCTCATGAAATAAAAAAATATTGGAATTGGGGAACAAAATGGATTTTAAACACTGTTTTAAACAATCACGGTTGTTCACTTAACTTAAATGATTATTCCACAACCTTACCACGGTAAATATCCCGTAAATAATCATATAAAATGGATTTAATTACAGCTACTGAATTTAAAAGAAAGAAAATAACAATTTCATAACAAAACAATACTGAAACATTTTCTTAGAAAAACGGAAAAAAGAACAACACAAATGTTTGTAAACTCTTTGCAATGAGTCCATAACAGCTTTATTCCCAAAATTCGCATCGTAAATTCAACTTCTGGGGACGAAAATTAAAACTGTAAGGAACTCAGATCAAACAAACGAGGGAGATATGGTAATGCGGTGTAGCGGGCGCGAACGCATCTGGCCTAAATCAGGTTTGGTACATTTGGTCGAACTCACCCTTTGAGCGGCACACGACCTTGCCGCCCCTTGTTTTTTTCATATGGACTATTATATTAGTTTATTATATCTTGGGGGCGTAGCCCAACAAGATGGACCGAACAAGTGTCAAAAGAACTCGGCACGAACATCTCTGACGCGATGTACCAGGCTGGAGACCGTCAGAGATAGAAGCAGATTTGTCGCCAAATTACAAAAGATGGGGAGCATCACGACGCTCAGCATTGAGCAAATGAACTGAGGAGGTGGAGCATTACTTCATTGGTGTCGTTGAAAGATTCTTAGTGTGGGTGAAATTTTTTTAAGATAGTTAGCGCCGGCCCCTGGGGCAAAGCGACAGGACCGGTCACTCTAGGCATCAGACAGCAAAGGGCACCAAAATGCCAAAAATGGAAACAAAATTGAAGCGAAAAATCAAATGTTGATGGCGCCTTGGGCCGGGGGCGGCGGGGCACACTTGCATTGTTTGTAACCAGCATAAAGGTGTTGACGTGGAAATTGTTGACATCCTGGATTAGCACTTGAACTATTTTATATTCGGGAAAAATTATCGGTTCTTGTACAATCGTTTTCAGACATGAAACGCGCTGAAAGACGAATCTCTCTCTACCCTGAATAAAGGCTAGAGCCGGCGCTGGGTATAGTGAAAAAAAGTGGGTGAAACACTGAGACATTTGAAAACGATGACAATTGTAGTCAGGCATGTCTCCCTCGTTTGTCCAATCTGAGGTAAGGAACCATTTTCTAGACCATTACTGGGAGAGTTTTGTAATAAAGTTGGCATTTAGTTTTTACGCAACGTAGAGTTATGGAGTGGACTCGAAGTGGTCTGATTAAAAGGTCCAGCGGTTGTGACAGGAGTTGAGCGATTATGAGCGTTAAGATTAGGCAAATCCTTTGATTATATAGAATAATCAAAGGGCAAATCTATTGAAATTAAAATCAGATTTGTGTTGTGCGGATTAGGAAAATGACAGATTATTGATATACGAACCTGTTAAATGATGTACAGACTAAACCCCCTAAAGCATGATATTTTATTAGCTTTCTCTTTACAGGGATATGCATATATATAGACTTTACTAAGCCCGTTGGTCCAGTTGGTAGTGAACCTACCTTCTGAGCTTGGGGGCGACGTTCGATTCCCACCTAGGACAAACATTTATGTGATGAACATTTGTGTTTGTTTTATATCTGGTTTTAAATATATATTTAAGTATGTATTTAAAACTATATAATATGTATGTATATCAGTCTCTGGCAGCCATATCACAAGCTTTGCTTAATTTGGGGTCAGCTGACCGTGTGTGTAAAAAATTTCCAGAAATATTTATTTATCTATACTAATATTATAAAGAGGAAAGATTTGCTTGTTTGTTTGTTTGTTTGCATTGAATAGGCTCCGAAACTACTGAACCGATTTAAAAAATTCTTTCACTGTTGGGATGCTGCACTATCCCCGGTTGACATAGGCTGTATATCCCGGCTTCGCCCGTGCGGCCTACTAGTTTTATATATATTTAACATAGAAACGCCGATTTGTCCCATTAGAATCTGTGATCTCTGTTCACTCGCTAGAGACATTGTATTAGCACCAAGGGTATTAACCCTTAGTAGATTAGTTGAGGCAATATAAAGAATAACTGAGCTATAATGGCCGAGCGGTAGCATGCGCGCGTTACAATCTGACGGCACCCGGTTCGACCCTCGGCCCTGCACCAATGACTTATTTAGTAACAAAATAAATTATGTGCAGTTTCGGACCATTACTCAAAAAAGAAAACATCGTGAGGAAATCAGTATGTCCAAGAACCTTAAAAGTTCAGACATATGACATTCACCAGCTAGCATGGCAGATTAGGACTTTCTCTCTGAGAGACGGCCTGAGTCCCAGCAGTGAGAAAATTATAGGCTAAAATAATGATGAAAGAATTAATTCATGGAAATAAAAATAAAATATCGGTTCATTTAGACAACCTGGGGCCTTACGGACAACTGCTATAGCGGCACCTAATCCGCTCAGTTGGAAAATCACGCGACCGCAAACCTTATCTGGGCGCGATAAGGTTCACGTTCGCGTGATTTTCCAACTGAGCGGATTAGCTGCCGCAATAGCAGTTGTCCGTAAGGCCCCAGGTTGTCTAAATGAACCGATTTTTTATTTTTGCTTGAGATAAAACTGCATACTTTAGGTGATTTCGAAATATTTTATAAACTTGCAGGATGACCTTTGCCAACTTGTTTTTATGATGCAATGTTTTCTGAGTCACGCTTTGATTTGAGTCAATAAAAAAGCATACTTAGTAACAAAAACTAATTTAAATTGACCGAGCGAATAGTTCTCAGATTCTAATGGGACAAGTCTGCGTTTCTATGTGTGTTTATATATATTTGTTTTTTTTTAAGAGCCCTCTCCCAATTTTTGTTGATAAAAAGTAAGGAAATTGGATTTTTAGCGTTCTGGTCATTATATAGAACTCTACAAAATTCAATTTCTATGATAAATAGTTTTTTTTTTTTTCAATTACAACTTATTACCTCCAAACATCGAGCTTTATGTACTACGTACATTCTTTGCCTCTAAATTAAATTTCATAAGAGTTTTCTCTCAGAGGAAAAGTTTGAGAAACAATTTCGTTAGTCAGTTACTGACTTAAAATAATCAATTTTAATATCCCGTGATAAAAAGTAGCCACATAGCTGTGTACATAGGCTACTCTTTATCACGGAATAATTCATAGTTCGTGTAGGATAGCGGATGAAAACCTTATACATATTTTATGTAGGTTTTTTTTTTTACAAATGATAGGCTTACCTTTGACCACCATCACGCCTGATGTTAAGCGACCCATACCCATTTAGATACGTTTAAGGAATAGGTATCGATAAACTATACATGGGTAATATTCCGAAAACCCGTACAAAGCGATTTGTTCCACTTTTATTATGCGAACTGCTAGTCTGTTGAATGCGCTGCCTGAATGGGTGTTCCCCCAATAGTTACAATCTGGGTGTCTTCAAATCAAGAGTGAACCGGTTTCTTCTAGGCAAGCGTGCTCCACCGTAGACCGCACCATCGCTTAACATCAGGCGAGTTAGCGGTCAAACGCAAGCCTAATATTAAGTTTAAAAAAACTAATTAAAATCCTATATACAGTAATTCATATTTTAGCTTGCTACAAATGTAGACTAATTGCGGAGATTACTTTAATAGCTAGACTTTACTTAATGGTTTTAGTCTAGTTTTGGTTCTATTATTTTTGAGAAAGCGACCCTCCATATCCATAGTTTTAAACATCTTTGGTCGAATATAATAAAACCATCTCATCCATCATGAAATATGCACACCATCCCCATGACTCACTTGGGGGTGACCAGAAGCAATAACTCCCCTTACTTATTCATTTAGGGTCGGAATAGCCTGGGGGTCCGTTAATTAGTTTTAACACGGGACTTCACGCTGATATGTTTACCATCCGATATTTCAAAACTATCTGACGTGCGGGCGGCAGACGAAGTTATTTTAGGACGAATTTTGTCATTTACTGTTTTTATTTTTGATCTCGTGACCAGACAAAAATCGTAAATGGCGAGATAATAATAATTTGAATGAGCTCCAAAATAATTCGTATATTGGAACATTTGAAGCTTGTGAAGGGTTTTATGTACCGAGTCGAGACGAAGTCGTTCGACTGATGGCAAGCGCCATGCTTGGTCAAAACTACAAAACAGGCTGCAGCAAAAAAAACATATTTTGTTAAAGGCATATAACTTCAGTGAAATACCGTGATAGTTTAAAACAGAGCTTTGTATATTTTTTTGCTTAAAAAATTTAGCTCTATTACAAAACTTTAATTGTGCAAAGCGTCATGCACTTACCTGAATAGTTTTAGAAGTTACAAGGTTCTAATCTAAAGAATTAAGACGGACGAGCATAATGAACTTGTAAGGGTTCTTTGTAGTACTACGGATCTCTAAAAATAGCCGAACTTCCAGCTCGGGGTCCAGTCAACCTGTGCAGATTGTCCTAGATTCAATAACATCAATGGGCTTGAGCATTTGGATTGTCTTCAACGGATGTCTTTAGAACTTCAATTCGCAATAACCTACCTAAACTACCTACAAGTACTATTTTTTATGATTCATCTTCTTCATCATCATCATCATCTGATAGCCCGTTGGTCCAGTTGGTAGTGCGAACCTACCTTCTGGGCTTGGGGGGCGTGGGTTCGATTCCCACCTAGGACAAACATTAATGTCATGAACATTTGTGTTTGTTCTATATCTGGATGTTAATATCTATATTTAAAAATATAGTATGTATATCAGTCTCTGGTAGCCATATCACAAACTTAGTTTGGGGTCAGATGACCGTGTGTGCAAAAGTCCCGAATATTTATATTTGTATATTTATATCATCATTAGCTAAAAGACGTCCACTCCTGAACATAGGCCTCCCCCTTCCAATGCTATGATTGTAATATTTTTTAAGATTAAAAGTGCCAGCTTCAAATAAGTACCGGTACCAATGACAGGTAAAACATCATTGACCGGTACCAAAGCTTTTGAAGTACAAACCTTTTTTGGAGCAAGTTTTTTTTTATCTTCAATGCTTCGAGATACAATACATATAGTCATAATTGTGCCAAAAAAATGTTCGAAACAATACTCGGCGCACGCCACGGATTGCGCAGACTTTTTGGCTAGCGCGATCTGACTACAACCACAGAAGACATACCTACCTACCTAATAGCTACAACGCCGCGCGGTGCCAGAGCTACGATGACATAGCGGACAAGTGACGTTGAACACTACGCAAACGACATAGAGTCTAAATTGGAATAAATGTGGCATTGTGAAGTATATAATTGATACAATGTATGTACAATGGCGCTCGGACGTTTTTTGACTGTTTTCACTGAGAGATTGTGACTCTATAGGAATTGTAACTCGATGCTTCAATGAGAACTCTGTTGACGGAATATAATAGCCATTTATGAGAGATGTGTTAATGAATGATGCCATGTCTTATGTCATAAGGAACTGATGCTGTTATCTGTTATCTTGACCTTTACCAGCACCTACTTACTTACATTGTGATTTATTGAGTAAACAAACAAGAACGGGTATTCCTTATTCATTAGTTCCGTCCCGAGGTTTTACCCGCTGTTTTCCCGTTTTCCTGCATTTCAGAGATCTTAATTTATCTAATGACTAGCAACGCATCCCGGCTTCGCACGAGTCTTATTTTTTTACACCTTGGGTATTATTATATACCTTATTGGAGTTTTAGTAAGGACCCCTATTTTTTTGAAAATAATATAATATAGCTAGCCTATGTCATCCGGGGATAGTGTAGCTTCCTAACAGTGAAAGAATTTTTCTAATCGGTTGAGTAGTTTCGAAGCCTATTCAATGCAAACAAACAAACAAACAAACAATCAAATCTTTCCTCTTTATAATATTAGTATAGATGAGATAGATGAGTACACTGACTTCTCGCTTGGGTTGTATCTTGCTTGGATCACAGATATATAATAATAAAGAACATATTGACACATATTTCTTGAATGAAGTCTGAAAACCCCTGATGCACACAGAGGGGTGTTTTAAGTTTAATGTGTGTATCTGTTTGTCTGTTTTTGGCATCGTAGCACCTAAACGGCTATTTTGATTTAGTTTGTTTTTGTTTTTAAGATGAGTTGATCAAAAAAGTTCCCGGACCCGGGGGACCCAGGTATGTCCTAAAACTGCGACCAGAACCACCGGAGGATGGGCAGCAGCGTCCTGTTAGTACACGGTGAACGTACTGCGATCTCCAAGCCGCCTGCCAAGCGTGGGGATTATGGCAACACCTCTCTCTAAGAGGGAGGCCTTGTTCAGCAGTGGACGTTTAATGGCTGATGATGTGTGTGATGTGTGATCAAAAAAGTGTTCTTAGCTATCATACAAGAAAATCTTTGTTTTATTTAAACTATCACGGTTGTTCACTAAAGAACCCCGTCCCCGTCCCGTTTTGTCTTCCCGTGAACATGGTGCATGTAACTACGCCGAAATATCGGGAGCTCATTCCACAACCTTACCACGGTAAATATCCCGTAAATAATCATATAACTTTACAAGAAAATCTGTTCAGCCATTTGAAGATTATCAGCTCTTACTTGTTTGTTATTGGCAATACCTAATAAAAGGGGAAAACCAAAAGGACAAGACATCGCTACAAATATGAATAGCTCAAAATGGCCTTCTGAATAGTTTTCCCTGTGGTTACAGCTGACCCAGCTATGAAACATCCACTAAACTTTATGAAATATATTATTGTAATGTAGTATTCTCTTGTAAGAATAGTTGACTGCCTTCATAGAAAATGTCACTTAAGAACTGGTACTCGTGCAGGGTTACACGATGTGACCGAACCATCCAGAATCAGCTGTTCCATAGAATTTTTTTATTCACACACAACTATTTTGATGCAATAAAAACACCGGCTAAGTGCGAGACCGACTCGCACACCAAAGGTTCCGCGCCCAAAATATGTATTATCTTTCATTCCGTCCTTTAGCGCGCGCCCAATTCGCACTTAGCCGTTGTTTATTTTACGATGACTTACTTTAAAGTGTACTATAATCATGCCAAGTTTGACGCTTGTACGTATTACAGTTTTTACAGTAGAGCAAAGTTAAAGTAGTGTTTGTTGTATGGCAACCCTTATTTTTTACTTTATAATTTTATTGTTATTATTTCTTAGTTATCTCTGTGAAAATGTCAACTGGCTATCTATTACGGTTCAAAAGACAAGCCGACAGACAAACAGCGTAGGCTTAGTAATAGGGTCCCATACACACCCTTTAGGTACGGAACCCTAAAAATTATCATGTGTTCTATACATAGAGCAGCTGATGTTTTCTTTGCAATCTGAGAGTTGGTGCCATTATCAGTTTTTAAAATGTATGTAGAATGTCCTTTCAGCTTGGTACCACCATTCTGAGCAGCATTGTATTTTTCAATTGGTATTCCTACAGCATATTATGCAAAGCAATCATCTTCAGAATACAAATTGAGTCGAGTGACTTTGCATGGAAGTGTGACATGTGCAAAGTGACTGAATATTGATTAGGTGACTGCACTAGTGTTTGTAAATAAAACTGATAGTGAAGTCAAGTATGCATAGGTTTAGTAAACAAGCTAAAGTACTGCTGTCAGGGTCTAATCTAATGGATTGCAATTAATAGCACCCCAGACAAACCTTTTAACTGACGAAAAGTGGAGGTTCACAAGTTGACGCATATCATTTCAGCTATAGGACAGCCACTGCTGGACTCCCCCATCAATCTCCAAAAGGGCCAGTTGGAAGAGGCCCGCATCCAGCGTTTCCCTGAAGTCTCTTTTACTTTGTCTGTCCATCTTGTGGGTGGACGTCCTACACTGCTCTTACCGGTCCGTGGTCTCCATTCCAGACCATTTTGGCCCCACTGGCCATCTGTTGTGATATGTGCCCTGCCCACTGCCACTTCAACTTGCTAATCCGGTGGGCTATGTTGGTAACTTTCGTATGTCTACATATCTCCTCATTTCTAATTCGATCCCGTAGAGAAACCTTGAGCATAGCCCTCTCCACAGCTCGTTGTGCGACTTTTGAGCTTGCAAATGAAGCCCATAGTGAAAGACCATGTTACAGTGATGTATTTCATCACTGGTAACACACACTGGTAGAAGACTTTAGTCTTAAAGCACTAAGGTATATTAGATGAGAAGACATTGCGATGTTTACCGAACGCTGCCCAGCCGATTTGGATTCGCCCCTCCCTACCCGCACCTATTGACCTCTTCCTTGAAGTTGGATTTGCATAGTTCGAATGTTTGTCCTAGGTACGCGTACACGTCAACAGCTTCAAGAACTGAGTTTCCAACTGATACAGCGGGGAAAAGGGACAGTAACCAAAAAAAAAATAGATAGGCAGTGGTTTCTGCTTACCCTCAGGAGAACCTGATCTGAAATCTGCCTATTAGCCGGTCTTTTTATGAAAAGAAAATTAAGTAAATACCAGCTCTTTTCATCAGAAGTTACTGAGTAAGTTAGGCCTAGTGCGGCCTGAATTTTTGAGATATTAGTAGCTTGAAATTATAAACCTAAACCTTGGTGTTTTCACTAGAAATAATAAATAGGTTACCGTTAGCATTAATTAACACTATGAATACAGAGTTAACAATGATCAATAATAATTTATATGAAAATTAAGTATGCAGTAAGATGACTAGGTATAACAGATAGTGCTAGATGCTTAGATAACAATAAAATTAAACTTCAGAAGGCCCAAACATTGGTTATCCTATTGCTTTCAAACTAGCAATGAGCGAAATGTAAAATTCCCCAAGAAATCAATAAACTATTTTGGTTCATAGAAAAGCGTTGCCCTTCCGATAGATTAAGATATTTCGCACGCAGCCCGAGCCCGAGCATTACCCGTACAGTACCCTTCGACCTCGCTGGGGTGGGTCGCTGATAAATGCCCGCATGCCCGCGATTTATTACTTTCTCGCGCCGCTCATTTCATGTTTACTCAACCTGTTCTAGCTTAAACAAGTACTAATAACTTATCTAAAATAAACATGAACCCTAAAATACCTCATAAAACTGCTCGGAACGTGAAACGACGCCGCAAATCGAAGCCGATGGGACAAATCCTTGCGACTTGCACAACCACCACTGAAAACGAAAATAATCGCACCACCACTTACAGTACACAAAGTTTATAAATTAAAACCAACACAAAGAATTTTATCACGAAATTATTGTGTCATAAATAGTCAAATAAACGCATGGAAATGGTAAAATATTGCATTTCCTATTTAGCCATGAGCGAAAACGAAAAACGCACCCACCCACACAGAAATCCGATCAAAACTGAAAAAAAAATTGGTGGCGCCACAGTAGCAAAATCACGCAAGCGCTGTCAGATTTTAAGCCCTGTTTCACGAAATAGTAATTACCAAAATCGATACAATATCGAACACAATCGACTTTTTGTATTTTCACATTAATATTGCAGTAGGGTATTTGACACTGGTGGAAATAAAATATGAAACCTAGCTATATTGAAAGGTTTTATATTAAGAGATTTTTTCAATATTTTTTCAATAATAATAATAACTCCTAAATTTAATTATTTAGATTTAAAAATCACGATTTTTAATCTATGTGTCACGTGACTTGAAAATCCAATCACAGTGCGTGACGTCAATCTGGTTATGACAGCACGACCATAACAAAACAAAGCAAACAGAAACGAGTTTTTGGCGCCAACGTGGAAAAAAACATGTCGCCTCGTTGGATTATTTTCCTAAACTAGTGTATTTTCGAGTGTTAATGTGTTCTAAATGGTGAATTATTATTCATTAAGTGCTCGTAAACGTGCTCGAGTGTGGGCAAGTGATATAACGAGGTGAAACGTGTCTTTTCGTGTTGTTTCCAAAACTCCATAGGAGCCTCTTGTAAAGTTCCCACCACTTTACAGAGGCATGAGTTTGACTTGACCGTGACTTACTTAGCTTGACTCTGACTATGACTTGTTTGACGTTATTAAGACTATACAAAACAGAAGAATAGGCGGTATGGCCTTAAAAGCTTTAGCCTGCCCGATGGGCGAATTATAATAAAAAAAAAAAAAAAAAAAAGCAAACAGAAACAGTATATTATACTACTTTTTGCAGTTTACTATAGTTGAAATACTTCATAATCTTGAAATTATTTGAACGAAGATCTATTTCTTTCTATCTACTAAGTATTTACTTCATTTGCAACCATGGAAGCAGGGTACGCGAAAGCAGATAGTGCAAATTTGCCCAATATCGATGCCGTAATGGTAGCAAGCTTTTTCGCATCAAACTCAGATTTTAATGCAGCTGAATTTCGAAATATCAAGACAACTGCGTAAGTATTTGTTTAGACAAGAATTAAAACCTCAACTGTGCATTGGCAATGTGTTTTTAGTTTAAGTTTCCAGTAAAATATTTGCATCATATTTCAGGTTATAATGGCTATTTCCTTACATGTATGACCTCTATATACCTAATAATATGTACTAAATATATGTTTTTTTGCAGATCGTCAAGGCAGTCTTACGGCGATGATGCGATTGGATATGTACAGTTGCAACGAGACTCGAATGTGTGTACACTAAAGTGCAAAGTTTGTCCAGAACATCGAGCACGGTCAAAATCCTATGCAGCAACTATGACAGTGGATGAGAAGGAGGGAAAAGTAGTGAGTGTACAGTGTCATGATTGTGCTGGATCCCAGGGTGCATGTAATCATGCTGTTGCATTCCTGTTGTGGGCTCACCGAAGAAGTGAAGAACCATCTAGTACTTCTGTAGAGTGCTATTGGAAGAAATCTACATTGGCCCAAGTAGGGACAACTTTAAAATGTATAACTACCAAAGAACTTTCAAAAGCAGTGCCTACTCGCTCACAGAACACATCGGGAAATTTGTTATTTACGGAATTTGTAAAAGAAGCTGGAACTAGAAATATTAATTCTTGCCTAATACTAAAACATCATCCAAATTTTCAGGTTCCAGATTTGCAAAAACTGTCATTACATTATTTAATTAATAAATACAGTTACCGTGATTGCAAAACTTGAAGAAGATACACGGGGTCAACATGAAAGTAATTTGTTGCATGAAATGAGGTATGGTATGGGAGAACATCTAACTGGTTCTATTGCATATGTATAGTGCAAGGAACACTATTACTCCTAGCGGAGGTATAGTGTCAGCAGATGCAAAACTGTGGATGGAACATTAGTAGCGACTATTATGGGAGCTAGGACACCAGAGACAATGGAAAGCTATGAAAAGGGGACGTGCTTTAGAAGAAGTTTGGAAGAAGTAAAAAAAAATGTGTCTCTAAGCAACCAGGCAAGAAAATAGAACAGGGTGGGTTGATAATATCACGACATTAGCCCTACATTGCTGCACCTCAAGATGGAATCTGTGATAAAACCATAGTTATAGAAATAAAATGCCCATACACGGAAAAAACTTTTAAATGTTTTACAAAAGAAGATAATACCATTAGCGAGACAAACAAATGTTTATTTAATGATTATTACAAATGTTTGTATCAAATTTAAAAAAAAATTACTTTTGTGTAGTTATCTAGAACTTTGAAAATAATCGAGTTGTTCACACATTATGATCAAGCCTATGTCAAAAATACTATCCAGGATCTAACATCCTTTTGGATTAATAATATAATTTTATCCTTTGTTGTATGAAAGCACGAAATAAATAAAACAAATATGTATTGCTATTAATTATTTTATTTTGTAAATTCAAATTTTTTGATAAGACTGTCTTGGAGGTTAATAAGTGCACATAAAATTGTTACACAGTCGTCCATTACACGAATTATATTGTTATTAACTATACTGAATGTGGCTTCAATAATAAAAATTCTCGTAATCTTCGGATCTTTCTTTTCTTCACACGGATGATGACGTTATGAATGATGTAGTCACACCCAGACGTATCTCTGGAACGCGGGAGTTTTGACGCCAAGGTGGGAAAAAACAATACATGTCGGCTCGTTAGATTATTTTCCTAAACATGTGTATTTTCGAGTACTAATGTGTACTAAATGGTGAATTATTATTCATTAAGTACTCGTAAACGTGCTCGAATGTGGGAAAGTGATATAACGAGGTGAAACGTGTTGTTTCCAAAACTCCATAGGAGCCTCTTGTAAAGTCTTCACCACTTTACAGGGGCATGAGTTTGACTTGACCGTGACTTACTTAGCTTGACTCTGACTGTGACTATGACTACTTGTTTGACGCTATTAATACAATGTAAACTGATTAATATCACGACTAAAGGACATTGTATCCACGGTCATGAAAATTTTAACAAAAAAATATCTGGAACGCAAGTCAGTACTCACCCAGTACTTGACTTTTGTTCTGTCATAGTACTAATAATTGACGTCACAAAATGGCGATCGTCGTTTTGGCGCCTTTTGGTGCATCATATAAAATTTGAAATAAAAACAGCTTATAATTATTTACTACGTACACTAATGAAGATAAAAAAATATTTTCTAGTAAATATGGACCATATTCTTTAATTTTAAGGCCTTTGTAAAATTTCGTCAATATCCCTGTTGTCATATTTTATATACTTGTATATTTTCGAATGTGTGCTATAATGGTGCATTATTCTCGTTCGTTTTCGTAAAAATGTGTATATTCGTAAAATGAAAATTTCGTTTTATTAATGAGTTCTTTCCAAAAGTTCCAAAACCTAGAGAATCCAGAGAAAATCTAGAGAAGCTACTATCTACTGGGGCATAGGGTAAAATTGCGGGTAAAATACTTAAGACGAGGCGGAATGGCTTTAATATCTTAAGCCAGCCCAGTAATGGGTGAAAAAAACACTAATGTCACTGTCAATGTCAATTGAAATGAAATGTCAAAATTGTTTTTTTTTGTAATTTTATTTTTTTTCTGAAATTCTGAGTGAAGATTTGTGTTGACAATTTGTTGATTTGATTCAAAGATTTGATTTTGCTCAAGGTAGACGTCACAGTGCACAATAATTAATTTACAAAACGTAATTAACTGCTGAAAATGCTAGACCAAGTAAAACGAGTAATATTAGTGCTCTCCGGAAAAGGTGGAGTTGGAAAATCTACAGTTAGCACACAATTGGCACTGACTCTAAAAGAAAGAGGTTATAAAGTAAGTGAACCCTCAACTTTTGTCATTAAATCTCTATGAATTTACCATCCTTGTCGTACACCATTCGAGATAGAGGAGCTGCTGTTGATGAACTCTTTCTTCAAGAAGCGACCCTCAGAGAAGAATGACATGGCTAAGCCAAACACAAAGAACGAGGTAGAATTCATTATTGCCTCAGTAGTTAGTACTAGGATTCAAGCCCGAAGTTACCACGAGCTTATACGAGGTTCCTTAAGTAGAGATACCAAGCTTGAGACAAGTAAAGTCTTCACTTCCACAGTCTAGTAGTTCATACAATAAAAGTGGAATCAAAGTGCTTCCTTCGATTATGATTAAAGTTCTAAAACCCAAATATAGTAGGTATACCAATATTTAATGTAAAGACGGAAGAGCGAGGCCCTCTGGCACAGATATTTTTGTCTAAAAGAGGACACCTGCCTATATTTCATTATTTTGTAAAACCCTGTTAAAGAAAAATTATAAATGTTTTGCTGTATTTTAGGTGGGTCTCCTAGATATAGACCTATGTGGTCCCAGCGTACCATATCTTCTAAATCTTGAAGGTCAAAATGTCCACCAAGGACCTGAAGGTTGGGTTCCAGTGTACATGGACCAGGGTCAGAGGCTGGGGGTTATGTCCATTGGCTTTCTGCTGGGCTCCAGGAATGATGCAGTTGTTTGGAGAGGGCCTAAGAAGACTTCAATGATCAAACAGTTTTTAGAAGATGTGTACTGGCAAGAATTAGACTTCTTAGTCATCGATACTCCACCAGGTAAATAAACTTGAACATAATTTTATAATAATATTCGGGACATTTTTGCACACACCGTCCTGACCCCAAACTAAGCAAAGCTTGTGATATGTCTGCCAGAGACTGATATACATACATATATAGTTTTAAATACATACTTAAATAGATATTAACAACCAGATATAGAACAAACATAAATGTGCATCACATAAATGTTTGTACTAGGTGGAAATCGAACCCACGCCCCCAAGCTCAGAAGGTAGGTTCACTACCAACTGGACCAATGGGGCTATTTGCCAACCGGGCCCCAGCCTGCGCAGGCCCCCCACGGGCCTGGCTTGCGGAGCTTGCCAGGCCCGTCTCATCTCATCTCCGTTCACGACAGGCAGTCTCATCTCCGTCTCTTGTCTTGTCTCCGGTCAAGGGTCCCTTGCTTGTGGGTAGCCACCCAGGGTCTTCTGGCCCAGTCCTACCTTGCAACTATTGATATTTACCGTAAATAATCATAAGGTTGTGGAATGAGCTCCCAATATTTCGGCGCAGTTACATGCACCCTTCCCGTTAACATGGTGCATGTAACTGCGCCTTACCATGGTAAATATCCCGTACATAATCATAATCAATCATATAACCTAAGTATATCACTTTATAATTGTAAATATTAATTCCAGGTACATCTGATGAACACATAACAGTGATGGAGAACTTGCGACAAGTCCCACAGTGCTCGGCAATATTAGTGACAACTCCGCAGCAAGTTGCCATCGAAGACGTCAGGAAAGAGATCACATTCTGCAGGAAAACAGGCATACCTATAATGGGTATCATTGAAAATATGAGCGGGTATGTAAAACTATCAGTACTGGGTAAATACATACAGACTGTAAGGGAAATGCTTCCATAGCCAAAACAATATTATTATACTATGTAAACATAATCAGGGCGTAGCCACGTTGTGGCAGGGTGGGGAGCTTGCCCCACCCTGGCAAGCCTGAATGCCCCTGGCAGGACATCTGGGGCGACCGATTTTTTCAAATTTACAGCACTTCATCCTCATATGATGGTTTTCCATTCGTCCGTTCTTATTCTTTGAATTCTTAGAGCCTAAAGCATGTTTAAATATAGAAATGTTTCGGTACCTACTCTAGCTTGTTATTTTTTGTCCCACCCATGAACACAAAAGAATAACAATATCAGTTTGCCTTATCTTATCTTAATATATATAAATCTCGTGTCACAATGTTTGTCCTCGATGGACTCCTAAACCACTTAACCGATTATAATAAAATTCGCACACCATGTGCAGTTCGATCCAACTTGAGATATAGGATAGTTTAAATAATTATATAACTAGCGACCCGCCCCGGCTTCGCACGTAAATTACACCCGTGCGAAGCCGGGCGGGCGGGTCGCTAGTAGTATTATATGTTTTTTTAGTGGTATAGTATTTTGCAAACCAGCAATGTAACGCATACAAAACTCGGGGTCAATGCACCGCGTAGGTACAGGCACGACGCTGACTGTGTGCCTAGGTTGTTTGCCTCTAGTGGTAGCTGGATATTTTATTTACATAGCAAACTTAACAAAAGAGTTTAAAAAAAACTGCTTAATATAACCCCCCACAGCAGATGCATAAAATTTGCAAAAAAATTCTTTAAAAAAGCGCTTGTGTTGTGTATAGTTTCAGTAATCACTAGTCGTTTTTGGGAGCATTCCTCTTACGCACAGTATTTTGTTTCTGTATTTTGAATATGCATTTCTGGAGACCACCAATAGTTTGGGTGATCCTGGCTGTAAATTTGCCTAGACATCCTGAGATAGTCTTGCAACCACAAGTCAATGACTTCGTAGTAGGGTAGGTAGTAGCACATCTGACATTGTACCTTGTGCCTTGTCTTGATCATTGGAAGAAAAACCCCAGAGTATACAACCTACATAGTACCTATTATGCATTGTGAATGACGGTTTTCCTTATTTGTGTAGTTGGAACACAAAACTTAATAACACAGCTACTATAATCTATTCAGTGACAAAGCCCTGTTTTGATTATAATCTATGATAATGTGAAATGACTTGTGCTTTTTATATTATGAAAGATGCTGATGAAGTAACGGTGATAATGCAGGGGCAAATTGCAAATGCTTCAGTTTCAATACCTATCTGGCATTTAAAATTGTGCCGTAAAACTAGAGATTGAGGCTGCTTTCACAGGAGACATACGTGAGGCGCTAGAACATCGTTTCACACACAACGACACGGATTGTTCCGTATGGGACTTGCCACCGCATTGATCCCCCGTAGCACGGGTGACCCGAACAGTTCTATATTTTTATTTACGTCATCATTCATCATTCTCAGCCTTTTAACAGTCCACTGCTGGACTTTTAGCCTACCTCCTAAAGGGTGATTGGGCCATATCCACCACACTGACCCAGTGTGGATTGGTGTATTCACATACGCCATTGAATTCCTTCTGTGTACGTATGCAGGTTTCCTCACGATGGTTTCCTTCACCGAAAAGCCAGTGGTATGAAAATCCGTACATAAGCTCCAAAGAGCTCATTGGTACGGGCCCGTTACCAAAGAGCTCTTCCTTGTGCGGTTTTTTAAATGTAAAAAAAATTATATTGCTGTTATACAAATAAACATTTTCTTGTTTTCTAGTTATGAATGCCCAAACTGCAGCGAGTGCACCAACATCTTCTCGACCGGCGGCGGCAAGTCCCTCGCAGAGCACTCCAAGATTCCTTTCCTAGGCAGCATACCCATCGACCCACGGGTCGGCAAACTCGCCGGGCAAGGCCTGGCAGCAGTGAAGGAACTACCAGACTCCAATACAAGTAAAGTGTTTGAAGAATTGGTCAAACTTTTGGGACAGGATGTTAGTAATGGGGTATAGTTGGCAAGCGTGCTCCATCGTAGACCGCATCGTCGCTTAACTTCAGGCGAGATGGCGGCCAAGCGCAAGCGTATCTATTATAAAATAAAGATATTGAAAATCAGAGGCTGACTAGATAACTAAAGACTAAGGCTTTGTAATTCTATGCTGCAACATCTTCGAAAGTTTTAGTTTTCCACGTGCGTTTAACGTTGATTAGATTCCTATCTGCCCCTATGGTCAAGCCTCCTCAAACGCGGAATATGGATTTTACAAAGACGATGCAAATAGGCATTGACTTAGTTGATAGATAAACCGAGACTAGAAAACCAGTTCAAACCGCCTAGTGACGATTAGTTCCTAACGGACCACCCAAACCATCCACCTAGGTTGTCTGTTAGGAAAACTTGTTCCTAGCAGACCACCAGTTGTCCTACCTGGGAGGTCGATTAGGAAAACTTGTTCCTAACAGACTACCAGTTGTTCACCTGGGTGGTCGGTTAGGTGAACTTGTTCCTAATAGACGACCAGTTGTTCACCTGAGAGGTCGATTAGTAAAACTTGTTCCTAACAGACTACCAGTTGTTCACCTGGGAATTCGATTAGGAAAACTTGTTTCTAACAGACCCCCAGTTGTTCACCTGGGAGGTTGATTAGGAAAACTTGTTCCTAACAGGCTACCAGCTATTCACCTGAGGGGTCAGTTAGGAAAACTTGTTCCTAACAGACCACCAGTTGTTCACCTGGGTGGTCAGTTAAGAAAACTTGTTCCTAACAGACCACCAGTTATTCACATAGGTGGTCGGTTAGGAAAACTTGTTCCTAACAGATCACCAGTTGTTCACCTAGGTGGTCGGTTAGGAAAACTTGTTTCCTAACAGACCACCAGTTGTTCACCTAGGTGGTCGGTTAGGAAAACTTGTTTCCTAACAGACCACCAGTTGTTCACCTGGGTGGTCGGTAAGAAAACTTGTTCCTAACAGACGGTTAGGAAAACTTGTACAGTGTGGTTGTTTCGAATACCCTCACCATGTGATGGCCTTAAGCACTCTGCTCACTATCCTGGCCATACTTTTTACATATGGTGTAATGGGCTGAGAACTCGATTGTAAAAAGACAGACATTTAAAAATTATTGTTATAAAACAATGGCGTTGATTCTGTCATACTTAACTAAACCAATCTGACAGGACTAAAATTATCTGCCTCTCTTTTCATTTTAATATGTGAGAGAAGGATGGCAACAATTTTAGAGCTGTCAAATTTAGTTTAGTTTAGAGAACATCAGAATCGAGGCCAATGCCTAGTGTAAGTTAAAACTTGTATAGTAAGCTAATAGCTAAGCATATTATGTATTTTTGTTATCATTCCTATTGTTTATTTGTTTATTAGAGTTGTAAAATAAAAATCATTTTACGTAAAATCTTTATTTATTAAACACTCAATTACCTTTAAAACATTTATAATAGAAATACAACACGAACAAATATTATATAAAACATGGTACAACAATTTCTACAAAATATAGATATCAAATACAGCTATATTTCCCTACTATTCTAAAAAATTGGCTACCTTTTATGCGAGTCTTCTCATAAAGTTGACAGGCCATTTTATAATACAGATTAGCTTATCGAGCATTTATGCATAGGGTTACTATTTATATAGGCTCAGTTGGATGTTTGTTGTTTCTAACATCCATTTGTAACTTGTGTAATAAATAAAGTGATTCTGGTGTAATCAAATCATCAAAATACAATTCCTATAGAGTCACAATCTCTCAGTGAAAACAGTCAAAAAACGTCCGAACGTCATTGTACATACATTGTATCAGTATTATATACTTCACAATGCCACATTTAGGGCTTGTACACAAAACTGCGATGCGACGCGATGCGAATTCGCAACGCAGAAAATTACGACACGAATTGCTGCGATGCGATTTCGTGCGGCAAGGCGTCTCCCAGGGTGACCATTCCTTCGACGACCGTTAACCGTACTAAACGTATTTTGAATTGAAAACTAGGTCGTGACATGGATCGTAAAAAAAAGTTATTATTGCTTAGGAGATACAGGAAAAAGAAACAAAGAAGATTTCAAACAACATCGCAGGAATGCGCGATGCGAATCAATTCGCAAGTTCTTGCGATGCGTAAAGGGAGCTCGCAGATTTTTGCGATGCGACGTCGCATCGCAGTTTTGTGTACAAGCCCTTACTCCAATTTAGACGTTATGTCGCTTGCATAGTGTTCAACGTTAGTTGTCCGCTATGTCATCGTAGTTCTGAAATCGCGCGGCGTTGAAGTCTGATCGCGGTTACCTTGTAACTAACCAAAATGTCGGTGCAATTCGTAGCGTGCGCCGATTTTTGGTTCGGTTTTTTTTTTGGCACGATTGAGACTCTATATGTATTGTATCTCGATGAATCAAATATGTTAATAGTAACCAGGGGCCTTACGGCTACGTCTTAACGCGGGCTCGAAAAAGCGCAGTGCAGAAAATCACGCGAACGTGAACCTTAACGCGCAGAAATACGGTTTGCGGTCGCGCAACTTTACGATCACCTAAACATAATCACTTATAACAGGTAGCCGTAAGACTCCTGACTTGAAATATGTAAGTTATAACACTCAAAAATAGGGGAGAGGCCTAAGTTCAGCAGTGGACGTCTTCTGGCTGATGATGATGAACACTCAAAAATAATATTCGAATCCAATTTCTCTTATACATATTACTTACAGTTACAACTAATAAAAACATAATTTGAGCCTAAAACAAACATGGAATGAATAATAAGTATAAATTATAATTAAAAAACCTAAGTTAAATTCGGAAGAATGCTTCTAACAATGTCTGAAAACATATAGCTAAAATCACATTAATATTTAAAAAAAGGATATAAAAGCCTATTTTTACCTAAATAAAATTATGCGCGATAAGTCTCGATTGACATTTAAAATATGTGTTCATATATAAAATCGTATTCAAATCGGTCCGGCCGTTTTGTAGAAAAATGGCTAAATACATACACGTACTCACAAAAACACAGTACAAAACTCTAAACCCAAACGTTCCAACCTTCTCCGTTTTGTCGTATAAACTTTAAAAACAAAATCGAGAATCATATTATATTACTTCTCCCGGATTGAAGAAGAATCCAGGGACGTTGGCGTCGATTCTGTCATACTACTCACTAAACTAAACCAATCTGACAGGACTAAAATTATCTGCCTCTTTTCATTTTAATGTATGAGAGAAGGACGGCAACAATTTTAGAGCTGTAAATTTTTGTTTTTTTTTTCCTGGGCTAGCGCCTTTATTAACTAAACAAAATACAAGCTAAAACTAAAACTACAAATACAGTTAGACTGCCCATAGACCGTTGAAGGTCAAAAGACAATCCAAATGCTCAAGCCCACTACCAGTTGGCAGCGTACCCAGCATTTTGTTTAGTTTAGAGTACATCAGAATCGATGCCAATGTCTAAAATAAATTACTTATTTTACTATAGACCGTTTTTTTTTACCTTGCCGTTTAGTAAGGTGGAATATCAAAGGGAAGAAGTTGGTACCCTAATGGGTCATGACCGCAAGCCCCCAACAATAAGGAATCGACGCAAGGAAGAGTTTATAAAACCGAAAGTTACTATCTATTTGTGTGAACCAATCTTAATAAAGTCGAGGGAGCGATGGTGGTCGAGCCGTATTATGTGCGCTTTGCAATCTGACGGCACCCGGTTCGATCCTCGGCTCTGCACCAATGACTTATTATCTAAGAAAAATTATGAGCAGTTTCGATGCCATCGCCCAAAAACGGTGAAGGAAAACATCGTGAGGAAACTGGTATATCCAACAACCTCAAAGTTCAAAGACGTATGACATTCAACATGCACTGGGCCAGCATGGTGGATTAGGGCCCATCCTCTCTGAAGCTTGTGTCCCAGCAGTAGGAAGTTGAAAGGCTGATAATCACGAGTGAATCGGTTTCTTCTAGCAAGGATCTATATGACAGAGCTTCTAGGCAAGCGTACTCCACCGTAGACCGCATCATCGCTTAACATCAGGCGAGTAGGCGGTCAAACGCAAGCCTGATATTAAATGGCCTGTTTTTAATTTGATTTAATAAGCCTGTTTGTCAGAGGGCCTTGTACGCTTTGTAAATAATGTGACGGGTTCTATGCTCTTTATTGCTTGTGGTTGTAAAAAATTTAATATACTAGAGACCTGTAAAAGACTCCAAAGGCTACTATTTGACAGAAGGCCTTTTATGGTTTGTAATCACGTGACAGTTTCCTTGCTCTTTGTAGTGCTAAAATAACTGAAACCATGTATAACATGTAGATTTAATATTGTATGACGTACTCGGAACGTCCGAACGTGAAGGACTTTAGTGTGTAACATCACAATGTACCACGTTTGCTACAATAAATAATTTTTCATTTTAATAAAATAAAAAATACTTAATAAAGTTACACTAGAAAGTAGTGTGCAATACGAGGATTATACTTTTTATCCCGGAAAACTGAACATCTAATAAAAAATATAAACTTATTTCATAAAATATTCACTTTGGAATGAGATTGAGATCAAATAAGGTGGCAATTTTTTTTCTTAAATGACAAAAATAATTTGGCACGTTTTGCAACTTTTTTGTTTCATTTAACAGGCTACACTTCTCGATGACGGTTCACATTACAGATACAGATGCCTTATTATGGATGATTCGGATCGTGATCGCGATCGCGTGCCATTTCACTCATGCATGTGGTGCGAGTAAATAGATGCGAAAGGGACGGCATGCAATCTCGACCACGATCAAACTTCTATAATACGGCCGCGGGTTGATGCGACCTCCACACTGAGTATATTTGATTTTTGCTTTTATTTCAATCGCCTTTGAGAGCTCATTTGTTTGATCGTACTCTTTCGCACGTTGCACTTTCGCTTTTTTCGTTTTCGTATTGTTCCATACATTGCTGGGCTAAAAGGTATTCGAAAACATTTTTCGTATTAGAGTGAAGCAATCTATACCGCCGATTACTACCGATTTTAGTTCCTCCACGTTTCCGATAGAGGCGCTTTACTAAAATGTATGGAACATAACGTATACGAAAAGTTTCCGTACAGAGCTGGTTTTCACTTCGAACGCGTGCAAGTGCGTAGCAGATGTTACCCGTTAGTGACGGTGTTATCGAAAATGATTGACACGTCCGGAATGACTAGTTAAGGTGGTACGATTCACCTATGGCGGGAAATTTAAATTTTAAACAGTTTTAGGTCCTAGTAGCCAGGCCAGGTAATTATTTTTAAATAACACAGTGTTTGCGCAAAATGTTGGCTGTTCTTTACATTATAATGTACAATTATTTAACAGTAACACACCATATTACTTACATTTGTGAATAAACCGTTTGAAACAGCAAAAATTTGTTTATTCCCAAATGTAAGTAATAATGGGCATTAGAGATAAATAGCTTTACATGATTTTGTAAAGAATAATAATGAATCTGCGCAAACATCATGGTTGTTTACAATTTATAATTACCCGGCCTAGCTACAAGGACAAGGAAACTGTTTTAAATTTGAATTTCCCGCCATTTGTGCAACGAACCACCTTAATAGTGATGTGTAGCTATTTGTCGTTTTACTTTCTTCCTCAAAGTTACAAGGTAACAGATGGTTGCTCTTCTTGAAGCCACATGAACTGCCTAATCTCATCCTCCGATGACGGGCAGCAGTGGGGCGGGGCCTTGTTCAGGAAGTGACGTAGCTCCTGCAAAGATGCTTAGTGTTAGGGTACAGTTTCCGTTGGTCACATACCGGTTTAAACCTCGGAGTTTGGTCAACCGGACTATACTAAACGCATTACCATCTGAGTTGTCAGGTCATAAATCATTTCTCATCTCATCTCGCTCGCACCCACATGTCATTTCTGTCTATCTCGCTCGCACTTACAGGTCTTATGGTATGACGTTTATTGCTCGACGACTCAGTTGGTAACGCGGTGATTATAGAGAGGCTGTATCATAGTGTATAATTCAGCCAATTTACGAAGTCGCGCGCCACCTTGCATTCTAGTGTGGCGTAGCGCCTTTATAAACTATCCGGATTATAAACAGGCTGTTTTGCCGACAGTGTTAGCCAAGGTAAGTTTTTAATCACAATTAAAATAATGCTGTCTTTTTGTATATAGTCTATTTGACGAGGACAGCAATACTTTTAATTAATTTTGTCACCTAAAACCTTGAAAATAGATATCTTTATACCTCAAAAAAAATCTGATGTAGTCATTTTAGCCAAAACGAGTTTTATATACTTTTCGTTGAACACTACTTTTTTGTGATGTGAAATTCTGCTTTACAACAGGTTATAGCAGTGTTTTTCAACCTGTGGGTCGTGACGTCCTTGGGGGTCGCCATAATTATTTAACTTTTAAAAGGGTCGCGTATTCAAGAAGGTTGAAAAACACTGGGTTATAGATCACATTAAACACCAATCAGGGCAATCTTCATGGTTAAATCTAGATGCCTGATCCGATTATCAGACAGTAGACATAATTTATATGCGTCTCTCTTTTTAAGTACCAGGCGAACAGAAATACTGAGGTCAGAAAAGTAAGGGTTTTAAAATATTTGTTGAATACGATAAAATTGTAATGATCGTTAGGATAATGTACTAGGTGAGGAGAAAGTCAGAGGAGGTAAGAAAAATAAGCATAGTGAATTTTTTTATAAAATTTGATGTCCATTATGGAATACTTAAATCGTAATTTTTTTAGGTGCATCGCGGGGTGAAAGTTATTCCGTCACTCGTGTAAAAATCGAACTAAAATGCTTATACTCCGTTTTTTAATCTTAGATATTTTATGTAAACAAAGAAATGTCACGAAAAGTCACTGTCAAAGTGACATGCCAGTTGCTTAAAACATGTTTCACTTATGATCAATATTTTACTTTCTATTTTCCTCGGCTTTGCTCTCGCTCGGTACAATGGGGGATATTCTCATAGCTCACAAAATTAATAAAAAACATTATTAAAAGATTGTAATAGTTGGCGTTATTATAGAGGCGTTAACTAATAAGATAGAGGAAATAGAGGGCAAATCAAACGTTGACCAGAAATGTTTAGAATCTCTACTGTCCTACCAGTCTAATAAAAAATTTTCTATCAAAATATGTTTTTTTTTTTATCATAACATTGTATAGAACAGACAACACAACAACAACAACAGATTAGTACAACACGATTTTATTTTATAATTGTTCATATTACAACTAGAAAAAAGTAATAAAATATTTTTTTGGTCAAATATTGTAAACTACCATTATGAAAGATATTTTTTGCACTGGTAACCCCTTTGTTTACATAAAATATCTAAGATTAAAAAACGGAGTATAGTATTCTGACTATCCGGACTACTGGATACTAGGCCCTCATTGTACCTTCATAGCGTTCTTATTCCTCTGCGCGGCGTCTAGGTGGTTGACCACGGGAGCCGGGTATTGTTTGCCGATAATGCAGTTGGCGCGCTCTTGCACGTCTAACGGCGCCTTCCAAGGTTCGTAGCTGAAATATTATGTACGAATTTTTGTGAAACTACCCTAAAAGCTAACGTAAATTAATTTGTTAACAGACTTCAAAAAAGGAAGGGGTCCTCGATTCGTTTGATTTTCTTTTGTTTTTATTAACCGTCTTCAAAAAGGAGAAGGTTATCAATTCAACTATGTTTTTTTTGTATTGTTTGTTACCTCAGAACAGAACTTGTCCTACTAATATTATAAACGCGAAAGTTTGTATGGATGGATGTTTGTTCCTCTTTCACGCTGCAACGGAACAACGGATCGATCTGATTTTTGCATGGGTATAGTTCAAGAGCCAGAGAGTGACATGGGCTTTTCATCATCATCATCATCACCAGTTTTCATCACTACGCGGGTGAAACCGCGGGGCGCAGCTAGTCATTTATAAACCAATTAGGAAAATCATTTATTTTATTTGAAAGGATATACATAATATATTTTAACAGCTATGTCGGTGACTCTAGTTCTTTGGCGAATATCCACGTTTCGGATTTTATCGCGCAAAGAAACTCCAAGCATAGCTCTCTCCATTGCCCGCTGAGTGACTCTGAGTTTTTGGTAGGCAAATTTGCAAGTTGAAGTGGCAATGGGCAGGCCACATCTCTCGAAGAAACGATAACCGATGGGGAAGAAAGGTTCTGGAGTGGAGCCCACGAACCGGAAGACGCAGCGTAGGGAGGCCTCCCACTAGATGGACCGACGACATTGTGAGAGTCGCGGGCATCCAGTGGATGCAAAAGGCAGGCTGTCGTTCAGTGTGGAGGTTAAAGGGGGAGGCCTATGTTCAGCAGTGGACGTCTTCTGGCTGATGATGATGATGATGACATAATATATTATGTACTTACTTTCATATTGGTCCCATAAAAATTTCAGCAAAATCAGTTCGGTCGTTTTGTTTTTAAATCAAAATAACTAGAAAAAATATGTTTCCAAGTAAACGAAATTGCGTCTTTATGTATTTTTGGAGTCTGTTTTTTAAATTGACAATATTTGTAATGAACTAGCAGCGCCCCGCAGTTTCATCCGCTATCCTGCAGGATATGTTAATTATTCGGGATAAAAAGTAGCTATGTGCTAATCCGCGAGCTACTTGCGCCAGTGGTACTCACATGTACTCTACGGGCATGTGAGCCAGCTCCGGCACATAGCGGCGCACGTACTCGCCGCTCGGGTCGAGTCGCTGGCCCAAGCGCACTGGACAGGCGCACTCGCTCGAGTCAAGCAGGGCTTCGAACGCGCTCGACGAAACCCACATCCAGTTGCCGGCACATACTGACCTGAAAATACAAAAAAAAAATACATGAAAATCATGTACAGTACCCGGCATTAAGGTGGAACGTTTTACCTATGGCGGGAAATTCAAATTTCAAACAGTTTTTTTGTCTTTGTAGCTAGGCCGGGTAATTATTATGTATCTGTGACATGTATTTTTTTCCAGCTCAAATATTGTAATTTAACTGAATAAAATTGATTTAAAACCATCAAATTTGGTATAAGAAGCTCTTAAAGGATTGGTTTTGTCTGAAGGATTGGGTATGGTACGCGCCCCCGTGCCCCCCCCCCCCCCCTTAATCCACCCTTGACTTGACAGGTGGTTTGACAGTACGATAGAATGTAACGTAACGTGATTCGTAAATATTGAATGTGACGTCACAGAACTAAATTAAAGATTTACATTTTGCGGCGAAAACATGTACCCATGGTATAATAATATACTCCGCCAGGTATAACAATCCGAGAAAAAAATGACCACGTGGGCGTCCCGCAATGATGTCATGATGTCAATTTACAACAGGTGAGAGAGAGATGACGATACACCACGTAACAGCTGATTGGATACAGTGGCAACTGGACAGTGACGTAATTCTGGGACAACTGCCAGAGTAGACCTTGTTTTCTTTGATCATGCTTGTAGCTAAGAGCTACTATGAAAACTAGTTAGGGGTGGTTGTACATGCCATGCTATTTGAAAAAGACTAGTGTGTGTTGACTCACCAATCAGCGTCCAGTAGGTACTTGAGGAAGTGGTTGAGGCCGTGTTCCCAGGACAGCCACAAGGTGCCCCGAGTGAGGAAGGATGCCACAGTGTTCCTCACCACGTGGTGCACCCAGCCCTCGGTGCGGAGTTGACGCATCGCTGCGTCTACGAAGGGGAACCCCGTACGACCTTCCGTCCATCTGTATGATAATAGTTTGTCAATGATAAAGAAGTTTCCTTTTCTTTTTAAATAGCTGCAAACAAGCATGGGGTCTTTTTTATATAAATAGGCTTGCGCTTGGCCGCCAACTCACCTGATGTTAAGCGTAATGCGGTCTACGTTGGAGCACGCTTGCCTAGAAGAAACCTATTCACTCTCGACTTGAAGACAACCAGATTGTAACTATCGAGGAACACCCACTCAGGCAGCGAATTCCACAGACTATCAGTTCGCACAATAAATGTGGAATCAAAGCGCTTCGTACGGGTTCTCGGAATATCAACCATAAAGCGGTGTCGATTCTTCGTGCCCACTCTGGCAGTCCGATAGAAAAATGGGCAGGAGGGAATCAAATCATGCAGATTTGTAGGAACGGAAAAATCGCAAGGTGATCATGACAAGATGTGGGGGTGAGCTTTTTGATGGTGTCTGAATATGCGATAGTTGAAGTCTGACGCAGGAACGAGATCAAAAAGCTCTTCGGAGCATTCCCCGTAAAACAAGCGATAGAAAATGCACAGGGAACCCACATCTCTTCGGAGGCTAAGTGGATCCAGCTTGTTAGTGAGTTATGGTGGAATTACCCATATGAAGTGTTTCGATTCCACTTTTATTGTACGAACTCCGATACTGTGAAATGCGCTGCCTGAATGGGTGTTCCCCGATAGTTACAATCTGGGTGTCTTCAAGTCGAAAATCTTTAGACAAGCATGCTCCATCGAATACCGCATCATCATAATATAAGCCAAGGTCAAGCGCATACTACATACAAAAAAAATTACGTGGTTTTCACACATTTTATTTATATTACACGGGAATTACTCACGTAAGATACAAATAGTAGATCAAAAGCGAGACAAAGACCGCCTAATGCGGTTCAAACTATAGTCGGAGTAACCGGCTTAATCTTGCGTGAGTAATTCCCGTGTAATATAAATAAAAAAATACATACATGAACCCTAAAAACAAGCCTCCTTTTTTATGCAACAGTGTAAAAATAAAACAGTTTAGTACCTCTGTAGCTCGTCTCTCTCAGGTTCCTTCCAGGGTATGTCGAGGCAGATGGGGTTGTTGGCCATCTGTCCGTAGTTGGGATTGTTCACACTCATAGTGTAGAAATACTCGCGCCAGATCAGCTGACCTGTGAAGCCACGGAGAGTGAGTGCCATTGGAGTGGCCAAATTCTGGTTTAAAAACTCAATTTAAAAACAAATTTATAATTTACGAAACATCGAAACGAAAGAAAGAAAAGAAGCTGACCTGTATCAGAAGTTCTAGTATAGGTCATCTTCTTCTTCTGGCCCAGAACAATTTATTTTTTGGGTTCCGAACTCAAATGCTGACTACACAGTACTGTAGATACCTATAGTATAATATTATAATAAGGAAAAATTTGATTGTTTGTTTGTTTGCATTGAATAGGCTCCGAAACTACTACACCGATTTGAAAAATTATTTAACTGTTGAGAAGAAACTGTCTTTAACTGTTGTTTTTTTAATACATACATAAAAACATGAATTTGACTTTTAAAACTAAATAAATCTTACCAGTAATCAAATGAGAATCATTCAAATGACCCTGATGCACTTGACGGAACAGATCATGAAGAGACCAGTAGACCCTGGAATCATATATTCATGGAATTTAATCAGAAGACTTGCATTAATAAATATTGAGAGAAAAAAAAAAATTCTTCTTAAAACAGAATAGTACATACCTCCTGACAGACAAACAGCCGAAACGAAGCGCCGGGCTTAAAGAGACCGGTGGCCCGAGTAGATCAGGGTTGCCGTGCGTCGGTAAATACGACCCTCTGGAAATACAATTAAAGTTGAAATTACTTCGGACCATGTTTTAATATTCTCGTCTAAGATACCACAGTGCCTCAAGACGAAGGTCTTTGACCAGTGTGTGTTGCCAGTGATGACATATGGTACTGAGACGTGGTCCTTAACTGTTGGCCTTTTGGAAAAACTCACGAGTCACACAGCGGGCAATGGAGAGAGCTATGCTCGGAGTTTCTTTGCGCGATAAAATCCGAAACGTGGGTATTCGCCAAAGAACCAGAGTCACCGACATAGCTGTTAAAATTTGCAAGTTGAAGTGGCAATGGGCAGGCCACATCGCTCGAAGAACCGATAACCGATGGGGAAGAAAGGTTCTGGAGTGGAGACCACGAACCGGAAGACGCAGCGTAGGGAGGCCTCCCACTAGATGGACCGACGACATTGTGAGAGTCGCGGGCATCCAGTGGATGCAAAAGGCAGGCTGTCGTTCAGTGTGGAGGTTAAAGGGGGAGGCCTATGTTCAGCAGTGGACGTCTTCTGGCTGATGATGATGATGTTTTAATATTAGTAGGGACTGGTTATTTGATGGCATGAAGGCAGGAGACTCAGTAGCCTGATTATGTCAACTGTCAATTGTAATCGCGTTAGCCCGCTCACCAAAAATTCACCATCGTACTATGCACGCAAGTAGGATGATACTATTTCAACTGCTAGTGATAGCTAACATAATTAGGCTGGTAGTCGTAGGAAACACTCAGTGGTCTCAGGATATGCCAATATGCGGACAGGTTTATTACGGTGTCCCTTCGTGATTATGATCGCGATTGCGCGCCATCTCGTTCACGTGCTTGGCAATAAGTAGATTCAGGCTACCCAAATAATGATGAATTCGGAAGGTATAGGTTATAGAGGAAATGCGTACAGTCTGTTTAATAAGAGAAGCGTTGTGACATATGTGAACTAAATAAATTGCCACACGTGCGACCACAAATCCCACGATGTTTCTCTTTTTGCACAGACTACATATCATAGTTATTGGGGAGTTGGATACATAGGCTATGACAAGCTGGGGTCTAGACTAGAGCCACTTTCTGTTAGCGTTCACGCCTGCGGAAAGATGAAATTGTATGAAAATGACATTAGCTTGAGATAATTTCTCTCATGCTAATGTTAAACATCTTAAAATTTTGGTACGGTAACCAGGTCAATTATGTCAAATGGTCGGGTATGTTGTCAGGACCATACAGGATGGAGTGTGGGGTGAGGCAGGGGGGGTTAAGCTCACCTGCAATTTTTAACCTGTACATTAACGGGCTGATCGAGGCACTCAGCGGGCAGCATATCGGTTGTTTCATAGATGGCGTATGTTTTAATAACATTAGTTACGCGGATGATATGGTACTGCTGAGTGCCTCGGTATGTGGACTCAGAAAGCTGCTGAGTATCTGTGAGAGTTATGCAGTGAACCATGGTCTACTGTATAATGACAAGAAAAGTCAGTGTATGGTTTTTCAGGGTGGGCAAAGAAAAGTGACTGAAATGCCACCCATTAAACTGAATGGGTCCGAATTAAAAAGAGTAGAAGTTTTCAAATATTTGGGCCATTTAGTCACGCCTACGCTTAAAGATGATGCTGACATTGAACGGGAGCGGAGGGCGTTGTCGGTCAGAGCTAACATGCTGATCCGCAGGTTTGCACGGTGCTCGACCGATGTTAAAATAACTCTCTTTAGAGCTTACTCCACTTCATTCTACACGTGTAGCTTGTGGACCAGTTATACGCAAAAATCGTACGACGCCCTCCGTGTCCAGTTCAACAATGCGTTCAGGATGCTGTTGGGACTCCCCCGCTACTGTAGTGCATCTACAATGTTTGCGGAAGCGCGCGTTGATTGCTTCTACGCAACAATGCGCAAGAGATGTGGCTCGCTGGTGAGACGGGTGCGGGGGAGTACTAACGGCATGCTGGCCGCGCTCGCTGATAGATTGGACTGTATATACATTGTTCATTGCTGCGAAATGCACATTACACACAGGGGCTATAAGGTGCCGGTATAGTTGTGTTAGGTTAATATTATGATGTTGACATTGTAGGAATATATTTTAATTTTAATTTATTTTTAATCTGATTTGTTGTAATGGAATTTTTATATTGTGTTGTAGTGATTGACATGTATGATTTGTAATGTGACTACCCTAAATTTAATTATTGTGCATATGAGTCTGTGTTACTTGAAATAAATAAATAATAATAATAATGTCATTGTCAATGTCATTTTCATACAATTTCATTTTTCTGCAGGCGTTAACGCTAATAGTAAGTGGGTCTTGTCTAACCCCCTTGGGAACCTAGATTATGGGGTGCTAAGAAGCTCTAGGCGGTAGATAGTTGGTGAACCAGGTTGTACAAAGTTGGAAATCCAGGTTATGGAGAGCTGGGTGTTTTGGTAATTTTAGGCGCGGTAAAGACCTACGTTATGGATAGAAGGTGCACCTTCTACGGACCCATAGCCCAAATCACAGTTAACAGGTCAGGTACTCAGGGGGTCTAGGTCACAGTGACTTCAACATTAAGAGCAGTAGCGGATCCAGGGGGGCTGAAGGGTTCAAGCCACCTCCCCTCCCCACAAAGTATGTGAGTCCAACCAATACCGGCGTTAGGGCAGGGCTCCAGATATAAAGTGGCGCCGCAGGCCGCCGCCGCCGCTTTTTTATCTAAAAATCTTAAAGAAAATCTTAAATCTTAAAAGAAAGAAAAAGTTTATTTGTGACCAAATTAGGTTTTTTTAAAATAGCTTATCGACAAGTTATAATATAAGGTCACAAATCGCTAGGCATATAGCCTGTAGGTATGGTATGGTTGATATTCCGAGACGGGTTCTCGGAATATCAACCATAAACGCACGGAAGCACTACGGAGCGCTTTGATTCCACATTTATTGTGCGAACTGCTAGTCTGTGGAATTCGCTGCCTGAGTGGGTGTTCCCGATAGTTACAATCTGGGTGTCTTCAAGTCGAGAGTGCATAGGTTTCTTCTAGGCAAGCGTGCTCCATCGTAGGCCGCATCATCGCTTAACATCAGGCGAGTTGGCGGCCAAGCGCAAGCCTATTTATAATTTTTTTTTAATGGCAGATTGCGGGGAGGGTTGGGTGTGACACCATAGAGATCTCGCCCAGGGCGCTGGTAGTGCTAAAACCGGCACTGGGTATAAAAAAATCTGTTAAAACAAATTAACCTTGATATTATCCTACAAAGCCTACCTTCAGCTGGGTCAAGCCTCTAAGCCCCTCCCAAACCGAAATCCTGGATCCGTCACCAAATACGAGTACAACGCTCACCTCAAGAAACTGTCGTACTCCAAGGCAAGACGTTGTTCCAGTTGCTTGATGGCCGCGGTCTCGCCTCCAACCCAGCGGATCATGCGGATATCCTCGTTCTCCGGGTACACACCTAGCTGTTCCGGTTTGGGAACCTATGAAACAACATTTAATTTATACTCCGTTTACTAATCTTAGACATTTTATGTTATAATTTTCATGACCTTGGATTCAATGTCCTTTAGTCGTAATATTAAACAGTTTTCTTTGCATTAACTGCGTCAAACAAGTCATAGTCACAGTCAGAGTCAAGCTAAGTAAGTCACGGTCAAGTCAAACTCATGTCCATGTAAAGTGGTGGAGACTTTACAAGAGGCTCCAATGGAGTTTTGGAAACAACATGAAAAGACACGTTTCACGTCGTTATATCACTTTCCCACACTCGAGCACGTTTACGAGCACGTAATGAATGAATGAATTAGGACAGCATGAAAGCAGTGGACAAGATTAGCACAGGACCGGAAAATATGGCGCGCTGAAGAGGAGACCTATACCCAGCAGTGGGTGGAGAATGGTTGACGATGATGATGAATGAATATTAATTCACCATTTAGTACACATTAACACTCGAAAATACACAGTTTAGTAAAATAATCCAACGAGCCGGTGTGTTTTTTCCACGTTGGCGCCATAACTCCAGACATTTTATGTAAACAAATGGGTTACCAGTGCAAAAATTATTTTTTCATTATGGTAGATTACAATATTTGACCAAAAAAGTATTTTATTATGTTTTTCTTGTCGTAATATGAACAATTATAAAATAAAAATCGTTTTCTACTATTTATTTTAACGTAATATTATGTTCTATACAATGTTATGATAAAAAAAAAAAAAAAAAAAAAATTATAGAAAATATTTTATTATACTGGTAGGGCAGTAGGGGATCTAAACATTTCTGGCCAACGTTTGATTTGCCCTCTATTTCCTCTGAACTATCAGAATATTCCCCCATTGTACCACGAGAGAGCAAAACCGAGGAAAATAGAGAGTAAAATATTTTTCATAAGTGAAAAATGTTTCGAGCAACTGACATCTCACTTTGACAGTGACTTTTCGTGACATTTCTTTGTTTACATAAAATATCTAAGATTTGTGAACGGAGTATACGTAAAAATATGTACCTTTCGCTCGACGTTTCGTCCATGTTACAATGGCCGTGGTCACGAGCTGACTGAAAACTGCGGGTGAATCCGGCAATAAGAGCGGGTGTATTGTTCTTCTACCCTCACTTGATCTTGAAATATCGCAGGGTTGTCACTACGACACACAACACTGACTGTATCGGTAAATGTCCTAGTACCTGCACCGCGGTTTGTACACTTGCTCGCTATGGGATTCCACGACGCCGCTAACTTAAATCCATCTTCCATTAGTTGGTTGAATTGTTAAAACATGTGTTCAAATCGCGAATGATAAAAAATTACTATGAAACAACACTTCATTACGTAATAAAAAAAGAACTAACGACTGTATCTCTTCTCTTCTCTACGGCACCTTTCCGCGTCTGTATGTCTGTCTGTATGGCCGCTAACTCCTAACCCACGCAACGGATTTTGATGCGGTTTTCACCATCAGTTAGATAATTTTCGCGGAACGTTTATATTATATATATAAATAGCGACCCACCCCGGTCACAGCAGTCTTTTGTGTAGGAGTCAATTTTGTGAGAAGTGGAAGAAAGGAAGGGAGGCCTTTGATTGATTGATTAAATCTTCATTGTTCATACCGTTAAATTTGATAGAACACAAAAAAAATATCTGTTACAATTGGCGGACTTATGTGACTAAAAGCAACCTCTTCCAGGCAACCTTAGTACGGAATTTAAAAAAAATTGCTCATATTTTGTCTTGACTAATACGGCGCTTGCCTCGAAAAAAAAACAAGAAGAAAAAACTTCTGTAACGTAAAGGATTACTATTGACTATGTAACGGAAACCTAAACCCGCCGCCCCCCCCTAAACGGGTCACGTAGTATGGGTACTTTCCCTAGGGATTTGCTTGCCTTATCAAAAACAGTGAACTCCTGGAAGAAGCACTCCGGTAGCGTGCCAAAGTTGATTCCGCGCAGGTCCACATCATGCACTGGCCGCGGCGGCTCACCGATAGTCGTCACTGTATGCTAGAATTACCACAGAACACTTTAATACGCCAACCTTGAAGCATGCTGAGGTCAGGTGGAGGGATGGCGGCATAGCGTAAAGCAGCGGATAGAATATCAATGCAGAGCTGAAGCCCGAGCTGAGTGGTGTACATTAGGATAGGCCTACGTCAAGCAATCATCATCATCTTCATTTCAGCCATAGGACGTCCACTGCTGGACATAGGCCTCTCCCATCGATCTGCAAAAGGGCCGGTTGGAAGCGGCCTGCATCCAGCGTTTCCCTGCGGTCTCTTTTAGGTCACAAAATCGAGTTCTAAAGGGTCGGCAACGTATTTGTGGTGCCTCTGGTGTTACAAGTATCCATAGGCGACGGTGACTGCTTACCATCAGGCAGCCCGTCTGCTTATTTGCCTCGTATGGCATAAATAAGCAATGGATTAATATTATGATGATGACGATATTGTTTTTGCATACAATGCAACCCAATTGTTTTTAAGCCCCCGATAAAAGAGCCGATAATCTTCAAACGGCTGAACAGATTTTCATGAATCATAGCTAGGAACATTCTCGATCAAGTCACCTTTCAAACAAACGAAAAAACTAAACGATGAGCTACATTGCCACACAGATTCACACGTTAAATAACACCTCTCTTTTTCCATCCGGGATTCAAATGGGACTCCCCATTTGAATATGAATAATAGGAAGCACCGGAGGATGGGCAGCAGCGTCCTGTTAGTACACGGTGAACGTACTGCGATCTCCAAGCCGCCGTGGGGATTATGGCAACACCCCTCTCTAAGAGGGAGGCCTTGTTCAGCAGTGGACATTTAATGGCTGATGATGATGATGATGAATAGGAAGCAAGAACGCTACTTTTTAAACGTATTTTGTCTTTGCTCTCGTGTAAAAACGGCAATACGTACAAGTATCAAACTTGACGTGATAATAGTAGGTACACACACAAGTAAAACACCGGCCAAGCGCGAATCGGACGCGAACGAACTGATTGAAAGACATTTTTTGGGTGAACCACCGACGTAAAGTCGCATGCTTGTCGGTATTTTATAGGATTTTCCACGGAGAGTGTGCAACGGAGCTTTACGAACTCGTTCCCCCATCACCTTTTCATTACCGGACGTCCAGACGAACGGCAAGGCGTCACGCTTACTTGGTCGAAATGCCATTTATTCGCACCAAGCGTTTTGACTCCTCCTTCTTAATCAGAACAGCAAAACAATGGAACACCTTGCCCCTGTCTGTGTTTCCGCAACATTACAAACTTGTAGTGTTCAAGTCTAGGGTTAATAGGTTATTACTGGGCAAACGTGCTCCATCTTCGACCGCATCATCTCTTTCCATCACGCGAGATCGCGCTCAAACGTTAGCCTAGTCCAATGTAAAAAAACCCTCGGTGCGCGATTCCGAGTCGCACATGACCGGTGTTTATTTGAAGTCTGTTGAAAATATGTCATATTCATATATTCATAATTTATTCAAAAATATAAAAAGGTCTGACAAAAATACAAAACATAAGTAAACATAATTAGGTCTATAAAACACATGAGCCTGAACTAGGTAATCCTGTGTTTCAGGCATGTAAATCTACTCTAGTCACTAGGTGAGTTGGTCAAGCCTCGTACCAAGAACATCTGATAGGTGAGCGGCGGAATGCCCCCGTTCGCCTGTATCACCATATCGGGCTCCCACAACGTGTGGGACACGTGCTCAGTACAGTTCACTCCTATCTCCTTGCACGTTTTCTTGACGGAGTCATCACGCGCTCGCCAGAGAGGCTCGCAGTCTTGTTCGAAGCAGAGACGGCGGATGCCTAAAACAAATTGCTCCTTAGATATTGGAGAAAAGGACGAAAAGTGAAATGACTATGATATTAATATTCTAGAAAGGCCTGAATTCTTGGCCTTTAAGTCCAGAATCAGCCGTCTGCCTTCCCCCAGAAAGCAATGAGTTCAAATCTAGGGTTATTACTAAAGCAAACGTGCTCCATCTTCGACCATTTTCCATCAAGTAAGATTGCGGTGAAAAGAAAAAAATCTAACATTTCAGATATTCTGCGGTTCCTTCCGCGGTGTTTTCAAGAAGCTATAACATGGGATTCGTCAAAAGGCGAGTTAATAGAGTCCTTTAACGGTCGGCAACGTATTTGTGATGCCTTTGGTGTTACAAGTACCTATCTATAGGCGACGGTGACTGATTACCATCAGGCGGCCCGTCTGCTTGTTTGCCACCTATGGCATTAAAAATAAAAAGATCTTCAACTTCACGAAAAAAAAAAGAGAAAAAAGGAGGTTAATAAAGTCTTCCAGGGGCCTTACCTGTTTTAAACGATTTTGTTTAGGTGATTGCGATGCGCGACCGCAAACCGTATCTCGGCGCGTTAAGGTTCACGTTTGCGAGATTTTCCACACTGCACTGTTTAAGATCTTATCTCTTTTAGGAATTTTGTAGTATATTGAATAATTTCCGAATCACGAAGGTTTCAGACACTCGTGAAGAAAGAATAACGCAGTAAATGAGATCGATCTCCAAAATATAAAACTAAAGATGACTCTAAAATTATAAAAATACAGTTCAGCATTTAGCAGCTGCCCAACTCACCAAACTCCTCCCAAAGTCGCTTAAATACGACATCAGGTTTCCCTTCGATCATTATGAGCTTGCCACCATATTTCTTGAACTGGCTGTCGAGGTCGTCCAGAGCTTCGAGGAGATAGCGCATTCGGTTATAGCCCACCAGCTTCGTACCTTTTGGATGGAAAGAATGTTAAAAACTCTAAACGGCTTCAAATTTAAGTCAAGTTTAAAAAAACTGGCTAATATCTAAAGCATTTTACAACATGAAGGAATACTTTGAGAAATAAATAATAATAATTATAATATACCTAGTTATTAACACTGTTTATTACCTAAAATAGAATTATTACATTGATATTGTTACCTAGTCCCCGTGGTCGATTGCTGCGCTTATAACAATTGTAGTTAATATTTTATGTAGTATTTTAATATAATATGTGTTTCTAATAATTCTATTGTATGTTCTACATGAACACAACTGTTGTGACTAATTACCTAATAAGCCTAAAGACCTTTGTACACAGTTGAACAATAAAGTATTATTATATTCTATTCTTACGTGGACCGCTAGTATAGCAGAGGATTGGACTGTGTAGCGTGCTTTGGAAACAACCAGAAACTTGCTTACTAATAAATTAGGGCTAAATGACAACGACCTTATGGGCAGGCCACATCGCTCGATGAACCGATAACCGTAGGGAAGAAAGGTTCTTGGGTGGAGACCACGAACCGGAAGACACAGCGTAGGTAGGCCTCCCACTAGATGGACCGACGACATTGTCAGAGTCGCGGGCATCCAGTGGATGCAGATGGCAGGCTGTCGTTCAGTGTGGAGGTCTTATGGCTGATGATGATAATGATGATGACAACAAAATAGTATTTCGACCTGCTTTTTGCAGCAGGTTATCAATTAAGATGGCTACACTGCTGGTTGCCATTTTACGCGATGGTGCCGAAGAGATTGGTAGGTTTTTTACAATTATTTGGATTCTAGTTACCAAGCTCTTGCTAAATAAAGAAACAAAGTAGCAAATCAGAAATTTTAAATATGGCTAGCTTTAGAGTTTAAACTCGCTAGTAAAGAGAAGAGGTAAGAATTTCTTTCAAACCTTAGCGGTTTTAATTACCGGAGTCATAAACGCACGTTACGTTTGCGCAACGACGTGCAAATAAACATCGCAGAGCGATGGTAGTCGAGCGGTAGCATGTGCGCTTTACAATCTGACGGCACCCGGTTCGATCGTCGACCAGGGCCAATGACTTAGTACTACAGTAAATGATGTGTAGCTTCGATGACATCGCTCAAAAACGGTGAAGGAGAACATCATAAGAAAACCGGTATGTCCAAAACCTCAAAAACCGAGCCAGCACGGTGGATTATGGCCCATCCTCTCATGACACGCTGATAACGATGATGATGATGAAATACACATCGAGCAAAAACACATGTTTCTTCTAGGTAACCGTGCTTCATAGACCACACCATTATTTAACGTAAGGCAGGGTGTGGTTATACACAAACATAATGAAAAACGACAGACACTCTACCCCATGATCCAAGAAAACAAGGTCTAGCGCTCTGGGAGTTGTCCAGCAATGACGTCACTGTCCAGTTGCCACTTTATTGTAACAAACACAGATACTGGGAAACAATTTTTTTATCAAAACCACATTGATTTATTGGATTCCCATCAGGTATTAATACGGATTTTGGGGAGTTATAATTTCATAGAGTCTGCCATTGTTTCGTGTATCGTCATCTCTCTCGAACTTGTCGTTAATTACTTATTCTGCTCTTGCTTATGCACGTGTACGTGTATCCATGACATTGATAACATCATTGCAGGACGCCCACGTGACATTATTTCTCGGAGCGCTATACCTGACGGAGTATATTATTATACCATGATCTACCCAAAAAGAGTAAAGAAAGAAGTCTTGCACATACCAGCAGTCTCCCCGTCGAAGACAAACACCGGGAAAAACGGCACGCTCCTGTCCTTTAAAGCGGAGCGCAGAGCAGGATTGTCGTGGAGCCGCAGCCCATGACGGAACCAGAGCACGGAACCGCCCAGCATCTTGACTCGACTGCGCTTTTAATTCTGAAACCAAGTTTGTGGATTTAAGTTCACGGTGTCGGCAAACGTATGCCCTTCTGCCTGGTGAAATGACAACCTGCGAAAGGCGGCTGGTGGAAAGTAGATGCGTAATGTAGAAGACCGTGCCATGTTTCGTTCTTCGGAAGAGGTCTACGTCCAGCAATATTAAATAGGTTGATGATTGAAGTTCGCTACGGATTGTGCTTCTTTTGTTTGTTGTGTACTACAAAAGCAGCAAACCCTAATTAAATAAACGTCGTATTTTTTTACGACTGGTCAAAATGTAATCAATGAACATTTTCTAAGTACAAAACTGTCGTTTTAAATTAGAAAATATCTTGGTCTTTATTTAGACTATATCAGAATCAAGGAACATTATTACTCCTAGCGGAGATCAGAATTAACAGAGACTTGACAGTTTTGCCATACAAAAGTTGTCAAAAACTGTTATGACAAAATTATTGTGTTATATTTTTGTAGGTGTCCTACGGCGTACGGTACACAGTTAACACAGTAAACGACTCAATGATTGGCACTTGCACTGCATCAGATTCTCAGTACGTACGTAGGTACTTGAGACGTGGATATAATACGCGATTCAATAAAATTCATAAATGCGACTAACCGACTAAAATTAAACGAGCACTAGATTAAAAGTAGACACAGTCATAAACGTAGGAAAACACGAAACCGTCTAAGTCACTTTTGTTTCACAATCTGTAAATTTTAAGCACCAAGCGCCGTAAACGAGAAGTGATTATAGACCGCGCGACTGAAGGTGACTGAAGGCTACGGCGATTTGCTGATTTCTGATTCAACCTCGACCCTGACTAGCGTAATGCAATAGCAATAGTCTGCAGGACTATTGCTACTACATACTAGTACATAACTATTGTAATTAAAGTATTTACAATACTTATGGCAAAAATCATTTCACGTATGGACACAATGAATAAAGAGTATGAAAAATCCAAAAAAAAAAATCGACGCCATAATCTTCTTGTCAGTGCTGGTCCAAGGCGCTTGCCTCCATTTCACACGTGCCTACTTGCCTAGCTCCAGGGGCCTTACGGACAACTGCTATTGCGGCACCAAACTAACGTTTAATCCGCTCAGTTGGAAAAGCGACCGCAAACCGTACCTGGGCGCGTTAAGGTTCACGTTCGCGTGATTTTCCAACGGAGGATTTAACGTTAGTTTGGTGCCGCAATAGCAGTTGTCCGTAAGGCCCCTGAAAGCTCAAAAAGTTTTCAGCTATACTTTCTTAAGAAAGAAAGTTACTTAATAAAGAATCAGAAATAAGGAGATCGCAGACGAACGAAAGTTACCGACATAGCCCATGACATGAGCCCACCGGAGCAAAGAGAATAGGTATAATCGCTAACGCTGGAGAGATGGGACTTCCAGAGAAAAATATTTATAAAACGGGTGCAACTCCTACACGGGTGCGACAGTTAGACGCCTTTATAAACAAGCTTATACGTTAGAGTAGGATAGAAAACGTAGAAGTTTGATTTCGCACCCGTTTCATACACTCGAAATTTGTATTGAAGTTGCGCTAGTCTGCATCGAATTAGCAAGTTGAAGTGGCAGTGAGCAGGACACATAGCACACAGAAAAGATGGCCGATGAGACCGAATGTTCTCGAATGGAGCCCACGGACCAATAAGCTCAGCTTAGAACGTCCACCCACAAAATGGACAGACGACATAAAAGAGAGCGGAGTAAAAGGCTGGACGCAGGCCGCTTCCAACCGGCCCTTTTGGAAATCGATGGAGCCCTATGTCCAGCAGTGAATGTCCTATGGCTGAAATGTTGATGATGAAAACCTGTGTAACACTTTTCTCTAACAACTTCATCTTCAAGGTTGTTTCATCTAACGCAATCAATACTTCAATGTCACATGTTTCCAATTATCTTATGTAACTCATTGCATGGTTCAATCGCTCAGATATTTTTAATTGGATCTTTCTTCTAGCGTCCGTAATAATACGGAAATAAAGCAAAATATAGTAACCAAGTCTAAACTGTTATACCTAGACCAAGAGCTGCGATGTAAAATCCGATCCAATCAAATGGCAATTAATGCCGGTGTCCCCCAAGAGTCGGTGCTCTCTGCAACGCTCTTTCTGCTGCGCATCAACGTTTGCTAAAGCCCGGTACCTTAAGGGTGCGCAGAAGACAGCACAGTAGTAGAGAGCTATACATCCAATGCACGAACCAGTGGACCTCAAATCCAATCTCTCAGAGAGTCCATGGTCGAGCGCATGAACTTGTCCCTTAAGGCAGTCTCCGATTGGGGCGATGCCAACCTGGTCAAGTTCAATGCTGCTAAGACCAAGGAAAGTGTCTGTTCTCCGCCAAAAGGATGCCATTCCAACTGGCTCCTACTTTCCGGGATGTATCCATGCCGATAACTGACCAGCTTAAACTTTTGGGCGTTTCTCTGTCATCAACCCTCGATTTTGGCTCCTATATTGAGAGCAACACTCAATTGGCTGCCAAAAAGCTGGGTATCCTATCGAAGGTGCGACGGTACTTCACGTCGGAACAGTTGCTATCACTGTACCAAGCACAATTTCGGTCGTGCATGGAGTACTGCTTTCACCTTTGGGATGGATCAGCTAAGTACCAGCTTGAGGCATTGGAGTCTATAGAGAAACATGCCAAGAAGCTCATCAGCAACGAATCCTTAGTTCGGACTAAGCTCCTTAGTCTTGAGCATCAACGTAAAGTTGCTAGTCTATCGGTTTTTTATCGGACACATTTCGGAGAGTGTGCATAGGATCTGCACGATCTAATTCCCTCCTGCCCATTTTTCTATCGGACTGCCAGAGCGGGTACGAAAAACCGTCACCGTTTTATGGTAGATATTCCGAAAACCCGCACGAAGCGCTTTGATTTCACATTTATTGTGCGAACTGCTAGTCTGTGGAATGCGCTGGCTGAATGGGTGTTCCCCGATGGTTACAATCTGGGTGTTTTCAAATCACGACTGAATCGGTTTCTTCTAGGCAAGCGTGCTCTAACGTAGACCGCAATATCGCTCAACATCAGGCGAGATGGTAGTCAAACGCAAGCCTGTTATTTATAAATCTCTACATAGTATAAATTGAAGTCGCTTTCCGCGTCTGTCTGTCTGTCTGTATGGCCGCTTACTCCTCCTAAACCACGCAACGGATTTCGATGCGGTTTTCACCATCAGTTAGATACATTTTCAAGGAAGGTTTATATATATAACTAGCGACCCGCCCCGGCTTCGCACGTAAATTACACCCTTGCGAACCCGGGCGGGCGGGTCGCTAGTAAAAAATAAAATAAAAAGTAAACACTGTTGAAGACGTTTGTGACAATAGTAGAACAGATTTTAGATTGTAAAAACAATGATTTAATCTACGATAAACGAGTTCCTAGCTTTCTACAAATTAATGAAAATGTAACTCACAGTGAAATCCTTTCCGCTGCTCCTGACACAGCAAATAGGTCACTTCAAAGAGAGATGCCAAGGCAGACTAGGACTACGTAGCTAACTACGTACGCAGTCGAGCACGTTCCACTTTCAGGTACAATAAGCAGCCATTCAATCTCCGCTACTGAACAAGTGGAATAGGAAACCATGAAAAGTCACTTACTTTTTAAATACGTTATTTTGTATCAAAATTAACTGATTTTCCTGTTAAAGAAGGTCAGAGGGATTGGCTGGCACCTCAGATCAGACAAACAAGGGAGATAGTGCCTTAGTTCAATTATCGTTCGTATCAATTGTCTCAATTTATTTTTGGTTCCGTACATCAAAGGAAAAAGCGGAACCCTTATAGGATCACTTTGTTGTCCATCTGTCCGACTGTCAAGCCCCTTTTTCTCAATAACGCGTAGAATTAATATCAAATACTTGGGTTTACGGTTTCTTTCAGGTGTGAAAAAATCAATCTTTTAAGTCAACGCTATCAAAAGATATGACCATTTGTGTCGCATATTTTGCGATTTCACAAAGGAATGAAAACCTATAGGGTACTTCCCCTAGAGCTAGAATCATGAAATTTGGCAAGTGCATGTTTATAAGTCGTATAACAACAAAAGTTGTTAAAGATCTCACAGCACAAAAAAAAAACGTTTTTTCCTTTTGAGGTACGGAATCCTAAAAACAAACGACAATCGTAGTAAGGCATAATATCCCTTGTTTGTCTGATTTGAGAACAAAATAATCAAGACTTCGTATTCATAGGTAGACTCGTAAAATATCATAGCTGCGTATATATTTACGCAGGTGTCCTAGCGTTATCGGAAAGCTGTCAGAATCAGGCTCCCAGTTCCCCAAGGCTAGACGGAACCTTCATTTAGATCAATACAATGCTTGTATGTAACAAACTAACTTATGGACCTTTCTCTCGTTTTCTGGGAGTTTAAAGTTAAAATTCACTCAGTCGAAAATTCAGTTCGATCTCAGTCGTCTTGGCAGTAGCACGTCAGACATCAATACAAATAAACCGGCCAAGTGACGAGTCGGGCTCACGCTCTGAGGGTACCGTACCACCACAAAATTCAATAACGAAATTACCAGTTATAACTTGGTAATAATCAGAATCTTATCACCGACTCGCACTTGACCATTATTTATTATTATATTTAAGAGTGTGTACTATAATCATGCCAAGTTTGACGCTTGTACGTAATTAAGTATAACCGTTTTTACATTAGAGCTAATAATAAAAAATACGTTAAATACGTTTGTTTTAAGAGGTTTTGCTTTTACTTTGTCTTTTTTATTATTTATTTCTTAATTAATCCGCCGTAACGTTTTCAGTAAAAACTTCAACTGGCTATCACGGCCGGCTGGCTGGCTGGCTATTACGGTTCAGATATATACAGCCGTTTAAAGGTAGGACAGACAGACGGACAGACAGACAGACAGACATCGTAGGCTTAGTAATAGGGTCCCGTCTTACCCTTTGGGTACGGAACCCTAAAAACTATCATAATTATTATTGTGCCCAACTTTAAACCATTATTGTCAATGTTCGTCAAAACCATTTCTGAGGCCTTCGGGCATGCTAATATTTTTGATACTAAATGTAGGAGTTGTAGGGCTTCACTAAGTTTATTCGAGAATGAAAAAACCTTTCCAAAGAATTAAGTGCCCTCAAACATTTTAGAAACCAACCCTGATGAAGTTGTAAGATTGCTCCAATATAAAAATAATTGTTTGAACTTCCTTAGAAAAAGTTACGTGAACAAAATGCCCTTTAGTACAATGTTTAGCACAAACTTTCCAAGTCTTCTGAGGTTTTGCGTAAAAGAATCTGAGTAATATTATTTCATCATCATCATCATCATCATCCATGCGACTCAAGTGGTGCTGGGCAAGGCATGTGGCTAGGTGTGGTGACGGCAGGTGGAGTAGAGCCCTGACAGAGTGGTTACCAATAGCGGATAAGCGTTCCGTAGGCATCAACCAACCCGATGGGTCGCTGACATCAGGCCCATCGCAGGTCAGACGTGGATGAGATTAGCCCGAGACAGGGATCAATGGTGCAAGGGAGAGGAGGCTAGACCCAGCAATGGGTTGATACAGGCTGACAATCATCATCCACAGCCTGCATTATCCCACTGCTGGGTATAGGCCTCTCTCTTTCATTGTCACCTACTTTTCGGGATGTATCCCTAATTCCATACCTCTGGCAGACCATCTAGAGAAACTAGGAATTACCCTAACACCTAGGCTGAACTTAAGAGCTTACCTCAAATCGGCTAAATGGCTGGCTAGTAAAAAACTTGGCATCCTCAATAAGGTCAGTACATTTGACCGGGGCAGTTGCTGTACTTGTATCAAGCACAGGTCTGACTGTGTGATGAGTACTGCTGCCAGCTATTCGACTGAACTGAACAACCAAGTACCAGCTGGAATCTAAAGATTCTAGCTTGAATATAAAGATTCCAGCTGGTAGACCATACTATGAGACTTATTGGTGACAGCAAACTAGTGACCAAAAACTAATACTTAGAATTTGAAATAGTCACCAAAGAATTGCAATTCCTCGAGCACCGCCGTAAAGTGTCTCTCTATTTTTTATTAGATATATTTTGGCGAGTGTGCTCACTTACTTACTTGTTACTTGTGTAGCGGGCATTTTCCGCAACTAGGCCATTTATTGGCCCATTTTGCGTCACCTGGCTGCAGCTAATTCAGCCACCCGGTCTCCTCCAGGAAAGCCAGCAGCTCGCGAGTGTGAGCAAAAGCCTCATGAACTAATTTGACCCTCCTCCTTTTGCTACAGGATAAGTAGAAGGACGGGACACTACCACCCCTTCATCGTGGGAATTCCAAAAATTCATACTCAATGATTTGGGTCTTCATTTATGATAGATACTGCCCAAGAATGGAACTCGCTGCTATCCTCTTTGTTTCCTGAGAACTACAATCTAGGCATCTTCAAGGCAAGAGTGAATAGATTCTTTCTAGATCAACGTGTTCCATTCTCCAACGTTGCTTACCATCAGGTGAGTTGGTGGCAAAATGTAGCTCTATTGTGTATTACATGAATAAATGTTTTTTTTTTTTATTATGAACACATAAAACAGAGTATCTGTTTTATGTGTTCAGATTATTAGCATAATGTAAACTAAGGCCAATTCTTGGAGAGTTCTATTATTGAATACACAAGTTCTTACGATGATTCTGTTCATATTTTTTTTACATAAAACCACGGAGCATTCCTAATTAATAACTGTATTAACTGTACACAAAATACTTTAAAATATCAATGAATGTACATTATAAAACGGTGTTTATGTGTAAAAAATTATATAAGCTCGTAAATAGTGCTAGTTTGTGAACAAACTTAATGTTTGATTGTTAGAAAAAAAATAGTACCTACTTATTAAACTGAAAATGCTGCACAATAGGTTTAAGCCCGTTGCAGACCATGCGAAGTAAGTAGGTACATTACATTAGATTAGGATTAGACCTTTGACGAATTGACGATGAACATTATCTAAGGATCAGACTTACCATAACCATGTTACCAACATGTTACGAAGAATAGTGAAGGTTTCAAAGAAATAAAGTAACTTTCTTTTCTCAAACACAAAGCATACTAAAATATACAACTATAATAAATTAATAGACAACAACAGTAAAGTAAATTAAAACTTTTGCAATTTTGCGACGTACAACCACAACAAAACAAAACTAGGAACTAATATGTATTCTGTGTTGTGACAGATAAGACATGACAGCTTTTTTTTTATTGAAATTTTCATGACCGTGATCCAATGTCCTTTAGTCGTAATATTAAACATGTTGACATAGTATTAATAGCGTCAAACAAGTCATAGTCACAGTCATAGTCAAACAAAGTAAATCGCGGTCATGTCAAACTCATGCCCCTGTTAAGTGGTGGAGACTTTACAAGAGGCTCCTATGGAGTGTTGGAAACAACACGAAAAGACATGTTTCACCTCGTTATATCACTTATCCACAATCGAGCACGTTTACGAGCAGTTAATGAATAATAATTAACCATTTAGTACACATTAAAACTCGAAAATACACAAGTTTAGGAAAATAATTCAACGAGCCACGCTGGCGCCAAAACTCCTAAGTGCTAAAGGGGAAACTGTAGGTCTTTGGTCTGTGCTGTATTTATTTTTCGGAGACTGAGACCCTAAATAATACGTATCACGAGACTGTTGATTATTTATAATCCAAGAGGCTGTATGGCCATAAAAGCTTGAGCCTGCCCAGTAGCTGAATAAAAACGGCTCCATGATAAGAAACAAAAAAATAACCTAAAAATAGTAAAATTATTTAGAATATTCCGTAAATTATTTGGTTTGTAATTTATTTGCAAAAAACCGAAAAGATATCAAATACACAATAATGAACAGCATTAGAATAATCAAAAACCTGCCTGTTCAGCAGTGGCGCTCGTTTTCAAGATGGTACGTTATTTTTTTTTACGAATTAGGTTAACAATATCTTCAGGAATTATATTACATAAATTACGGTGTTCTCTTAAATATCCATACTTTTCTATTGTTTATAATGTATCTGGGGTCACTCACTATAACCGAGGTTGCAAAAGTAGTTTGGCTTCTTAATAAACTCACTATAGGACACTTAATTATGGAGAAATCTGTGATCATTGGATCCGTAAAATGGATGACTGCACTATCCCTTATTAATAAACACTAGCGACCCGCCCGCTCGGCTTCGCATGGTATAATTTACGTGCGAAGCCGGGGCGGGTCGCTAGTTATATGTATAAACCTTCCGTGAAAAATTATCTAACTGATGGTGAAAACCACATCAAAATCCGTTGCGTGGTTTAGGAGGAGTTAAGAGTTATCCACAATTACAACATCTGTTCATACATTAAGTTGCTCCTCAGATCAGACAAACAAGGAAGATATGCCATAGTACAATAAAATTATGGCTTGTGTTCAAATGTCTCCGTGTTTCATACATTTTTCTCACTATACCGTTAAACCCCTTAACCCAAAAACTGTAAGTACAGCACACTTACTAATTTTACGCAAACTAAGATACTTGCAGCAACACCAATGAACTATTATTCCATGTGCAAAATAGGGTGTAAGGCCGTCAGCAGGGCGAGTGTGACTAAAGACATCAATAAAGCCTGCTGCTTGATATAGACCTGATGTGTTTGCACCTGCTACACCACCCTACTATATCTCTCTTGTTTGTCTGATCTGAGGTTTTTACCCAGCATATCTTTTATAAACTATAGTGCTAAACCAGCATACTTGCGCATTACAGTGCAATTCTTCGCCAAGAAGTGGTACAAGCTGCATCTCCACTCAGTGTACCTGTTCCCGAAGGCGTTGACAAGCCAGTCTCTCCAAAGATTGAAAAAATTGTCTCCGAGATCACAGAACTCAACCTACTTGAAGTGTCAGAGCTCAGTCAGGTCCTCAAAAGGAGGTTAAACCTTCCTGATGCACCTATGATGCCTATGGGAGGTTTTATGGCTGCTGCGCCAGCTGCTGATGAGGAGGAGGCTGTTCCCAAGGCAGTAAAAACTAGCTTTACTGTAAGTATCCATTAATAGTCAATAGGTGAATAGAAGATAGATAGGTTAGAGTGAGTAGGTTTCTTCTAGGCAAGCATGCTCCATCGTAGGCCGCATCATCCCTTACCATCAGGCGAGTTGGCGGCCAAGGTAAAACCTACCGGCTTAATCTTACGTGAGTAATTCCCGTGTAACATAAATAAAAGGTAAAACCTATTTATAAAAAAAAAAAAAAAAAAAATTTAGGCTGCAAAATTGTTATTTGCCGCGAATGGCTGGTATTGAATACAGAACTAGCATGATTCTGAGGCTGACCACAAATTAAATCTGGTTAAAACCTAGGTTTTCCATGCTATACATTGCGGTGTGGGCGTTTTCTGCAACTAGACCATCATTGGCCCTTTTTGCGTGATCCGGTTGCACCTAGTTCAGCTTTCCGGTCTCCTCCAGGAAGGCCAGCAGCTTGCTGATGCCGGTTCTGACTTCCACAATGACCCGAGGATGTTATTAGTTCTGCCACTCTCGGACATTAGCAGCATTCCATATGATTTGACATTTGAATTTAGTTAAATCGAGTTTTAAATCGGTCACGCAAGTGGATCTAAGATTGATAAAAGTAGAATCCTTAACATAGTTGATGGATTCAATTGACACAAGATATAATAAAATGTTGCAGTCGAGTGGAACACACAACTTTACACCTACACCATCCAATTTCATTGCAAAATTTAATTAAAATAAATGAAACGGTGGAGAGCGTAGCTAGGTCGAAAGTCACTCTGGAAAAATATAAAATTTTACCTATGATAGAGTGGAGATAGTGTTTGCGTTTAGGGTGACAGTTAGTTTGTGTGTGCAAAAAAATAGTAGGTATTCCCATTAATCTCCAAAACGGCTGAACCGTTTTTTTTTTAAAGTTGCCTTGTCTTTTTTTTATGCTATACCTAAGTGGCAAACAAGTTGGCGGGCCGCCTGATGATGATAGTATGTTCTTAGCTTTGATTCAAAAAAATCTCGTCCATCTGTTTCGTAATTATAAGCTCTTTCATTGGGGGTTCAAAAAAATTTTTTTTTTTAATTACAATACTCTAATCCGGGGATATTTTGCAAAGAAATCCTCATAGTCAAACACTCTTGGCAGTGTGGTTGTGGTTGGTAAGAATGTGGTTCTAAAACCTTGTTTATCTTATGGCGGTGATCACTAGTATTGCAGTGCTTCTCTATTTTACTTGGTTCCAAGATGAGAAGACTGTTATGGATGACTTAGTTGTCATCATAATAATGTCCGTCCATGTACAGGAGACTTAAACATTTCTTCCTTCTTACCAGTTTTTTAAAGTTATATGGGTACAAAGATGTGTAAAACTAGGATCAGGCATGAACACACACATACACAAACTGTGCATAGAATACTGTAGGCTCAGAAAAGATAAATAGAAGTATTATACCTAGTTTCCCCTTTAGCATTTATTTACACCCAACCCAATGTTGTAGCTTCTTGGAAACACCGCGGAAGGTAGCTCATTCCACATTTTGCAAGTGTGAGGCAAGAAAGAGTTATGAAGGTTGTAATATAGGCATGATGACTAATATTTTTTATTACCGCATAAAAAAGCTGATCATAAATAGAGCAAATCAACGAAAACAAAATTAAAATTAGTTCAAAAATAAATAAGATATTAGCATTTTAATTTTATGCTAGACAGAGAGCGCACTATACTGAGCCGTGACGTCACGCCTCAGGAGCGCCATACAAATGCTATACTAACACACGCTTTGCGTGAAAGGGATAGAGCATCCCCTCTCTATCTCCACCTAAAACTTTAAACACTCATATCTCAGAGGTTTATCAGCCAATTTGAATTATTTTTTCAGTATGTTAATGTATTTAGTTATATTCATCGCTAAGCCGGTTATTTGTAATAAATTAAACATAAGGACAAATGCCTCGTAACAGTCAAGTTTGCTATGCTTATTGATTTATTTTCATTACAGGTGAAAATGACCAAATTTGACGAGAAGCAGAAGGTGCCACTAATCAAAGAAGTCAAGAGCTTACTCGAAGGCTTCAACCTTGTGCAGGCCAAGAAGTTTGTAGAAAGTGTACCTACCGTTGTCAAAGCGGACATTGGCAAAGATGAAGCAGAAAAACTCAAGGAAGCGCTTACCAAAGTCGGGGCAATTATCGAAATAGAATAAATTTTAGAATAGAATTAGAGTTAAGGTTGTTAGAGTTATTTTAGTTGCAATAAAGTGTCCCTGAAAATCATGTAATTTTATATTTTTTAGGGTTCCGTACCCAAAGGGTAAAAACGGGACCTTATTACTAAGCCTACGATGTCTGTCTGTCTGTCCATCTGTCTGTCCTACCCTTCGATCAAGAACTTGATCAAATGTCCTACCTATTAACGGCTGTATCTTTCGAACCAAAACAGATAGCCAGTGGAAAATTTCACAGAATATGTAATGTTACGGCGGATTACCTAAGAAATAATAAAAAAACAAAAAGTAAAAACGAAAGGGTGGTCCCCTAACAACAAACGTATTTTATTAACTAATTTTTTTATTAGCTTTAATGTGAAAACGGTAATACGTACAAGCGTCACACTTGACATGATTACAGTACACACTCTAAAGTATAACAAATAATGGCCAAGCGCGTGTCGGTGACAATATCTGTTTATAACTCGAGCGCTTGTAGCAAAATAATTTACTGTGGCTGCGTAGCAATTACTTCGACTATTTTGGAAGTCGTTATACCTGAACTGGTAATTCGGTTAGGTACTTGGATGACCTTATTGTATTTTGTGGTGGCACGGCACCCTTAGTGCACGAGCCCGACTCGCACTTAGTCGGTTTATTAAAAAATTTCAATTTATACTTGTTTATTGCATGCATATAATTATATAAGACTTTTTTTTTTATTTTCCCTCGTGAAAATGTTCTTGTGGGTAATTTTATTTCCATATTAGAATATTTTGAGACACTAAGTTTATAAACTGTACTATGGGAATGCAAAAATGTACCTACAATGTATCAACAAATTCTTTACCTTTCATAGTAAAACGAAATAAATTCATGTATAGCTAGACTCAAATCAAAACCCTTATTTAAAATTTATATATTCGTTTATAATTACGCAAGATTTTTTTTGATGAAAATGGCTTCTTAGACCCCCTTGGTACCTTGATGGCAATAAAGCGGCCAGCTTACCTGTAGAACCCTAAAGGAAGTTTGCAGGTAATTCTGTTGCTATCGAGGTTAGTGGCCTGAAAAAACCAACCAACTGTTGCCTATGCTAATTGGCCAGTGATGAAACTATATTTTTGGCGGGAAGCTATCATTTCATTGAATACGAAGGAATACTCTATTACCCAACTCTACACATTAATTTTATTTATATTACACGGGAATTACTCACGTAAGATTAAGCCGGTCACTCCGACCTTACTTTCAACCTCATTAGGCAGTCTTTTTCAAGGTGAATGCGCGCGCGCGGCTGCGTCTCTGCGTCCCGTCTGTGCCAAGCGAGACGCATCCGCGCGCGCGCATTCAATTTGAAAAAGACTGCCTAATGCGGTTGAAACTATAGTCGGAGTGACCGGCTTAATCTTACGTGAGTAATTCCCGTGTAATATAAATAACATGTGTGAAAACTACGACAGTTTCTACACATTAAGTTTGTCATATCGTTTTAGGCCGGTTTCGGCGCGTTAAAGTTCACGTTCACGTAATTTCCCGCGGTCCCCAAAAAATCGCTTCTTAGAGGTCACGGTACGGATCTTAGCGTAGCCACAGACGTAGCGTTACATTATCTTTGGGTACGGGCAAAGGCTCGCTCGCCATTTTCTCCTAAGGCGTATCCACAACGGAAGCGCTAGTGTAGAGGCGCCTTAACAGGTTTACGTTTTGCCTTTTTTTGTGAGCCGAGGCTAGTTACACGTAGATAATAACACTTCTGATCCATATAACATGAATGTGTTGGTGAAACATGCGTCATCTCGTAATTATTGAGGAAAACGCCGGTTCAAAGTACAGTCGAATACAGCGGTGTTGAGACACCATACATTTTGAGCTCTGTGTATTTTATCGACCGTTAGCCAGGTTGCTATCCATGTTGCTATCCAAGAATAAGTTGCTTCAATAAATAAAGTCGTAATAATTCGTCCAAAGTGATCGTTAACTTCAGTTTTGTGAGCACATAAGTTTATTTTTACAGGTACGTGTCCACTGGGTCGGAAACTCGGAATCGGAGCGTACGGATTTGTTGCTTTGTATTGCTTTCTATGGTAGGTACTGCGTGCACTGGATTAGCAAATCTGCGCCATAGAAATCAATACAAAGTAACAAATCTGTACGCTCCTATTCCGACGCAGTGGACGCCAGTGGCAGAACGGGCAAAATGCCACGGGCCCCCGGTTGCTTGGCAAGGGCTTGGCCCTTGGCCCGAGATGGCTGCGAGCACAAGAGGATTCTAACATTTATTATTTACAATATTTCGTAAATAAATTGCTTTGAATTCAATTCGTTAAAGTTACCTACTAAAATACCATACACATTTTTGATGTATCGAAAAGAAACTACAACGTTAGTTGAGCTTCTTTACATTGAGAGCACCATCCGATGAATTTGCTACGGGCCTCAACGGTATAGTTACGCCACTAGTGAACGCGTACCTTAAGCGGGACTAATTAATTTTTTTAAAGATTTGAAGTAGGTATATGCTCTTCTACAATAACACCATTAAAGTGTGTGTTAGCAGCGGTGAATAACGTTCTTATCTCTTATCACCTTGCCAATGAAATCAGCTCCAAAATTACTCCACTATATTATATTATTCAGTATTCATTTGATCTTACGAACTGGTTCAACATTCGTCACATTCGAACGTCTCACCTCACATGAATCAATAACAGATTCCTGATTTCAAGGGCACGTTATAATAACTACATAATTGACACTAAATACCAGTGCTTTGAAATAAACTTGTCCTTATGATTCCTATTAGATTTCGCAATGTTAAGATTAGTTTATTTCACGTAAAAACACAATCAAGCTTGTAGATAAAGATAAAAACAATGTGCCACAGTGATACTTAGTGATTAAAGTGTTTGAAATGCGGGAGTGGTGTGAGTGAAAAGGAAAAATGGAAATAAACGTTTATGTGAGGAAATTCAACAGACTTGTCCAGAGGATATTCGAGGAAAAGTACGAGTTGAGTCGGTATTACGCCGAGAATTTACTGAAGTATTTGGATGACAGAAATGACAGTAAGTAACTACATACTTGTTTGTAAAATGTATAGTGTCTGTACCTATATGAAAAATGTATGGTTTAATATATAATTATCGTTGTTTACATTGTAATTTACAGCGGTAATCATTAACAAGTTAGTGATCTCTATTCTAATTCGTAGATTAAATTTCCTGAATTTCTTTGTCGATAATTCCTTAGTTCATTTGGCCTTGCATAAAGCACTAGTGGCGCTTTGGTGAATGTTGCTAAAAGCTTTTGCTAGGTAAAATACCACTTCGTCGTATAACTTTATGCAGACAGACCTGATTTACCATCAACAGACGAGATTATGCCTAGCGTTCTGTTGTCAGGCTTTAGGGCCGGTGGATTTTGACCACGGTAGAGAAGAGAGGGGCTTTTCAAAAACCATTTCGGAGCCGATCTTCCCGAACTGATGAAATGATAAATAACTGTTTAAAAAAATATCACGATTGTTCACTACAGTTAAATGATTATTAACGGTATAAATACCGTGGAAAGGTTGTGCAAGTAGCTCCTGTTATTTCGGCGCAGTTACATGCACCACATTCACGGGAAGACTGGACTGGTAGGACGAGATGGTTATCTGCCACATACAGATCTCTATTTCTGCCACAACCTAACTCGTCCTATTTTATTCGCCAAACATAGGCACAGTGAAATGCCAACATCATTTCATCACAACAGTTAAATGAATATTAACGGGATATTTACCGTGGTAAGGTTGTGGAAGGAGCTCCCGAACTCTTCTCCTTCCACAACCTTACCACGGTAAATATCCAACCTGGTGGATGACTGGTAGAAAATGTTTAGCATTAAGTCCTCCAATTGTACATGTTTACTTAATTTGTAAGTGTGCAATAAAGTATTAAATAAATAAATAATTTCCCGTGAATAATCATATAGGTAACTGTAGTGAACAACCGTGATAGTTTAAAACAGTGTTTTATATAGTAGGTATTTCACCACTCCGCGTCATGCACACAACACTGTAGGTACCTACCTACGTATTATCATGTATTATTTACCAATCTAATTAGATTTTGTTACTTGTCAAACTCGTGAAGATTTGCTTGCTAATCAATTCACGTGTGGCGCGTGCAAACCGAAAGAATACAACAACTTATATCACTTTACTTTTTATAGGCACCTAAGATTATATGCAATGAATTAAATACTTCTTTTATTATGAGTCATTACGTACAATAACAACTAATTTAGGCGATCCAACAGCAAGCTTTGTCAAGATCAAAGATGTGATGAATTGATATTGTCTGATTTATTTCAGATGCTGCGAAAATTTTGCTCAGCACACCAATGTTCTCCGATCTCATTTTCCATTCCATCGAAAACCTACAAAATGTGTCGACACAAAATAAAATTTTCATCGTCGAAGTCATGACCATCCTCGTCAAAAACGAGCTGCAGTTCAACAGACTCCAGTCGCAAGGATTAAAGCTATGTCTATTAAAGAAATACATGAAATTGAACTTGGAGTCTCAGTATCCATCCATGGATTTGCACTACGCTTACGTCCAGTTATCGACGGCTCAGCTATGCCATACTTCTGGGCTTAAATGTGTGCTCACTTGTAAGACTTGGGAGAACGTCCTGTGTCCAGACATTCATCTCAAGCCTGCGCACGTCGCGAAGGCGTGCTATGAATTCATTACACAGCTAATTTGGAAGCTTGATGATTTCGAAGAAGAAGCGGCGCTAACAAATGTCATAGATTTCGTCGTGCAACCCATAAAAATGAGCGCATACCAAACTCTGACAGTATTCGACCCAGAAAACGAAAGATGTATTTCCGAACCAGTGATCACGCCTATGAACACTCTTATAGCAATTATGAAAGACATGCCTCGACTGCTCAAATCTAAATTTGTAGTTCCTATTTTGAAGATGATGTACTTCGTAAAAGCACCTCTGCACAGGGTGATAGGAGGCTCCAGAGATCATACTGTCGTTTGCTTGGTTAGCGACATAACGTTCATGGTACAATTCGCGCTAGTCGCCAAAGGTGTTGCGAGAGAAGGCAAATCCGAGAGTGACTTCTTAAATGAATTCATAGCTTATTTCCTTAACCATCTATCGAACCTTATGAATAGGAAAAGAATGGTTCCAGCTATTATGGAATTCATTGTGAAGGCTAATATATTTTGGTCCAAAATTGGATCGACACTGTATTCATCCACATTTGAAAGGAATGGACAGAAGTTTCAGATTGAAGATCAGCTCATCGCATTGGCGCTGGTGCCGTTACTAACGTATACAATGACTAGCTACGTACACGCGGAAAAGGTGGTCGAAAAGTACAGCGTGAAGATGGGGCAGATAGTGTGCGAACACATCATCAAAAGCTGTTACTCGTACAAGATGATGATTGAGAATTCGGACTTAAAGAAGCTTGCGATACAAGCCATCAGAGAGCTGTTCAAGTTAATAGGATCGTTAAAGGCTGCGCAGGCCGGTATGGTGTTCCAGAGTTTATACTACGTTTTGGAGCTTTATCTTCCTATCGATGAAGAGGATAGACTCATAGACGAGAATCCTCTCCGGACGTCAGATGATGTAAAACTGTTGTCTCTCGTGCTAGACGCTATGAAGATGTTGTTAGTGGAACACAACATACACTGGTATGAGAATCTAGAGATCATCTCCCTACAGAATGGTCTGATGAACTTGTTGAAGAGGATGGCACTGCCACCGAAAGTAAGTCCTTTGAATAGATAAGCTAGTAGTTTGTTTTAGGATAAAGGCCAAGTCCAGGGACCTTACGGCAACGGGTAACTCGGTATCAAACTAACGTTAAATCCGCTCAGTTAACAAATCACGCGAACGTGAACCTTAACTAGCCCAGATACGGTTTGCGGTCGCGTGATTTTCCAACTGAGCGGATTTAACGTTAGTTTGATACCGAGTAGGCCGTTGGCCGTAAGGCCCCAGTACGAAAACTCAAAATTTTGGCCTAGGTCTTTTAAAGCTGGTCTGTACTTCAATCGTTCATATCAACCCATCTGGTAAAAAGTTTTCCTTTACGTCAGTCTATTTTGAAGCATTAGGTTATAACTCTCAAGTCCTGCAAGAATTGCAAGATCGACTTTGAACCATACGGTAATTATGTTGACATACGTTTTGGGCATAGCGAAATTGGTTATCAAGCTAGTATTTTCGATCATTTTCCTCATTTGATGGTCAAAGTATAATAAGGTACTATATTATGTTTGCGTGCATTTTTTATTGGCACCTCGGGCCAAGTTTTTCTAGCTCCGACAGCTGCAGTAGATTGTAAAAAAGCTGAATGAAATTCATTCAAGTATAACGACTGGGGGGGCTAGGGTGTATAGTATAAATTTTGAATATTTATTTTATAAATTTTTGAATAACATGAATTCTTCTGATCACCTGCTAGTCATAATAAAATATCAGCTGTTCCATAAATTTTTGTCGTGTATAAATGAGCGTTTTTTATGGAACAATAGGTACTGTTTTTTTTTTCAGGGTTTGTCCCATAGGAAAATTTGTTCATAATGATGAGTATAATTCTTTCTGCATAGTACACCCGTCCCGCGTAACCTTGTATAAAGCGTGTACCTAATAAAAACAATATAATTCCCAGCAACTCCAACAAGTCCTTGACCTGATAGACCTGAGCGTCCGCAAGTTCCTTTCCCCCGACATGACACTGCTGGTGGAAAGTAAGCGTGGAAGCACCCTGGACGAGATCGCAGCCGTCATGAAGTCCTACATACAACACGAGGAGTGGGAAGTCAGGGAGTCGGCTCTGAGTCTTCTGCTGACCTGTACTGACGTCGCCTTTGTTAGTGAGTACCTAACATTTGAAATCATCGTCATCGTTGGCAGCCTGATTAGCAAGTTGACGTGGCAGTGGGCAGGGCACATAGCACGCAGAACAGATGGCCGATGAGGCCGAAAAGCTCACGAATGGAGACCATGCACTGGTAAGCGCAGCGTATAGATGATGTCATAATAACCCACAAGATGGACAGACGACCTAAAAGAGACCGCAGGGGAAACGCTGGATGCAGGCCGCTTCATACCGGCCCTTTTGGGGATCGATGGGGAGGCCTATCGACCCATCATCTATTGTCTATTGGCTACGTACTGCGATCTCCAAGCCGCCTGCCAAGCGTGGGGATTATGGCAACACCCCTCTCTAAGAGGGAGGCCTTGTTCAGCTGTGGACATTTAATGGCTGATGGTGTGTGGTGTGGGGAGGCCTATATCTAGCAGTGGACGTCCTACGGCTGAAATGATGATGATGGTTGGTAGCACTTTCAATCAACTGCAAGGTATAAGGTATAGGTATAAGCCTTTTATTTCATATTTTAAATATTATAGGGAAGATAAATAAATGTCAACTGAGTGTTGGCCTTAACTGTTGGCCTTTTAGAAAAACTCAGAGTCACGCAGTGGGCAATGGAGAGAGCTATGCTCGGAGTTTCTTTGCGCGATAGAATACGGAACGTAGATATTCGCCAAAGAACCAGAGTCACCGACATAGCAGTAAAAATTTGCATGTTGAAGTGGCAATGGGCAGGCCACGTCGCTCGAACGATACTTTGATATTTGTTTATGTTCTTTCGAGAATGTCTGCACTGTCTATATTTCACTATTCCCATGCAAAAATATCAATTCGTGAGAGGACACATAAGCTGACTAACACACTTGTGCAGTTATATAATATTAGTATGATCTTAGAGTTACCTAATTTTCAGAGTACGAGCCACTTCAGAAGCTGATCTCCGAGAACGGGCTGATACTCCTGGCCTCCCACGCCGCGGTCAATGACTCTGAGTACTACGTGCAGACGACGGCGCTTCAGTGCCTGGCGTCCGCTACCAGGATCGAGGGCATCTGGAGGGAGCTGCTTGCGGCTAACTCACACATTTGCGTGAGTTGTGTTTTTTTTTTATATCATAAAGTTAAGACGTAAGTGATGTCAACGAAATTGTCAAAATTAAATCACGGGTAGAAAAATATTAGCACAAGACGTAACTACTACTTTATTTAATCAAGTAAGGGGTTTGTTGCCCATGTTGCTGACACGTTTTTTGGTTCAACGCATAAGCATTGCCATAGCATGCTAGGTACGCTGCCAACTGATACTGGGCTTGAGCATTTGGATTGTCTTTAGAATTTCAACGGTCTATTGGCAGTCTAACTGTTTTTGTAGTGTTAGTGTTAGCTTGTATTTTGTTTAGTTGATAAAGGCACTTGCCCCACTTTTTTGGTAATACCTTGTAAACCCAGTATTATGTATTTTGCCTACTAAATCAAACCAAAAATACAATAATAAATGTAACTAAGTACTGTGAGTTAGCGGTCAAATTTTATATAACGTTGTTCAAGAGTATCATCTACGATATTTTCTTTACAGAAGCAGCTAATATACCTACTGAGGCACTGTCCAGAGGGCATGGTCAGAAAGGAAGTGGCGAACGTCCTAGTGAAGGTCTACATCAACCAAAAAGTATCGTCGCAATTTGAGAAAGCAATGTACACCCTCATGTCTTCAGCTGCTTTAGACGACCTGCACTGGGAAGTGCAAATAGCAGCTCTAGCATTCTGGCAACACGTCATCAAGAAACATCTCAGTAACAAAGGAATGATCGACGGAAAGTTCCCGAAGGTGACTTTCTCGAAGGAAAAGAGAAAGATCGTCGTGCTAGATGAGAGAGAAGTTAAGAAACAACTGACTAGCATACTGAACGATCTGTCTGAAGTTGGATGCCTCACTGTCTTACATGGATGCATCAGTGATGACTCTCATACTGAAGTGATGAAGATAGCTAATTGTATGTCAACGAAGTTAGTAAACATTTTAAATTGTCACGGGTTTGATAAATGCCCCGAGACTGTTAGCCAACCAGTAGAACCGATGGATGAATCTACTAAAGACACAACAGATGAAGATATGGTCTTAGACTTATCTTTCGTACTGGATACTGAAGCGCGGAGAGAACAGATAATAGACGAAATTGTTAACACTAAACTGGGGGACCTTATTATGAATCTAAACGACAAATATAACGTTAACGCTATTGACATAGACACGCCGATACAAATCCCGCCTAAAAAAGTAAAGATACATCCCAACAAATTCTTAGATAACTTCAAACGGACTGACTATGTGAATTTAATTAAAAGCAAAAACAATTGGTGTGTTGATAACCAGACTTTAGACGTGCTTTTAGACGAAATATTGGAGAGATAATTTCCTTTTATCAATAGTGACTGAGTATAAAAGTGTAGTGTGCAATTTGACCTTGATCTCTAGACTTGAATAAATTAGTTAATGTATTTTTTACGTGTGTGTGTGTGATTGTGTCATTAAAACAACTAAGAAACAAATATAACGTGTATTGAAGAATCTCAAAATAACTCTTAAACCTACATGATAAGTTTAGTATACTTAAAAATCTCAGTAAATTTTCAGTAACAATCTAGGGCGTTCACTTCTTCATTGTCTTCGTATATGCCCAGAACATCGTCTAGAAGGGACGATATACTCCTGATTCCATCATTCCATTTCTTCTTATCCTCAATAACAGCTCTGAAGTCTTTGTTTTTCACGTGATTAACGAAAAGATATGGAGAAGCTGCCTTGGTTATTTGAACTTTTGGTCTGATAGGTTCCTCTTGTTTAACGCTTTGTAGTGTCATATGCCTTTCGTATATGCTAGCTAGAAGGTTTACGTCATCAGAGTTTAGAATGCCTTCAATGACATTGTCAGAAGAGATGCTTTCTACGCTTTCATCGGCCATCATGAAATCGTCTTTTTCTTCTTTTATATGGCACATAACATCGTCTACTGTTTCCGTTATTCCCGGTGTAGGCTTCAAGCATTCATGCACTTTGTATTTGTAGATAATGTCAACTAGTTCTTGCGATAACAATGTGACACTGTCCAGAACTTCGACTTCCGTATCTTCATGTAGAAGTTTGATGAGTACTGTCAATAACCCGATAGCGGATAGCTCGTCCAGTGTTTTGATCAACCTTTTCTGTATCTCAGCTCCATTGAGAGTGACGATTTTTCTCGTTTCGCGCGAGAATGTGACAGGAGGGAATGTTCCGTCAAGCATCCCTTGGTCGGTGAGAAGTGATTGGATGACGATTTTCCAGAACCTCAAAGCGCATATCTGCACTTCCCAGTGGAAGTCGGTAAGAGCTGAAGACAGCATGTGCTCGTACAGATTTTGTTTAAAATACGCTGACAATTTGAGGTTTTGGTAAATCTCGCAGAGGACGTTGCAGGCTTCTTTTCTGACGATGCCTTCTGCGTTGGTACGCAACACCGCTATAAGCTGGTCCTGAAAAGATGAATCATGTCATGTTTATAACGTGTTTCAGTTTATGTACCTATTTTAAATTGGACTGATGATATCATAATAAGACAAACACTTGAAGTGTTACACAAGGCTTTACTTATCTAAGTACAATCCATCATGCACATCAGTGAGGTTCATCGTCATTTTTTAAACTGCCCTTTTCGTTCGTCTTTCCCTGAAATGCCTAATATCAAATTTCAAGCTATTTTTAGGGTTTCGTACCCAAAGGGTAAAAACGGAATCCTATGACTAAGCCTATCTGGCTTAGTTTAATTATGTTATTATGTCTGTATGGCCGTCCGTCTGTCTGTCCTACCTTTAAACGGCTGTATCTTTCGAACCGTTATAGATAGCTAATTGAAATTTCCACAGAATATTTAATGTTACGGCGGATTAACTAAGAAATAATAGAAAAGTCACAAAGTTAAAAAGGGGATCCCCATACAACAAACGTATTTTTGTATTAGCTCTAATGTAAAAAAAAAATTTAATCTAATAATAGGCTTGCGTTTGACCACCAACTCGCCTGATGTAAGCAAGAATTGGTAATACGTACAAACGTAAAACTTGGCAAGTATATAGTACACATTCTAAAATATAACAACAAATAATAATTAGTGGCCACTTGGCGAGTCGGTGAAAAGTTTCTGTTCATTACGAAGTTATAACTGTTAATTTCGTGGTGGTACGGAACCTCAGGGCGCGAGCCCGGCTCGCACTTGGCCGGTTTATAAGACTTTTTTATCGCGAATATGTCCGCGTTTGACCACCAACATGCCTGTTGGTAAGCGAGACTGATTACTGACCTGTATTGTAGGATACTGGATCTTCAAGTTCTCCCATATATTGCTGATCTTACTGGCGGCTCCGAGGCATTTTAACGCCGACATCTGCACGTAAGGTTCATAGTCGTTGAACGCGATAGCTGCAGCAACGTTGATCAGATTGTTGTCCAGGATCTGCTTTTGAAATGGCGGGAATTCTGAAAGGGATAATGTAAGTGCGTAAAGTCAAAGATTCTTGTGTAAGCACGGGGACTAAATTTTTTAATCACACTTATGAATGAACTAGCTAGCTAGCAACCCGCCCGCCCGGCTTCGCACGGGTGTAATTTACGTGCGAAGCCGGGGCGAGTCGCTAGTTATATATACATATAAACTTTCCGTGAAAATGTATCTAGCTGATGGTGAAAACCGCATCAAAATCCGTTGCGTGGTTTAGGAGGAGTTAGCGGCCATACAGACATACAGACAGACGCGGAAAGCGACTTTAATTTATACTATACTAGCGACCCGCCCGCCCGGCTTCGAACGGGTGTAATTTACGTGCGAAGCCGGGGCGGGTCGCTAGTTATATATATAAACCTTCCTTGAAAATATTTCTAACTGATGGTGAAAACCGCATCAAAATCCGTTGCGTGGTTTAGGAGTTAGCGGCCATACAGACAGACAGACGCGGAAAGCGACTTCAATTTATACTATGTAGAGATAGAGATACGAGATTAATGAAAGAATTTCTAATGATAGAAACAAATTAGAATGGTTCAAACCATTGCGAAACTGCGCGACCGCAAACGCGCCCAGATTTATTGCCGTTCAAACGTAGTTTAGTACGGTTATTGTTATATCATTATTACACAGATATATACCCCCTGTTTAGGTTATGGATGAAATGCCAGAAGTAATCACTCCAAACTGTGCTGTTTTAACGATAGTTTGAGACCACGTAAGGAGTTAGGCGTAAGGCGCCAGGTCTGATCATCCCCACTTTCAATAATAATTAGACATTTTATTTATATTACACGGGAATAACTCACGGAAGATTAAGCCGGTCACTCCGACTATGGTTAAAATAAATAAAATGTGTGAAAACCACGTCAGTTTCTATAATATAATTAGACAGTTGCTCCAGTAGAGTAGAAGGAAATAAAGAGAATGATAAAGAAGCAAAATACTTACTGACATAAGATATTTCCGTGCAGACCAGCAGAAGTTCTAAAGCGGAGTCCCTGACTTCCCAGGACAAGTCATGGAGCTTCATATACATGAGCTTGCCGATGTGGTCCATGGCGGAGCCCGGCTTCGACTCCAGGAGGAGCGACAGGTTCGGTGGGAGGAACTTCCTTACAGTCACCGTGATCGTATTTAACGCGCTTACGACAAACTGGAAAAAAATACAAGAATTAGGCTGCGTTTCCACCAGAGATGTACGAGGAAGATGATCGGTGCACGAGGAAAAAATCGACCAATAGGAGGCGAGGCAAGACGGAATAAAGCGATCCTATTGGTTGGTTTTTTTCCTCACACATTGCTGTTGGATACGCAGCCTGAATCGATTTTTCGTGAAAGTTTCGACAGTAGCTACATTTAGCACAATCAGCCTTTTAATAGTCCACTGCTGGACTTAGGCATACCCCCGAAAGGGCGATTGGGCCATATCCACCACGCTGGCCCAATTGCGGATGGTGGATTCACATATACTCCATTGAATTTCTTCTCCGTACGTATGCAGGTTTCCTCAGAATGTTTTCCTTCGCCGAAAAGCCAATGGGATGAAAATCCGTACTTAAACTTCAAAGAGCTCATTGGTCCGGGTCCGGGGTTTGAACCCGCGACCTCACGCTTTCAAGTCTAGCGATCTCCCAAATTGGATAGCAAAGCTTAGCTACATTTGTAAAGCAGAAACTAGAGCAGAAACAGAACAGAAAACGTGTTGCATCAGCTTTCTTTTACTATACCCAACCGCTAAACTACCAAAAACGGTAAGCAACACACACGTAAGTGTTTGTTGATTTTTTTTTACTCACACTAAGAAACTTGCAGCGACACCAATTAACTAACTTATAGTCCACATTCCACATGCAGAAATAAAATAAACCGGCCAAGTGCGAGTCAGGCTCGCGCACTGAGGGTTCCTTACAATCATAAAATTCAATAACGAAATTACAAGTTATAACAGAAACTTGTCACCGACTCGCACTTGGCCATTATTTATTAATTGTTGTTATACTTTAGAGTGTGTACTATAATCATGCTACACTGAGGTGAGGCCTCACCTTGCCTTGGCCTTGCTCAGCAGTGGGACAAAATAGGCTAGCAAAAAAAAGTTCCTTTACCTTTGTAGTCAAATTCGATCTCTGCAGTATATTGTACACAACAGTATACAGGCATATGACTTCGATGCTCTCGTGCCAGTTTATGTTGTGGTATTTCACCAGACAGCACACTGTTTCCATGACGTATGTCATTACCAGAACCTTGTCATGGTCGTCCTCGTATTGGTGGACTCCTTGCTGCTGTTTCGCCACTCCGAAATCGTCTATGGGATCATACTCTCGAAGAATGTAGAATAGCGCTTGGAAAACTAAATTCGCTTGCTCGTCGTGCAAATGGTTCTTTAAGCACGACAGCTTCTTTACGCTTTGTACGACAATCTGCATAGTGTCTAACTCTTCGAGCAGAGATCGTAGTGAGTATGCCGCTTTCGCCGTATGCTCGCACGAAGAGTTTAGTAATCTCACTATGTAGTCTTGCAACATCTCGTCCGAGTTGGCGTCAGCTTTGCCCATTTTTACGAACACTATCAACGGAACTAGGCACATGAAAAGCATTTGGTTTCTCAACACTAGCCGTCTCTCTTCAGTCACCCATATGACGGTCTCCTTGTCCTTGCAGACTTTATAGCAGATCACGTTGCAAGCGGTACAGAAAGCCAAAGCCAGGGAAGCGTTCCGTCGCTGCACTAAAAACTGTATAACGTTAAAATAAGTGACGCTTAGCTCCACGAAATCTTCATACGTGAATTTGACTCCCGGTTCTGCCGGTTTGTTCAGGAAAATTTTCGCGAACACGAACCAGAATATGAGTTTCGATAGAAGCAAGCAGCTTTCCTCTCTGCGCATTCTATCAAAAACGACGTACAGGTGTGTGTTAATCTTCAGATCTCTGACTAACGTGTCTAGGAGAATGCTGTATTTGTCGATTCTGTGTTCTGTGGAAACTATGGCTAAAAGAATGTTCAGTGCAGGATCTAAACATTTCGCTAGTTCATCTTCTTCCTCGCTCGACAGACATTCGATGTTCAAGAAGTCGTACTGGTCAAAAATCTTAAGAACGAAAGCGAGAACCACCTTGATGCTCGTCTGATCGCAGAGGTCGTTCAATCTCCATAGGAATGCTGCTGCAAATGAGTAAGTCTGTCTGACAACGAACACCGTTTGTTTTTCATTGCACAAACTCAGTATCTCTTTCCAAACGCCCGTCTCAAGAAGCCAGGATATACCGGAGTTGTGTTTGACTATACCTAAAACGACTTCCATAGCTGCGACTTTCAAGCTGGGGTTAGTTTTCGGCGAGTTGATTTCTTCAAATCTTTTGAGTATTTGTTTCCCTTGTTTGTAGAATATCTTGGTGAAGTGCAGCTCTTTAGTGGAGACGACTGCCAGGAACCTTGTGAGGAACACCTGGACGGAGCTGTGCGCGTTTTCAATATAGTCCCAGGAGTCGGAGATTAAGTCTGATACTATTGGCATCGTGCATATCTCTGCCATATCTGGAACAATAAAAAATTACAATACTGTGAGATCTTCGATCAGATCTTCCCAGCACCAAGAATAGGCGAGAAAAGGCTTACCAATAGGCGAGTTGGTGGTCAAACGCGATAAAATAGGCATAAATGCAGTTGAAACGCTAGGAAATAAATGCTATGTTCTGTAAGTCGGTGGTGAATTGACCGACAGCTGCAGTGGATAGTATAAGGCTTAATGATATCGTCGCCAGAAAGGCAGAATTACTGAAGCGCCAAAATAGGCATATTGAGTTATATAGATATTCGGAATCAGCGTTTTTTTCTGCGTCGATCAGTCTGGGTCCCATAGCGATACGAGCACTATTTTGGCGTTTCAGTAAAAGGAAAAAAGTGTTTTTTTCATCAACCAGAGTCCTTAAACGACACTTTTTTGGCATTTTATTCGTGCCTGTCACCTAAGTAATTTTGTTTTCCTGCAATAAATTACAAGTAAATTTAAGTAAATTTGGCTTCCGGCAATTTAACAGCTAATATTTTAGAGTTATAAGTAATTTTGACTATAAATATTTGAATCAAATGGCGGTTAAGAAATTTTGCTTTACTGTAAATTGAAGTCATTTTTACTTAAGCGCCACTATATCACAAACCAGCAGTCCATTTATTATGGTTTGTACTTCTGGACATAGAAAATGACAAATTAATAAAAGTTTACCTTGACGTCATCGAAATTCTTGTGCTTGGAAAAAAGTTATGAATTAAAAACGAAAAAAAAAAACTTAAAACGGATTTTTCTCGAAATGGTCATTTGGAGCTTCAGTAAATTTGCCTTTCCTGCGACGATATGCATATGATATCCAACACACCATAATAATTATATTTAAAAAAAAGAGCTACTGAGCTAATGAGCCGCCTGGTGGTAAGCGATCACCGTCGTCTTAGATACCTGTACCAGTTTATGACTTTATGTCCTCTAGAGGGCGCCATATTCAATTTAATGTGACGTCACCAGCGGACGATCAAGACGCTTTCAACGATACCTCATTTGTCAAGTTTTGATAAGTAGTTTAGTACTACACTGCGTACATACATACCAGTCAGACTCATAAGTTCATAACTATCCTTTTCGCTTCGCCGTAGTAGGGTAGAAAAAATTGGATGTTATAGAGTTCAATGACTGGCTGATTATCGAAACCTTGGGAAGAAACCCGTACAAATATGCACTAGCGAATCATGCTACACAAACCTTACATTTTAAAATAAAATCATCGGTTTCTTTACATCAGTAGTTCATACAAACTTGCATGGTCATTTTGAGAATTTAACCTGGCAGTAACTGGCGAACTATTTTAATAACCAAATTCAATTAACGGGTGCGACCTAAAATCAGATAAACAAGGTAGTTAAAGTTAAGTTAAGGTGGCGTGGCGGGTGCGAACGCATCTGGCCTAAGGACTATTAGTTAGTTTATAGGTACAGTACCGACATAGCTGTTAAACTTTGCAAGTTGAAGTGGCAATGGGCAGGCCACATCGCTCGAAGAACCTATAACCAATGGAGAAGAAAGGTATAGGTGACTATAGTCACCGCGTTACCAACTGAGTCGTCGAGCAATAAGCGTCATACCATAAGACCTGTAAGTGCGAGCGAGATAGACAGATATGAAATGTGGGTGCGAGCGAGATGAGATGAGCAATGATATATGACCTGACGACTCAGATGGTAATGCGTTTAGTATAACACAGTGTGACAGTGTTAGTCAACTATAAATAGTTTGTTATATTACATTTGTTATGCATACGAACTTTATTTAAACTAGATAACATTGTGTGTATTATCTAATCTGACTTATCTATTATTTCTGTACAAAACAAACGTTTCGCAGCTTTACATTTTGGAAAAAAAGACGTGTTAGGAATTGATATGACTTATTTTACTGCGCAAAAATGTTAAATTCATCATCATCATCATCAGCCAGAAGACGTCCACTGCTGAACATAGGCCTCCCCCTTTAACCTTCACACTGAACGACAGCCTGCCTTTTGCATCCACTGGATGCCAGCGACTCTCACTATGTCGTCGGTCCATCTAGTGGGAGGCCTACCTACGCTGCATCTTCCGGTTCGTGGTCTCCACTCAAGAACCTTTCTTCCCCATAGGTTATTGGTTCTTCGAGCGATGTGGCCTGCCCATTGCCACTTCAACTTGCAGACTTTAACAGCTTGCTGTTGGATCGCCTAAATTAGTTGTTATTGTACGTAATGACTCACAATAAAAGAAGTATTTAATTCATTGCATATTATCTTAGGTGCCTATAAAAAGTGAAGTGATATAAGATGTTGTAATCTTTCGGTTTGCACGCGCCACACGTGAATTAATTGGCAAGCAAATCTTCACGAGTTTGACAAGTAACAAAATCTAATTAGATAGGTAAATAATACATAGGTAGGCATCCACTGGATGCAGATTGTTCATACCACTCACTAAACTAGTGAGTGGTATGACAGAATCGACGCCTGTCTCTATGGATTAATTTTTGCAAGGCCGTTCGGACATAAGGTGACCAAAATATCGGATGCTCTTAGACTCGAGCAGCGTCACCACGTGCACGAACTAAGTACATAATGATAAATAGATAAGAAGCCTCGGTGTCTGAAGCGACGCGACTGATAAGAGTTACCAAGTGAAAACTTACTCAAGTCACACAGTGAATCTTCACCGATGATTGGCATTTTTTAAATAAACCTACCGGAACTTATGATATCTTGTTGACATAGAGTAAATAAAATCAGTGATATTTAATACGATCACGAAATGCCCGCCATAATTCTGTCTCAATTTCGCTTGTGGCAATTTCTATTAGCGAGAAGTGGATAGAAATTAGTGCCAACTCAGCGACTAATAATACTATAACCTGTAGGACAAATCAGTCCCACACTCGAAATAGATATGTGTAGATATTATCCCAGAATTAACTACTATACTAGTTGATCGCATTATTTCAAAATTCTCAGTCAACATTTACAGCGGGGAGTGTTCTGAAGAACTGTTTGATCTGATGCCGGCGTCACGGTTTTATCATCGTACTAGCCGCCACCGCCTGAAGGCTCATCTACACATCATAGATCAGTGGAAATCGCACACTGCGATTCACACGATCTGTCTTGTCTCATACCTGCAAAATGTGGAATGAGCTACCTTCCGCGGTGATTCCGAGAAGCTACAACATGGGGTTCTTCAAAAGGCGAGTTAATAGAGTCCTTAAGGGTCGGCAACGTATTTGTGATGCTTCTGGTGTTACAAGTATCTATAGGCAACTGCGACTGCTTACCATCAGGCGACCCGTCTGCTTGTTTGCCAACTATGGCATTAAATAAAAAACTGTCATCAGCTGTTTTTATCGGCTGTGGTATCACCAAGGTGGCTTTATAAAGTCCTTAGGTATCACAGAATAAAGAATAGTTACCATTGTGAACGTGCGTTTGATCTTCCGCGTTCAAAACATAAAAACTTACTTTACTATTTATCATGGTTCTGTTAATTTTTATTGATTTAAGCCTAGAACACACTACAACTTTAATTGACAAACAGCAAATTAAAAGGGAACGTGACTATGAGAAATGCCTCTTAAATAAATAATGTTATAAACATCATCTAGGTAAACCCTTTGTAAGGTATAGTATCATCATCATCATCATTTCAACCATAGGACGTCTACTGCTGGACATAGCCCTCCCCCATCAATATCCAAAAGTGCCAGTTGGGAGCGGCCTGCATCGAGCGTTTCCCTTTGGTCTCTTTTAGATCGTCTGTCCATCTTGTGGGTGGACGTCCAACGCTGCGCTTACCGGTCCGTGGTCTCCATTCCAGGACCTTTCGGCCTCATCGGCCATCTGTTCTGCGTTATATGTGCCCTGCTCACTGCCACTTCAAGTTGCTAATCCGGTGGGCTATGTCGGTGACTTTCGAAACCAAGTCAAGTCTAGTATTATAGTAATTAAAACACTCAATGGACGCAAAGTAAGCGTCAACTATAAGTATAGTAATGATTAAAAAAACTGATATGCTTCGGCTGATTTTATTCTCGCGTGACTTTTTTCCACAGCTAGAATGATGCCGAAACTGACTTAAATATGATAGGTTTTTTGAAGGTATTAAAAAGGACCATAGATAAACTGGAATATCGCACTCGTTTTACCTATATCTAATTAGTCCAATTGGTACTATAGTCACCGCGTTACCAACTGAGTCGTAGGGCCATAAACGTCATACCATAAGACCTGTAAGTGCGAGCGAGATAGACACAATATGACATGTGGGTGCGAGCGAGATAGACAGACAATGATTTATGACCTGACGACTCAGATGGTAATGCGTATAGTAAAGTTATGAAATTAAAGGTCGGGTCGGGATTCTGAATCTTATCTATCGCTACTGATAACAATGACGTAGGAAGTGTAAATTCTACTGAGCAGAGTAAATATTATTGTTCACATTCAGTAAAAATTGGAAGAAAACTACTAACACTAAAATTGCGCTCGTCACTATTTAGGGTTCCGTAGTACAACAAGGAACCCTTATAAGTTCGTTCTGTCCGTCTTTCCTAATTCTTTAGAACCTCCTATAATTATTAAGATAAATGCATAAAATTTTTCACTATTACAGGTTTAGTTATAGATCTAAAAAAAAGTATCAAAAAAGTTTAATTTTTAATTTTAGTGATGCCCCTGGTACATGTGAAATGAGGATGAATTTGGGTACCAACATCTATATGTTAGTAAATCAATGAATAAATCAGTAGAGCTCACATAGATTAAAACCAATCTTTTGTACCTCTTCGTAAAACTGGCCATGTCATACATCTTTGGATCTACTTTAACATATCATGATGATTCACATCCTAGCTTACTTCACAGATTATGTAATAGTTACTACTGTTGTGCAATTTAACTTATGGTTTAAGTACAAAATGTGCTATGTAATGATGATGTTGTTAAATAATACAGGAAAGACAAGGTTGCATGACAAAGCTTCATTCAGATTTAAAATATCATGTTGGGTGCAATGCAACCTTCCGCGATGTCTCTGAGAAGCTACATGGGGTACTTCAAAAGGCGAGTTAATAGATTCTAAAAGGATCGGCAACGTAGTTGTGATGTCGCTGGTGTTACAAGTATCCATAGGCGACGGTGACTGTTTACTTTTAGGCAGCCCGTCTGCTTGTTTGCCATACACAGCATTAAAAAAAACGAAGGTGTGACGGACGGCGATGGTACTTCACGTCGGAATTTGAATAGAAACAATACAGACTTTACTTAAAAACGCAACTTAAGTTAAGCGATGCTTAAAATTTATCTGTCAACTTCTCATTGTCGGAAATTGTCACACGTGAAAACGAGACAGTGCAATTTTAAGCATGTTTAACTTAAGTTTGGTTTTTAAGTAAAGCTGTAATTGTATTAGGACATAATTATTATCTCCTTTGTTTATCTGATCTGAAGATAAGAAAAACAAAAGCCTAATTTTTATTAAAAAAATTATATTAATTTTATTTTTAGGCTTCTTAAACCATAGATATGTGGCCGGAAACGCCTAAAGACTAATCTGAAAAGAAGTGATGTACTGGGTAAGATATGGGTATTAAAATAATATTGACGAGGCTTTGCCATCTGTCTATTATTGACTCTGTGATATTGATATTCTTATTAGGTTTCCTAAACCATAGATATGTGGCCTGAAACGCCTAATAACTAGTCTGAAAAGAAGTGATGTCTACTAGGTAAGATATGGGTATTAAAAAATATCCAAGAGGCTTCGCCATCTGTCTATTATTGAATCTGTAATATTGATTTTCTTTTTAGGCTTCTTAAACCATAGATATGTGGCCTGAAAGGCCTAAAGACTAGTCTGAAAAGAAGTGATGTCTACTAGGTAAGATATGGGTATTAAAAAATATCCAAGAAGCTTTGCCATCTGTCTATTATTGACTGTGATATTGATATACGTAGGAGTACCATGACTTTCAAAATTGTTATCAGCAGACCGACACAACGTGAATGTCTCATTGTCATCATTGGGTCATTGCCCATTAAAAGCCTTGAATTGGCTTCAATTTAATACTTTGCCAGCCTCACAATCATCATGTTTGTCCAATAACCCGATAAATGATTGGGCATATGTTTTGAATATCACATGAAGAAAACTCATTGACTCAGGCATCTTATGTGCTTTTCAGTTGTTGTTCTGAAAGGTATTGCGTTTGCTTTGTTCTGATATTTATTTTTAAACTAGCTACGCCTCACAGTTTCACCTATGTTATATAATTCCTTGAAGGAACCTCCTTGGTAGCGACCCTTTGATTTAGATGACAATTTCTTTTTTTGTTGTCTGATTTATTATGTCAATGCATAAGACATTAATTCTTGCCGTTCTATATAAAATGTATGGGACAGTGAATTTTCTACATAATTTATTTTTTCATGATTTATTCCAATATTTTAATACTTATTCTGCTGTTCAGGGTGGAGAGGAATCTAATAAATCAAAGATCATGAAAATCGATCCAGCTATTCTTGAGTTATAAAATTAAATGGTGTATACGACTTTGTTTTATATGTATACTAGCGACCCGCCCGCCCGGCTTCGCACGGGTGTAATTTACGTGCAAGCCGAGGCGGGTCGCTAGTTATACAACATATAAACCTTACTCTTGAATCAAATTTTCAAATCAAATCTATCTATTAAAAAAACCGCTTCAAAATCCGTTGCGTAGTTTTAAAGATTTAAGCATACATAGGGACAGACAGACAGCGATAGCGACTTTGTTTTATACTGTGTAGTGATAGATATACTTTAGCTGTAAATGTAGCTATAAATACACAGGAAACATACTAAAATAAAAATAAAAAAATATCTATATTTTCTGCCTCACTGTACATTGTACAAATGCATTAGACGAATTGGGAAAAGGTTGAGATACAGCATGAAACTAGTTAAAGAAATTGATTAGATGCACAAATTGATGTACCATTGAATGCGACCTATAGAGATAACAACGAAATAGTTAGTGTGACGAAAAGGCGTTGGAACCACCACACTTATATCCAAGTAAACACCACAAGTCGTACCTTAAATGTCATATTTCCAATACAATTATGTTAACTTATGGTTATTTGCGGGATATTTACCGTGAACATGGTGCATGTAACTGCTCCGAAATATCGGGAGCTCATTCCACAACCTTACCACGGTAAATACCCCGTAAATAATCATATAACTTTAGTGAACAACCATGATAAAAATAAAATTATGATTAATCGTCATAATTGAATTCAGCTAAAATCAGTCTGCTCAATGGGTGCCGCTACAACATGTGTCAGTTTGAAACGAAAATGGGTATTTGTGCAATACTGAGTTGTAAGAAGACTGCTGTTGGCTGACAGAATAAAGATAATTCTTTTAACTTTTAGCTATGAAATATTTGACATGCTTAGTTTTCATACAGTTTGGACCGCTTGTGAAGTCTACTTAGATATAGGTCTGTGGTCGGTACCATTTTCGTGTTACCTACCTTTAATTGTAATATACATATTTAAATTGAAAATTAGGCTCGTTTTCATATAACTAGCTAGCCCATGTGGTTATTTTGAAAAAGAGTTTATTTATTTATCCATAGGAGAGGGTTACGCATCTTAAGATAAATAAATTTAAAAAAGCTTAAATAACAATATTAAACTAGGATAACTAAAACATTAAACCAGACACTCAAAAACCTGTGTTGTAAAGTTAATTACCTGGATCAGAGCAGTTGCTGAGCTTATTGATTAAACTATCGGCGTAATAGGTGTTCATCACATAATTCGGCTCCACAATCTTCCCAAACAACAACTTCAATTTGTTTATAATACGCACTCCTTCCATTGTTACCTACTTGTTTAAACACTAGGATAACAAACACCGAATAGTTTAATACTCATTCACAGTTGAACTGGACCATTATTTAAATTATTATTTGATTTCACAAGTTTCTCAGTACGCACGTAAGATCAAAATAAACTAGACGCAAGGTAATAAAGAAAATTTGACTTGACATGACAGCCAATTGTTTTTTTTTAGGTTATGTCACAGGGTTATGTTATGTCTGACTGGTGAGGGGACGCGACGCAAAATGTTTTCGATTATTTCGATTTAACATGAAAACTCAGCTAAGAGAAAAATTAAGGAGCATATGGGTTTTATTAGGGTTCGTACCCATAGGGTAAAGACGGGACCCTATTACTAAGCCTTCAATGTCTGTCTGTCTTTCTGTATGTTCGTCTGTCCGTCCATCTGTCCATCTGTCCTACCTATTAACGGCTGTATCATTCGAACCGTAATAGATAGTTAGTTAAAATTTTCACAGAATATGTAATGTTACAGCGGGTTAAATAACAAATAATAAAAAAGTCAAAAAGTAAAAACGAACGGGGGCTCGTACAACAAACATATTTTAAGGTATTTTTATATTACAAGTATAACAACAAATAATAAATAATGGCCAAGTACGAGTCGGTGACAAATTTCTGTTTATTACCAAGTTATAATTATATTATAATCGAGTGCCTATAGCAAACTGCGTAGCAATTGCTATAATAACTGGTAATTCGGTTACATACTTGGACAACGTTATTGTATTTTGTGGTGACACGGAACCCTCAGTGCACGAGCCCGACTCGCACTTGGCCGGTTTATTTGAATAAGCTATTGTTAGCTCTAAGCTACTATAACATTTTATCATTATTAACTTCTGCTGTGGCCAGACGGATCGTGGACAAATTGCCTTTCCCCTGCCTGTTTTTTTATATTTTATCGATTAATTTGAGATATACAATTTAGGGACAGCACTAAAGTTTCCAAATATCAAAAACGATTGAGATGTCACTGTCACGATGATTTAAAGTTTTTTTTTAAATAATTATGGACCTGTGATGTGTCATGCTATTACATGAATGTAGTATCCTAACGTCCTTGTGCTAATAAATTATGTCTTCTTTAAGTGTGTTCCTTAGAATATTCGAAGGCAGGAGTTTTTATAATATTGCCACATTCTAATTAATTAACATTTTTAGTTATTCATTATCATTATCAGCCTATCATGGTTCCCACTGCACTGGGAGACAGGCCATATTTTTAGTTTAATTAGACGCCGAAGCCTCTTGTAAATCCTCCACCATATTCCTGGGGCATGAATTTGGCTTAACCGTGATTTACTTTACTTTGCTTGACTCTGAAATTTTACTTTACTTTACTTTACTTGTTTAATATTATGTCGGAAGAACTCTGTATCCATGGTCATAAAAAAGAAACAAAAAAACTTCATTGGTGCATCTCACGTATGTCATGTATGTCATGCGAAGTGAAGTGATTGTTCTAGAACGCGAGTACCTACGCCTGTCAAATCAAATCAAATTTTATTTTATCCGCAGCGCAGCGCAACCAGCAACACAAATTAGCTTTTTCTGCAATTGTTCTGTGCCGCAATTCATTTCAACACTTTATTATTCGTAATTAAATCGAAAAGTTTTATCCCAGAAGGCAGAGCGAAGAAAGTGCTATAGACACAAAGTGTTTTTTCTTTACAAATTTAAAACCGAGTGCTATAAAAATTTGTGCAAGTTGTTTGAAATGCCTCTACGTGGAAAAAGTTTCGTAAGTTCATCAGTATATATCAACTAACACCCTTTGTCTATTTGTTAACGCATCATGTGGCTCCATGCACGTCTCTAACCGGTACGGGCTCCTGCGACGCCCTTGCTACTCCTAGCGTCCGGCTGCGGCTCACTGGTACACTAACCTAGTAAAACGAAGCATTTACATTAACGTGTAAATAGTGCGAGTGCATAGATGAGTTTTAGTTTTGCTTGGTCACAGTTGCAGCACATTTCTGGCATTTGTCCAAGTGTAGTATCCTTGACTGTGTGATATGTAGTGGGATTAATGCGGGAATTAATGCTGGTTGTTGCCATGAGGTCTGATGGAGGGCTCTTTCACAGGGCGGTTGATGCGTGCCTGCTATAACAAGTGTTCCCGAGTGCCTTCTAACAGCCTGCTTTTGAGGTTAGTTGAAGTTTTATGTTTACGTTTTTTGATGGGTATGCCAAGTTTTTGCTACTAAGAAGTTTGTAACTATGAAATATAATTATCATGGTACGTAGTCTAGGGTTAATAGGTTATTACTAGTAAAATTATTATTATTATGATTCAATACATGCACGGGTCTAGCCAGACCTTTGAGAGGCATTGGTGGGGCTGAAGCCAACACCAAGAGGCCCTGTTGAATAAAAAATGTAATTATTATTATTTGCCTGCATCATCCCACTGCAGGCAAATTCAATTCAAATTCAAAATATTTTATTTCGGACAACTAAAAAATCCATTGGGTTAGTACAAACAAAACTTAGAACTATTGTTAGATTAAAAAAAAAAACACAAAAAGAAAAGATTAATATTTTTTCACGCACCCTCGGAACATCTGCACTAATAACGACTGAGTAAGAAATAATGGCCTCCATATATGTCTAAACCCCTTCCCAAATATGACTTCCAATATAAACTTAATCAAATAAAGGCAAAAAAAATTTCAACCACATTGTCATTTGCCATCAGGCAAGATAGCAGTCAAACATTAGCCTATTCCGAAGTAGAAAATATATATAAATCTGATGAAATAAAGTTAAATAATAAAATTAGAATGACTTCACCTTTCAGACTTAGTAGCAATAATCATAGAACCAAAGTGTTGTAGCAATAATCATAGAACCTAATTGTCATGACTCAAATTTCTGCATATTTTTTAATTACCTATTATATTAAATAACTAGCGACCCGCCCGCCCGGCTTCGCACGGGTGTTATTTACGTGCGAAGCCGGGGCGGGTCGCTAATTATATATATAAACCTTCCTTGAAAATGTATCTAATTGATGGTGAAAACCGCATCAAAATCCGTTGCGTGGTTTAGGAGGAGTTAGCTGCCATACAGACATACAGACAGACAGACAGACGTGGAAAGCGACTTCAATTTATACTATGTAGAGATAATATGTTTTGTGCTGCCATGAAAAAGTTTCGATAAACAAGTTTTGCGTAAAGCCTATCTACTGATGTGTTACAATATTTATCTGTAGGACTACTTATCAACATCTCAATATATTCCTGTTACGAAACATGCAATGTTCCGTTAACGGCTTAAACTTGGCATGCTCACCTCAATGTGAATATTGTTGTATTATAAATGTTTTATTCAATACAGTGTTGTTTAAATTATTTCTGCACTGGTCAATGTTGTCTGTTACGCAATAAAAATGCTGTAATTATATAACTACTATCCCCTTGGAGGTACAGCGACCTGCGGCGGTCGCTTAACAACGGTCCGCATGCGGCAAGCGGCCGGGAGCAGGTTGATCGTCACTTGTTGTTCGATCCTTTACTAATTTATACGACAGATAGTAAACAAAACAAGGATGAATTATACAGTGTATTCCAAGTGTCACGCATAAAATTTAGAAAAATCTCGATTTTAGTAACACGCGGCGATTTCGCACAAAATCTCCGGTGGGCCATCTGCCACGCGCGTCAAATTCGCAAAATGGTAATTTGCCGCCTGAAGGGCTATCTAGTCTTATCTATAATCCGTTCATGGAGAAAGAATAATAGGGAAATCAAGGACTGCTCGTGATTGGTCGCAGATGAAGAACATAGGGCACGAACACACTGTGTCCAAATGCCAGTCTCATCTGTCTTTGATGCAGTGCAGATGTGTCTTTTGTGCAGTGCGATTGAGTCTTTAGTGCGGTGCAAACAAGTCTTTTGTGCAGTGCGAACGTGTCTTTTGTGCGGTGCAGAAGTGTCTTTCGTTCGGTGTGGACATGTCATTTGATGCTCTCAGTTTTAGGAAATAATGGTCGCACGGAAATTGCTTTGAAAATAACAGTTCATCACTTATATCCAGAAGAAATTAAGTTTAACCTTAAACAAACTATTAGAAATCAGTAAACAATGATTGCCATTATTATAGTAATATAATTTTATTTAGTAAGTCCCCAAGTCATTTTAGTAAAGAAACTAAAGGTGCATTTTAAATGGAAGTGTTAAACTACAGTTTACCCTGTAGCACTTACACCCCCCTCGGTCATCCATTTGATTCATTTCGTTTGCAGTTATGTGCCGCTCTATGTTGAAGTGTGCATTTGTTGAAATAGTAAAAATATGTCAGTATGTGCAATAAGTGTTTACCTCGCCCCCTGCAGTTTGTGGCTGGCTTTTTTAGGTACCAGCTAGAGTTTAAGGCACATCCAAACTATATATTACTAAAAGGATAGCACTGCAGAACCAGTGCCGAATTTAAAAATGAAAAAAAAAATGCTACACCAGTTTCCCTCAGGATGCAATCGAATAAGTTTAAGACTCGAACAAGAAACTCCCAAACTCAAAGCAGACATTTAAATGCACCATTCAAACAATTCTGCCGGGAATCGAACCTGAGGCCTTCTCATGAGGCAGATGTGCAACCACTGAGTGAAACTGGTAGCTAAATTATATATTTTTACAAGCTTTTATTTAAGTTGCCCTGTTAGTATATAATAATAATAATTAATACTTTTTATTTTTATATAGATTATTTTAATATAATAATATTTTATTATATATATATTTTTTTTTATTATTAGATATATTATGTATGTGTGGGGCAAATCTTGCAACTGAATTTTAGACCAGGGGCTTTACGGACAACTGCTATAGCGGCACCTAATCAGCTCAGTTGGAAAATAACGCGACCGCAAACCGTATCTGGGCGCGATAAGGTTCTCGTTCGCGCGATTTTCCAACTGAGCGGATTAGGTGCCGCAATAGCAGTTGTCCGTAAGGCCCCAGTTATCCTCAACCGATTGAGCAGAAATTTTGCATATATTATCTTTAGTGTGGATGACATTGCATGGTTAGCTACATGGTGTTCAAAATCCAATATTGTGGACCCCCCAAGATGGCGAACCAGCAATTTTTTATGCACCTCCATGATATGGGTATCAAATGAAAGGGTTTCCTGAGAAGAATATGAAAAGCTTGTGTTAAAAAGTATTTTTTTAAATAAATAATTGTTAGTATAGGCTAGAAAGTCATGGCCACCATCACTGTAAAAACCATCTTTATTCTTCATTCAAATTCTTTAACACATCATCCTGAAGAGAGAGAAAAACCAGTGTCCCAGAATTTTTACTACCATCTGAATCCTGCCATCCATAGCCGAAGATTTATAGTAAATCTAGCACCATGTAAAAAAAATATTTCCCCCAAATCTATTGCGAATATTTGGTAATTTTCAGTTCAACTTGACAGGAAACGATTTTATGTGTAGTGTCTGTGTAAAAACATGAAAAGTTATGAAAAAATCTATGCCCTACCTCCATAGCTCCATATTTCGCATACCTCCACAAGGATGTGTGAAATTTACCTAACCAATACTTACCAAAAGTTTGCAAATAGAAAGTTTATCTTTAATTTGCCCACTCTTGAAAGAGAAAGTGTTATGTCACAAACTAAACTTACAGAAGGAGAGTTATTAGTAAAACTCCTGTGTCTCGTCCAAGTCATAAAATATTAATAGACATGACACTCGTAAAACTTTATAAACCATGTTATAATGCCATAAAAATTTCATTCAAATTGTAATTTATAATCATAACCAAGCTGGATTCCATTCCAGTGCATTCTAATGTCAATGACATCCTGCCAATCATTTGGTTGATACAAATTTTGATTAAATTGTTTGTCTCACGTACTCTTTGTGAGTTTTTTTTTTTTTTTTTTACTTTTAATTATATAATTTAAAAACGAAATTATCGAGGATATCCTAGAACTGCGACCACAACCACAACCACCGGAGGATGGGCAGCAGCGTCCTATTAGTACACGGTGAACGCACTGCGATCCCCAAGCCGCCTGCCAACCGTGAGGATTATGACAACACCCTTCTCTAAGAGAGAGGCCGTAATCAGTGTTGCCAAACCCAAAAAACTAAAAATAGCAACTCGCAAAAAAAAAAAACAGTACGAAGCAGTAGGTAAAGTAAAAAGGGCAGATTTCATACTTTTGCTCGTATAATTAAACAATAAACAATTTTCTTAGTTACATACCAGAACTCGCATACATTGTTATATTAATAATCGCAACAACAAAAAACAAAAATCAATGAAAAATATTTTTCAGTTTCATTCTCTATTGCCTCATCTTCAGTATTTACACACCCATTATTATTTTTAAAATCATACACATTTTTGTTGAATTTCTTCATGTAATCCACCTAGTGGTTATCAAAAAATGTTTGCATAGTGTAATAGGTGGAGCTTAAGAACGCTAGTTGAAAAACAGTAATAATTAAGAATAAAACACAAAACAGGGACATCAATGTGAAAACAGCAAATCTACTGTTAAAACAGTAGGGTTGGTAACACTGGCCGTAATATACAGTCTTATTACTATGTTGCGTGCCGTGTATACAACGAGTAGTCCAGCTCCCGCAAGCACCCGTTCACAAGTTGATGCGTGTGCCAGCCATCATTCTGTGAGTGTGATTGCTCTGGGTCTCATCATTTCAGCCCATCATGTTCCCACTGCTGGGACTCAGGCCGTCTCTTAGAGAGAGGATGGGCCCTAATCCACCATGCTGGCCTAGTGCATGCTGTGCATGTTGGTGAATATTCTTTGAACTTTTTTAAAGTTCTTGGACATACTGATTTCCTCACAATGTTTTCCTTCACCTTTTTGAGAGATGGCATCGAAACTGCACATATTTGTCTTCAAATCACGAGTGAATCGGTTTCTTCTAGGCAAGCGTGCTCCAACGTAGACCGCATCATCGCTTAACATCAGGCGTGATGGTGGTCAAGCCTATTATTTATTTAAAAAAAAAACACTTAGGCACTAAATAAGTCATTGGTGCAGGGCCGAGGATAGAACCGGGTGCCGTCTGATAGTAAAGCGCATATGCTACCGGTCCGCCACCATCGCTCATAATCTCTACATAGTATAAATTAAAGTCGCTTTCCGCCTCTGTCTGTCTGCATGGCCGCTAACTCCTCCTAAACCACGCAACGGATTTTAATGCGGTTTTCACCATCAGTTAGATACATTTTCACGGAAGGTTTATGTATATAACTAGCGACCCGCCCCGGCTTCGCACTTAAATTACACCCGTGCGAAGCCGGGCGGGCGAGTCGCTAGTTATATACAATTATCTTATTCTATTACACACAAACAAAAGCCATACACAATTTTTTGGATCTTCGCCTCAGGGCCTTCCCCACCGCCTTGTTCCGGTCTTTGAAGGCAAGCTTTCCTTGGTTTACTTGGCCTTTTAGACACCAATTACACAGATGTCCACCCTCATCTCCTTACACCATTAGTTTCTTTGTAAAGGCTTTTGTGAATGACTCTAGGAAGCTAATCTTTTCAATAGCTACGACTGGTTTCCTTGATTCAGTCATAATAGTGCTATTAACATAAGTGACAGTAATAACAGCTTTATTGTTATTCAATTCCAAGCTACAAGGTCTTATATTCATCCCAGCTACCTGTACTATACTCAGTCCATTTTTTAGCTATGTCACATTAAAAAAAACTAAATGCAAATCTGTGAATTCTTAGCACTTTTATTAGGTTTTAATTGATTGTAGATGGTAGTCGAACTGGTCACACGAATCTGAACACTTTTATACTATCACGGTTGCTCACTAAAGTTATATGATTATTTACGGGAGTTTTACCGTGGTAAGGTTGTGTTTTAGAACATGGTGCATGTAACTGCGCCGAAATATCGCGAGCTCATTCCACAACTTTACCACGGTAAATATCGTGTAAAAATCATATATGTAATTTCTTTTTGAAGTTTGTTGATGAATCAATTGACTACATTTTTACAATGTCATTAGAATTTGCCATGTGAATCGTCACCGCTTTATGGTTGATATTCCGAAAACCCGTACGAAGCGCTTTGATTCCACATTATGCGAATTGCTAGTCTGTGGAATGCGCTGCCTGATGAGTGTTCCCCGATGTTTACAATCTGTGTGTCTTGAAATCACGAGTTAATCCGTTTCTTCTAGGCAAGCGTGCTCCAACGTAGACCGCATCATCGCTTAACATCAGGCGTGATGGTGGTCAAACGCAAGCCTATAATTTATAAAAACAAAAAAAAAGAACTTTCAGAGCTAAAAACTTGGACCTAGTATAAGTGCATCAGAGCAGTATTGTGTCGCGCTAAAATATTTAACAATAAAACATAATGAGTTGATGCATCAATCACGATAAATCATTCAAGAGTTATGTTATTCACGTGTCACCATAATACAAAGACATATTTTCCCACAGACCTTTACCAGAACAGACACCGTGAGTTTACCTACTTTGCGTGTCTGTGGCCTGTTTTTAAGAAGGAACTATGCTCCATCTAGTACGCCGCATAATTCATTTCGATTTCCGCTGTCGAGGCAGTAGCACGGACGTCGCATAAAAGTTAAAAAGTAAAATTTTGAAAACCCCTAATAAAAGAGCTGATAATCTTCAAACGGCTGAACAGGTTTTCTTGAATCATAGCTGTTCTTAGGTATGATCAAGTCCAAGTCACCTTTAAAAAACTAAATCAAAATCCGTTTAGTCTTTTGAAAGCTATTACGATGCCACAGACAGATATACAGAAACACACGTAAAACTTAGAACATCCCTCTTTTTGCGTTGGAGGTTCAAACCCCCGAACCGAATAAAAAACCTTCCTCCTTTTTTGAAGTCGGTTAAAATGCCAAATTGCACCATATTAAATAGGAAAACTCAAAAATAGTTGCCCATGGGAAATACGACTAGAGCTAAATATACCATATAATTGCTATCAGAACGTCATACTTGACGTGCTTGCGGGATCTATCTTGATAATGATCTTTGTATTTTTCTGCAATGCATCACAAAATAGGTGGCAAAATAAACTACAGGCAAGCATTGGTATCATAAGCATAGATAAAAAAAAACGGTTTGATAATAAAGACACACAGTTAGGTGTGTGACACACCTACACATTTTGTCAAACCTTGAATGGCATTGCCAGTGACTGTCGCTCTTCCTATCTTCTCTTAATATTTGTATTGTTTTCCAAAAAGATCTATGACTTTTCTCGACACTTGATCGCATAGCATACCGCCTTTGTAACACGCTCTACCTGAGACACAGATAAAGCAATAGTCACTGCGAGACGAGATGTTGCTTTACTCATCTAACCTTGAGGTATGTTTTTCTTAGAACTGCGCTCTCGCCCCTCAGTCATGTCATACAAATTCCTATGCTGTTGACTTAGCTCATAAGCTCACTGTATTGTTAAAAGGCGTTATGGTGGATATTTGGCACAGAATTTCGAAGCCTTGGGAAAATCCGGCTTGCGGATGCAAACATCGCAATTATGTGTCCCATTTAATGTCGCAACCGCTGTAATATTCAGAATTTATGACGAAGGCAAAACTACGCGAAAATTGCAGCGCTGACCCATTTATCTATACAGAGTGTAAGGGGAACACTCTCAAAGCCAAAAGAAGGTAATTGTGCTCATCATTATGAACCACTTTTAGTATGGGACCAACACTGAAATCGCGAAAAAAAAATATCAGCTGTTCCATACATTTTATCGAGTGTCAATGACCGTTTTCTATAGAACAGCTGATATTTTTTTCGCGATTTCAGGGTTGGTCCCATAGTAAAAGTTGTTCATAATGATGAGTACAATTACCTTCTTTTGGCTTCGAGAGTGTTCCCCTTACACCTTGTATACTCTGAATTCTTAAAACTCGATGTATGACTGCATTTGGTATCTAAATGATTATAAATCATGAAAACCTTATCTTCCAGTTCAACTCTTGGAAAATTACTTTTACTATAAATAGATAGATAACTCGTTATTTTTCACACCAGAAATGACATGCATAGGACAAATAAAACCGGACAAGTACGAGTAGGACTCGTAATCTGAGGGTTTCGTTGGACGGAAACCTTTAAAGCGCGAGTCCAAAAAAACTAAAAACTAACTGAAGTTGAAATATTGAAAGATAAATTTAACTTTGTAGTGCCTTTATTAACTAAACAAAATACAAGCTAAAACTAAAACTACAAATACAGTTAGACTGCCCATAGACCGTTGAAGGTCTAAAGACAATCCAAATGCTCAAGCCCACTACCAGTTGGCAGCGTACCCAGCAAGCTGGCGGCATTACCATGTTGAATGGCAATGCTTATGCGTTGAGCCAGAAACACGCCAGCATTTTGGTCACTTTGTAGTTGACAATAAGGTTCTTCCAAAATCCATATATAACAACTACAAAATGTAAGTTTGTAATTCTAAAACAATATTTTTTATATTATGATATAACTTCAAATTAACAACTTTCAGATTTATTCCTCTATATGTGCTGTAAGACCTTGCCTCTTGCCAAAATGTATGATTCTAGGTCAACGGGAAGTACTCTATAGGTTTTGATTCCCCTGTAAAATCGCAAAATATGTGACATAAACGTTCATATCTTTTGATTGCGTTGACTTTTATTTTTTTACAGCCGAAAGAAACCGTAGACCCAAGTATTTAGTAAAAATTTCAACTTGATACCTTTACGCGTTCTTGAGAAAAAGGGTCTTAATGGACAGACAGACAGACGGACAACGAAGTGATGGGTTCCGTTTTTTCCTTTTGAGGTACGGAACCCTAAAAACCTTAAAACTAGTGTAACAATTAGTGACTCATTCAAGAGACAATTGCGACTTGTATTTTGCTTACCTTGTTACCTTGAGAGGGCTCAAGGCAAACAGGAAAGTACTAAATTCGTGGCTCTTGGAAATTCATGAAATGTTTTTAGGGTTCCGTACCCAAAGGGTAAAAACGAGGCCCTATTACTAAGCTTACGGTGTCTATCTGTCTGTCCGTCTGTCCAGCCAGTTGAAATTTTCACAAAATATGTAATGTTACGGCGGATAAATTATAAAAAAAAAACAAAGTTAAAACGAAAGACAACAGACGTATTTTTTTAACGTATTTTTGTATTAGCTCTAATGTTAAAACGGTAATACGTACAAGCGTCAAACTTGGCATGATTATAGTATACACTCTAAAGTATAACAATAAATAATGGCTAAGTGCGAGTCGATGACAAGTTTCTGTTCATTACCAAGTTGTAACTGGTAATTTCGTTATTGAATTTTGTGGTGGCACGGAACCCTTTATTGCGCGAGCCCGTCTCGCACTTGCCCGGTTTTTTTTCTAGCCTATGTTGTCCCATAGCTGGGTAAAGGCCTCCACCATATTCTTCTATCTATATAAAAACAACTAGTATATAAACAACTGGCGGTCCGTCCCGGCTTCGCACGGGTATATAGATATATAGCCTATGTCACTCGGGGATAGTGTAGCTTCCCAACAGTGAAAGAATTTTTCTAATCGGGTCAGCAGTTTCGGAGCCTATTCAATGCAAACAAACAAACAAACAAATCTTTCCTCTTTATAATATTAGTATAGATAAAATGTCATGGCCAGTGAATATGACAAAACATAATTATGCGTTTATTTCTAAAATATGCACTTTGACATGTTGTGATGACTGTACCCTCTGTGCACTACAAAACTCCAGGGCCCCGATTCTACTAAAGAAATTGTTTTTAAATTGTAATTGATTCAATTTTATTTTTTAAATAATTAATCAATCCCTTATTAAAATGTACATGGTTGTCAGGAGTCTAAATGAACGTGATTAAGGGAGTTAGAATTACTATGAATTCATCATCATCAGCCAGAAGACGTCCACTGCTAAACATACGCATTCCTCCTTTACCCTCCACACTGAACGAAAGCCTGCCTTTTTCATCCACTGGATGCCAGCGACTCGAACTGTTATTGAATAATTGCAGATAAATTTTGGTGAATTATTAGGATTTATTTGATTAGCAAGACTTGTAAAGAACTGTCGCTGTTTTTAGAGAAAAGATCCATATTTTTAAAGGAAGCAGTAGATTTTTGAATTTCAAACTTCACCTTAGTTTAATTTTGACATACACGAATGCAGTAATTAAAAAAGGGTTATATTATAAATGCAAGTTAGAAGCTATGACTGTGACATTGATGGGGCGGAAAGCCGAAATGTAAGTTCACCAAGCCGCAAAGGCCTACAACCACTAACCTAAAGTTATGGCCCGTCCATTCGCCATTTTGAGGCAATTATTTAAAAAATAAAATTGAATCAATTACAATTTAAAAACAATTTCTTTAGTAGAATCGGGGCCCTGGTAGTAGCGTAATGAATGAATCGATCTTGTGGTGTTTTGGCTCGGCCTCGAGTTGTGGGCGGCCTGTAGGTGTCAGCCTCGAATCGCTCGAATCTATCAAACCAACACCACTTAAAACCTTCGACCAAAATAAAATAACTGGACGGGTCCAGAAGTAGTTTTTTTAATATTTTTTTTATAATTGATAATTTTGATGTACTTATATGGGTTAAGCCTGAAACAAATGAATTTTGAATTTTTGAAAAGTAGCGCATTTTTGAAGATTACAAAATGAGCGCCGGCGCTCACTTAATTTAATTCGGTCTCTAGCCGTAAGAAGTGCTAAACGCGTCTATTGTTACATGATAACGAAACATCTGACAAAATTATGCCTTCGTGTGCTTTCCTGAAGTGTAAACATCAAAAAAATCCGCTATCTATTTTTTGTAACTAAAGTACATGGTTCTAATTACACGGAAAGAAAAAAAGTCTCGAATCAAGAGTATATCTATTGGTCAAGAATAATATGGTTTCATATATGGGGAAAACAATATTTTCTTGAATAAAGCAATTTATTGTTTTAGTTGTAAAGCTCAAATCAACATTTTAATGTCTCATATAAAGATGATATATTATCGATAGAAGAATTAAGCAATTTCTTCATGCAAGAGGAAACGGTTTCTTGTTCTTCAAGACTCACAGTTTTCTTGAACAAAGACAGTTAAAGTTTTTGATGCATAGCTATTTTATTTTTAGAGTAAGACAAAACAATTTTTATAGAAAACATAATAATCTTCTAATAAAATAATCGAATTCTGCGCTCAAAATGCAAAAGTCTTAAATGAACAAAATCTTAGTATTAATAGAAGATAATAGTATTTTTCAATTGAGACAATAAGTTTTATTTTAAATACAGTTTTAGTTTTAAAGCAAGATTGTGATAATTATGTTGGAGACTGTTTCATCTTGTTGAGACCGCACCTCATTTTAACTTGAGAATTGGCGTTGTTTAACTCAAAACATGCTTAATTAAATGAAGATTCGATCACATCTTAAACCCAAACAACTGAATGTTAGTACAATGCAACAGTTATTAGAAAGAAATAGCCTTTTAATTTGAGTCAAAAATTGTAACAGCTTCTACTGAGAATTCTGTTGTTTAAACTAATCATAATATTTCTTAATTTAAGAAACTTAAAATTTTATACTGAATAAAATTTCTCTCCTTTCAATACTTTCTACATTTTATTTGAATAATGTCATTTACTTTTCTTTAGTATTTTAAATCTTAAGCAGAGACTAATACTACTTCTGAACTGAGAATATAGATTTTCAAGGTGAGATTATCAATGTTCTTTTCTTGAATAACCAGGGATTTCATACTAAAACTAAATTGATCTCTATTTAAATAATAACCTTTTCTTGTCCTAAGATTTTTTATGTCCAGTCAAGAATAAAAATATTTTTGAATTGAAAATGCATACACTTAAGTAAAGTATTTCTTTATCTTAACCTTAAATAACTGAGAATCTTCTGCAAAGACAAAAGTTCTTAGTTCGAATAATGCCTTTTACTTGCCTAAAGAATGTTTGATTTTAAGTAAAGACTGTTGATGTTTTGATATTAAGAATGTATCTTCTTAGGGAGAGTATGGTATTCTTAGTCTGAATAATTGGGGGTTTCAGATCAAAAACAGATTGATCTTAGGAGAACGATTTCTGTGCGTTATTTGAAGAATATATTTGCTTCTATCAAGATGTTTTGTTGCTTCAAGTAAGTAATTTCTAGATTTGCATTAATAATTCTACTTCTCAGATGAAACTAATAATTTTCTTAATTGGAAAGTAGAAAGTCTCAAAGCAAGACCATAATGAAACACAGGGTTACGCAAAAAGGGTGTACTATCCCGAAAGGGACTCATAGTACTCATCATTATGAATAACTTTTACTCGGGGGGCTACCCTGATTTCGCGAAAAACCACAGCTGTTCCATACATTTCGTCGAGTTTCACTGACAGTTTTATATGGAACAGCTGATATTTTATCGCGATTTCGAGGTTAACAACAAAGTAAAAGTTGTTCATAATGATGAGTACTACGAGCCTCTTTTCGGGTTAATACACTCCTTTCGCGTCATCTTGTGTTTCATTCTGGTCTTGCTTTAAGAATCTGTCATCTGTGCATATTGACAAAAGCTGAAATGCAGTGCTTATAACACATACGCTTATATCACGTCTATAAACACTTGACACATTTGAAAAGCAATACATACAACATAGCAGAATTATCAATACAATCGATTTTAGCTCGATTTAGTTACGACTTACGCCATGGATCAATCTTATTTTAACCCTGACTTTAAATTAAAATAAGTTGTCATTTATCAAAATATTTATTATCATAATACTATATTTTTAAACACGTCAAACACACAATCTTAATTCTTAACTTAGGTACATACAATAAAATTATTCAAAAATATAAGATCAAAAACATAGTAGACTTACAAAAAAGATGCAGTTTTTAAGGGCGTGTTCGCCTGCTATAAGGTATCCATTTCGCACGTTTTAGAGATAACATCTAATTTTAGCAAAGGTATCAGATTAAAAAACTTAAAAAACTAACTTTTCCGATATCTTCGCCAAAATCTGAAATATCAGTGTGAAAATTGCTTTATAACATTTGTAATTTTTTCTGAACAAAATTACTATTTAATTTTACTGTTTTTATACAAACATATTGATTATTTATCTTGACAAAACGTTTAAACTGTGCAAAAGAGAAAGCAAAGAGGGCCTTAATGCTATGAAACGGGACTGCAGCCTTAACATATTAATATTGTGGAAGACTGGTTCAATAACAATATTTTCGAATTGACATATCGAATCAAAGCACAAATTAAAAAAATTTACTCTATTGGCCACTTTTTAGTTGGCCTCAAAGCTATGAAACGGGACTGCAGCCTCAACATATTGATATTGTGGGAGACTGGTTCACTGAGAATATTTTCGAATTTACATATTTAGTCAACAGATAAATAGACTTTACGAAGGTTATGGTAGTTAATAGATTACATTTTGGTGAAAACCAGGAAAATAACAAATAAATCTTTTAAAAAATAAGGCCGGAATATTAGTATGGAAATCAGTTTCCACTCTGGTTCTGTTGGTTGTGGTTCTGAAAACCACGTCAGCGTGGTTTTCACACATTATTAATATCTGAACGGGTGTTATTCACGATCCGGCCTAATATAACGTGAGTAACACCCGTTCAGATATTAATAAGGTCAGGTTTTTTTTGGCCAACTGGTTTCCAAATGGTTCCCCGAACACACCCGTTCGGCTTATTTAACCTTCTACGGCATAACGCCTTGCATAAATAAATAAACTTACATCAATATAAACAATGAGATTCTCGATGCACTCCAGAGTCGAAAATTTTGTTTTTCTGTCGAGTCTCCTTTATGGAGGGATGAGATGACAGGAGTTTCATTTGATCTGGAACCTTCCAATCTGAAAAATAAATGCGAAAAATTATACATAGGTACTTATGTGTATAAGGCTAGTGGCTGGCTAAGTGGCTACCATGCTGTGGTGTAGTAGATAGGTACCGAAAAAAGTATGTACCTAACTCACCATTATCGGTTCCTGTGTTATGCCTTCGTATAAACTTGCCAACGAATCATATTTATTTGTATTAATAAATTTCAAACTGATAATTGTATTTATAAACGTTTGCCACTTTGTATAAAAATTCAAAGTATTTTCCTTGTACTTTTCTTCGATATCCAAATTAATCTGAAATCACACCACACTGATTAATATTATATATGCGATATTTTGCGTGTAAGTTTGTTATCACAATAGCACGGATTGACACACATGCTACATTTTTAGCAGCTTCACGCACTAAGATTTAAAAAAATATATAAACTGTTTAAACAACACCCAGAGATTCTTGAAGAGATAATAATTGTCTTGTTTTTAGTTTACATATTGAGAATAATATTGTTTTTCACTTACTTTACCACTAAATGAGTGAAACTGCTGATCAAAACTAATAAAAAAACATACCTACCTATACTCAATGCAATAATTATAGTTAGTTGGCTACCAGTATACATCCAAATCAAATTTGGATGTATACTGGTAAAAATAAATTCAAAATAAATGAAATACTAATTATTAGTAGGTGTAACTTACCATGTGCAGTAAAATATTATATTCTTCAATTTTGGATTTAACCAAAAGTCTGTGGCCAATTAAAGGGCATAGCTCTTTGAGAAAATCATCACTTAGATGTTTTAGTTGGTATTGCTGAATTACATTTTCTGGAAGAAAAAAAATTTATTAATAATCAATGTCATCATCTCAGCTGTAGAACGTCCAATACTGGACATACGTCTCCCCCATTGACTTCCTAGAGTGGTTTGAAGCGAAAACTTACCTATAAATCTGTCTATAACAGACTCCGGAACTCCCCATTTGTGCAATATAACTTCTATCGAAGTTTCATCATCAGCCATCTGCATTAATATCACAACAAACGAATAAGAAGGTTAATAATCACAAAGTAAACTGTAACAGTAGAAAATGAAACAACACACGATCACACGATTTTTTGCAGAGACAACTTACGATAGTTTTTTTGGTTCAATTCAATCCTTGGTGTACGTTGAATATGGATCACAACAGCTCTGCTTAATAAATTACATTAATTGGAATTTATATTAAAATGTATTCGATACGATTCACAACCCCACTTGACGCGACAGGACAAATCAGAGAATTGGCGAATACAGGGTTGCCAGCTCCGAAACATTTTCCTTTATAAATGGTAAAAATTCTTTAAATTCATTCAAAACATTAAACGACTAAATTAAAATTATAATCGATTCAATCGAAGCGATTAGAGAGCTCGAGTTGACAGCTCTCGGGGTTTTGTATAATATGCGCGAATGGGTGATCGATCTGTGGGAACTTCGGTGATCGCACGTGACTATTTTGGGCGGGCCTGACTCATACTTGGCCCGTTTTTTTTGTTAGATACCTATACTACAGATTGTGCACTATAATAGTACAAAGTTTGAGCCTTGTACTTATTACCGTTTTTGAGATATGAAAAATACAAAAATACCTTTTCAAATATGTTATTTTGTATGGGACCCTTCATTTTTGACTTTTTGTTGTTTTTGTTTAATCCACCGTATTCTGCAAAAAAATCTACCAGCTCTATTACCTACGGTTCACGAGATGCAACCGTTTAAAGGTCAGACAGACAGACAAACACCGGAGACTTAGTAACAGGGTTCCGTTTTTACCCTTTGGGTATGGAACCCTAAATTACTAATTGCTAACAGCTCGTATATTACAGACATTGCTTTAAACTATCACGGTTGTTCACTAAAGTTATATGATTATTTACGAGAATACTATACGCAGTGATACAGTGAGTGTGTTTTGTCGGGACTTGTGTTTTGTTCGAGTTCGAGTTCCAGTGATAACCGTAGCAAAAGACTAAGAAAGAGGGTAGATCGTTATGTCTGCACCTAACTTTTAAAACGTTCGACTAACCACCCGCATTCCTCAGTCTTCCCGTGAACATGGTGCATGTAACTGCGCCGAAATATCGGGAACTTATTCCACAAACTTACCACGGTAAATATCCCGTAAATAATCTTATAACTTTATTACGGTCATGTACAATACATGGGGATTTTACCCTGCAGTTCAAAACGGAGCGAGTACTCACTTCTTTAGTGCGTGAGGGTAGATAGACGTGCGGAACGCTATCTATCTCTTTCAAATGAACGGTCTCAATATCTGTATCTACACTATTAGGTACACACTATAATCTACACTTCAACACACGTTTTATAAGGAGGTAAAGTTTGTGAGTTTGTGTGTAATGGGCAAAGTCCGGAACTACTGGTCCGATTATAAAAAAATATTTCACGCATAGAAAGCTCCACTATCCCTGAGTGACATATTTGGCTATGTTTTGTTCACAGCGCGGGTGAAGCTGCAGAAGAAATCTAGTTTACAATAAAGTAACATAAATGTTCAGTGAAACCAATCACAGGAATAAAAGCTGATACGTTATGTTGTATATTTTCGGTACGTGTCAATAAATTGCGGCCAGTATTACAAACATGGATGAATTGTACGACCTGATATTTGTACCTGTATTATTGGTTGTGCTTACCTAGTCATGATTCAAAAAACTCTTTCACGAATACAAAGATACACTCTCCTCGAGTGACTTAGATTATGTTTTATTGACAACGCAGGTGAAGCTAGAGGGTTATAATCTCAAGGGTGGTCCAATATAAATTAATTATTCCACCCATAAGGGTAGAAAGCAGAGTAATCTTTCAAGTTAAACAATAGTCGGTTTTTTAGTTTTTTAACCTGGGTATTATTTTAAACTGTTCTGTTTCACACTTTGATTGCGAAGAAATAGTTTCTTAATATACTTTTAGGTATTAATGCACATTCTCTTCTGAAAACTCGCACTTTCCTTAAAACTAGGGAATTTATTTTAGATATGACAACACTCATTCGTCCCCCCCATCCTTCCGTTGCCGGTTATAGTCACATACTCTATTAGTCAAGACATTCGATTTACATCTAAGAATCAATTATTCTTGGATGAAGAAACGCGACTTTCAACTTCTACTAGTTATAGATAAGTTAATACCTACTAAGTAGAATTTTAAAAATATATATAGAGTTCACAATTGAATGGTTTATAACGTGTAACAATTGTAAATTTTTTGAGTTGGTCGACTATTACTCGTTATATTATAATAAAGCCTACTTATCAGTGGTAGAGAGCCCTATGATAATTAAATTACTATGGAACCCAGATGGAGATATGGAAAAAAAAATGTCCTTATCAAAACGTGTTAAGGTTCAATTTTGCAATAAAATCTACAGCTGACTACTGATAAAACGATATTTCAGATTATATAACTAATATCAGCTAGTAGTCAAGTCAGCCATAAAATTACTGCAGATGCCTTAAAATTCAAAACCTAATAGTAAACCACCAAAATTAAAGCGTATTTAGTGAATAAAATTGCTTTTCAAGTTTAGACACCTAATATTCAATGAAAAATCATAGCGACAGTGCAAATAGATGATCGTAGATCATAGGCATCCTAAAACGCAGTTAGTTCGTAGGTTTGATTATTTAACTATCAGAGATCAAAGATTCTGTTCAATGGTAAATTCTACCGCTATTTACATAAAAATAAAGTCTGTAAAGGCTGAGCACTGGTGCAGGGCTGACAATCGTTTTTTTACCTACTCGAGTTATCGTCGAACAAACATAGGTAGGTATAAAATACGAACTCCGATTTGTCCCCTTAGACTAAAAGACTTTCGCTTTATTTTATTTAGTGGCCTAAATATATTTAGCATAATGGGGATTCTTAGTAAATTCGCGGTGTAAGATCCAGATAAAAGTATCTAGGTTTTTTTTATTAACTGGAGAAAAATTTCAATTCTTTGAACTTTAAAGAGATATATAGAGGATAATATATATTTAACTAATGAAAAAAGTATAGACAAATTAACCCATACTATTATAGAATAAAATTAGGCATAAAATATATACACTTATTAAAAAAAATATTAATATATTTTCAAATATTGGTTACATACGTTATTTCGGCCCTTACTTAAATATTCTTAACTTGTTTACAAACATTTATTTATTGGAACAATATACGTTATTTGGGCAGTTAATTGGTATAAATGGGTTGATTATTTTACCTTTTATCAAGTAATTAAAAATAAAAATTCTCAAACAAATAATTTGCATTCTTAGTTGAACAATTCCATACTTGTTCCCAAAACACAGATAAATCTTGGCTAAAAACGTAAGACGATCTTGCTTAAAATTATTTTGTTTTTTAGTTTGACGCTAGTAGTTAAGTAATCCAATTAAAATTGTCTCAAACTAAACATGTATTTTCTTAGAATAAAATGTATGTCTATCTTATTTTGCATCATATAGGGATTCTTAATTGAAATATCCAATACTTATTCCCTCAAAACAGACAAATCATGGCTAAAAACATAAGACTATCTTGCTTAAAATTATTTTGTGTCTTAGTACGATGTTAGTAGTTACTTAATCCAATAAAAATTGTCTGGAACTAAACATGTATTTTCTTAGAATAAAATGTATGTCTATCTTGTTTTGCATCATATAGGGATTTTTAGTTGAAATATCCAATACTTATTCCCGCAAAGCAGACAAATCTTGGCTAAAAACATAAAACCATCTTGCTTAAAATTATTTTGTGTCTTAGTATAACGCTAGTAGTTACTTAATTCAATAAAAATTGTCTCGAACTAAACATGAATTTTTCTTAGAATAAAATGTTTGTCTATCTTATTTGTATCATATAGGGATTCTTAGTTGAAATATCCAATACGTATTCCCTCAAAACAAACATATCTTGGCTAAAAACATAAGACCATCTTGCTTCAAATAATTTTGTTTCTTAGTATAACGCTAGTAGTTACTTAATCCAATAAAAATTGTTTCAAACTAAACATTTATTTTCTTAGAATAAAATTATTGTCGATCTTATTTTGTATCATAGGGATTCTTAGTTGAAATATCCAATACGCATTCCCTCAAAACAGACAAATCTTGGCTTAAAACATAAGACTGCTTTACTTAAAAGTATTTTATTTCTTAGTTTGACGATAGTAATTACTTAATCCAATAAAAATTGTCCTAAACTAAACATTTATTTTCTTAGAATAAAATGTATGTCTATCTTATTTTGTATCATAGGGTTTCTTAGTTGAACAATCCACTTCTTATTCCCACAAAACAGACGAATCTTGGTCTAAAACATTCAGTTACCTTGTTAAGAATTAAATCGATTCTTACTTTAATGCCAAAATACTTACTTAACCCAAAAAAATATATCTTGAACCAAACAAGTGTTTACTTAATAGGAAACGTAACCCTATCTTATTTTGAATCATTTTACATTATTAATTCAATACTTAAATTTACATCAAAATAAAAATATTTTTCTTCATACGAAATTTATTTTTCTTTAAATAAGACGTTCCTACTTTCCGATTTATGAGAATAATACATTATTTAAAGTAAGACAATATTTTTTTGAATCTAAAAGATATTCTTGAGTTAACAAGTTAAAAGTTTTAGTTAAAGTCAAATGTCACAGGTTCTGAATCAAAGTTTTATAGTTCTTGGTCCTATACATTATATTCTTACACTAAGATACAAAAAAATCTTAATTTGAAAAAAATATAAATTGTTTACCCAACACCCAGATATTCTTGAAGGAATAATAATTGTTTTGTTTGTAGTAAATATAATGAGAATAATATTGTTTTTCGCGAAGAGTATCAGTTTTGTTGTTCTAAGACATTATTATTAATTCAAGCATTTATTTACTTGATATTAAACAATATTCCTGAGAATAAAAATATTCTTGGTCGGAAACAAATTTCGCGAGCATTTTTTTCCGTGTAGGTGTTGAAGTATATGTCCAACGGTTTTGCCTCGTTTTTACTGAGCAAGTTCAATGGTTATGGCCCGTCCATTCATTTTATTTCTGTCGAAGCTTAAAACTGCTGAAATTACTATCCCCTTACAAGACATTCGACTTTTACCCCCTTATGCCCGGGATACACGAGGCTAGTTTTTCAAGCTAGGATAGCAAGCTAGTTCTCCTTGAAACTGTCTTGGCTAGCTGACCTGGCTTGGAATATGCTAGTTCTGTTTACATGAGGCTATATTATTTTAAGCTAGTATTATTGCTGTGACCGAGGTGACCACACGTCCAAAATGAACTGCACGCGAAAAAAAACACTATTCGACTGAAACAGTTACTTCAAAAACTGTGCCAATTCGCACTAGACGAACTAGAAGAAGAATTACAGAAACGGGTGAAATCTCAAAAACACGTCGCGGAGAAAAACAAACAAAACACGTGGTTACTGCTTACGAGTCAACTGACAACTAGCTTCGCCGGCCACATGAAGCTAGTACACAAGCCAGGATAGTAAAATCAGTGGTGGGGGGCGCTACTAGCCTAAAAAATAGAACTCCATCCTATTTAAAACTGTCCTGGCTTGTCAACTAGCTTACTAGTTTACTAGCTTATAAATGAAGCTAGTTTTGTCTACACGAAGCCAGAAGTACTAGTTTGCTAGCTTACTGACACTAGCTTGCTATCCTAGCTTGAAAAACTAGCCTCGTGTATCCCGGGCATTACTAATAAACGTGGAGTAGTCTTGGCATAGCTACGCCGTGTTTTGTATTCTTCTCTCTTTCAAAAATTTTGAACTCGATCGAAAAAGACAAAAGACGGAGTAACTATGCCAAGGCTACTCCACGTTTATTAGTAAGGAGGGTAGAGAATAGAGCGACAACTTATTTGTAGAATTAAGTAAATGAAAGGAACTAAAATCTTCGATCTTTCGTACTTTCGGTTTCGTTCAGAAAATACGATAGTAGCTCCTCCTACAACTCTACAGATAAGTTGGTAGCAGTAAATCACTATTGGCAGTTATTGTGGCGTAAATTTATACGCATTAGGCATAAATTAATGTCATTTGTCATCAATGATTGCTAATGAATATAGATGGGCTGTTGTAGGTCTATTTTGCAGATGACTTGAATACATCTACCGTTTTGATATTCGTTTCTTCATTAATGGTTTTATCATGATGCAATCTTTGACCAACATAAAGTGAATGGACGGGCCATAACCATTGAACTTGCTCAGTAAAAACGAGTCAAAACCGTCGGACATATACTTCAACGCCTAATTATAACCATGTACCTACAGTACAATTGTTACAAAAAATAGATAGCGGTTTTTTGATGTTTTACACTTCAGGAAAGCACACGAAGGCATAATTTTGTCAGATGTTTCGTTATCATGTAACAATAGACGCGTTTAGCACTTCTTACGGCTAGAGACCGAATGAAATGAAGTGAGCGCCGGCGCTCATTTTGTAATCTTCAGAAATGCGCTTTTACTGGGCCCGTCCATTAATTTTATTTTCGTTGAAGGATGCAATTACAATAAAAGTGCAGGAAAAAGATCTTGACTTTATGAAACAATATCTTAACTGTCCTAATCAGTCACATTAGCTTACACAGAGATTCCAATTTTGTACATTTGACAAACTTACAAGGCATTCGTGAAAAGCTCAACCAGAAATTTTCTGCGAAGATACTAAAAATCTTTACTCACTTCTCGCGTTGCTACAACTCTTTCTAAACGTAGATGTGTGTGGTCTCTACAATGTAAATTATTTTCTATCTATTTCCGGGCTCTTGTCGCCAAAATGTTAGTTTGTCTCATCTCTTCACATCTTTTGCGATCCTCGACAGTTCTTCCGCTGCTTCCTCTTGGCACTTTAGCACAATAATCTGGGCTATTTTTTGTTGCTGTCAAAATTTTCTTTGTTAGTGGTTTGCTCGTTGTAAGCCTTTGCGGCTTGGTCAACTTACCTTTCGGCTTTCCGCCCCATCAATGTCACAGTCATAGCTTCAAACTTGCAGTTATAATTACAACCCTTTTTTAATTACTGCATTTTTATATGTCAAAATTAAACTAAGGTGAAGTTTGAAATTCAAAAATCTACTGCTTCCTTTAAAAATATGGATCTTTTCTCTCAAAACAGCGACAGTTCTTTACAAGTCTTGCTAATCAAATAAATCCTAACAATTCACCAAAATATATCTGCAATTATTCAATAACAGTTCGAGTCGCTGGCATCCAGTGGATGAAAAAGGCAAGCTTTCGTTCAGTGTGGAGGGTAAAGGAGGAATGCGTATGTTTAGCAGTGGACGTCTTCTGGCTGATGATGATGAATTCATAGTAATTCTAACTCCCTTAATGACGTTCATTTAGACTCCTGACAACCATGTACATTTTAATAAGTGATTAATCCAGCCAAACAATCGCAACTATTGTCGAGCCATATGTTTCATGTTTCAGGTGTGCGCTGTATAAGTACCGTAATCAATTAGTGAATAAATGGTGAATAATGTCAACACTATCCGCGGTTGACTCATCATGCCTTGATACCATCGACATACAATACATATAGTCACAATCGTGCCAAAAAAAATTCTAACCAAAACTCGGCGTACGCTACGAATTGCGCAAACTTTTTGGCTAGGTACAAGATAACCGCGATCTGACTACAAGGCCGCGCGAACGCGCGATGCCAGAGCTACTATGTCATAGCCGACAACTAACGTTGAACACTATGTAAGCGACATAACGTCTAAATTGGAGTAAATGTGGCATTGTGAACTATATCATCAATGTTTATGTAAAGACGCTCGGACGTTTTATGACTGTTTTCAGTGAGAGATTGTGACTCTATAGGAATTGTATCTCGATGCTCGATACTTACGTTTTCAGTTTGTTTACCAAGCCACGTTTGTATTGTACCGAGTTTGATTTCAGTCGAGTTTAATATGAGTTTTTCAGATGAAAGTTTTTGATATTTATTTTCATAGCCCTCTCTAACGTAGGCATATGCACAGCTATGGACGTCTTATGCCTGTTGATTATGATTTTCATAAAAATGTGTCAAGTGTGTAGTTAGCATTTACAGGCAATTCTTTATGGACTAAACTATACCAAGTCTGAAGTATGGTTTTTTATATATACATATATATATATCTTTTAACTAAACTAATATTTATTCAAATAACCCACCCCTAACCGTTCCCGGCGCAAAGGTAAGTACCCAAAACACTCGCTGCGTTACCGCGTTTGATGGCAATGGCCAACCTTTGCACCAGGAACGAGCCGGAGCGGGAGTCACCACACTTTTCTTTGAGCCTGTGCCCTATCTCCGAAATGAGCTCCTTGGCCTCAGTCCCCCAACAACCCATGGTCTCCACGGCAATGGGCACAAAATTGTTAAACGGATGGTTTTATATAGTCATAATTTATATATTTCTTCGTTGCAAATATTTTTCACGCGGTGAACGTACTGCGATCTCCAAGCCGCCTGCCAAGCGTGGGGATTATGGCAACACCCCTCTCTAATAGGGAGGCCTTGTTCAGCAGTGGACATCTAATGGCTGATGATGTGTGTTAAATATTTTTAGTGAATAAGTTTTTTTTTAAATAAATAAAAGGCTTGCGTTGTCCACCATCTTGCCTGATGTAAAGCGATGATGCGGTCTACATTGGAGCACGCTTGCCTAGAAGTTAGCAATAGAACTGTGTCTGACGTTTTAAGGATTTTACTTTCAAATAATATTATTTCCCAAACGCCGTCTCTTTGTTCTCATTTAGGTCGAATCTTGTTTTCTTCTATTTACACTGTTCTCACTTACAGCGTAAAATTGGACTTGGCACACTTTTGTATTAGTCATACGTGTAGTTTGTTTACCTGTGTTGTTTCAAGCATTCCGCCAAACTCCGCTCTGGGGCCTACTCTAGCGCGTTCATGATTATTTGAATCACCCTCATTCTCATGACATTTATGTAGAGAGAGACAGCGATCGAAATAAATTCAACTGTGCCAGAAAAGGGTTGTGTTAGAATCTTTATTTCAAACCATGTATTTTATGTTTATGTTGTTGTAAATCAATATTTACGGATATCTACGGAATTATTTATACTCAAATAACACACTTTGTTTTGCAAAGTGTCGATTCATTTCGGAGTGTGCATCGGATCTGCACGATCTAATTCCCTCCTGCCCATTTTTCTATCGGACTGCCAGAGCGGGCACGAAAAATCGTCACCGCTTTATGGTAGATACTCCGAAAACCCGTACGAAGCGCTTTGATTCCACATTTATTGTGCGAACTGCTAGTCTGTGGAATGCGCTGCCTGAATGGGTGTTTTCCGATGGTTACAATCTGGGTGTCGGGTTTATTCTAGGCAAGCGTGCTCCAACGTAGACCGCATCATCGCTTAACATCAGGCGTGATGGTTGTCAAACGCAAGCCTATTTATAATATAAAAAAGTGCGAATTCTTAATGCTCTGTGAATTCATTTCTCTAGATTCTAAATGGGCCAGCAGTCACGTGATCTCCGATCTATAAGATGACATTGCCAGATAATAGAGATTCCGAGATTCAGTACAAATTCCTGAAGATCAAGGCTGTAAATCACAAAGTTGGAACAGATCCGAAACAGCCTGTTTCCTCTGCTCTTTATATAGGTGATCTGAACAATACATTTTTGGCATTGGTTCCGTTGTACTATTATTTAAGCTCCATTTGAATTATTTAACTGCTAATATTGTCGCAACATTTTTCTTATTGTATTGAAGTTAAAAATACCTAGATAATGTTAAAGAACATCATCATCATCAGCCAGAAGACGTCCACTGCTGAACATAGGCCTCCCCCTTTAACCGCCACACTGAACGACAGCCTGCCTTTTGCTTCCACTGGATGCCAGCGACTCTCACAATGTCGTCGGTCCATCTAGTGGGAGGCCTACCTACGCTGCGTCTTCCGGTTCGTGGTCTCCACTCCAGAACCTTTCTTCCCCATCGGTTATCGGTTCTTCGAGCGATGTGGCCTGCCCATTGCCACTTGCAAATTTGAACAGCTATGTCGGTGATTTCTGGGTCTTTGGCGAATAAAATAAATGTTAAAGAACGGTCCAACATAATCAACACCATTGCCTGGCCTCACCAGATGCCTTATTATGATGTCTTATCGTGATTCGGATAGTGATCGCGATCGCGTGCCATCTCACTTACGCACGTGGTGCGAGTAAGTAGATGCGAACGGGACGGTATGCAATCTCGATCACAATGAAACTTCTATAATAAGGTCGCACGTTTTCAATCGCTGCATGTCCAAAATACAGTTGTTGATCGTTACTCGCTATACTCATGCAACCGCATTGAAGTTATTTTCATTCTGTAAGCATCGAACATTGAAAATGACCAGTGTTCGGCTCCAAACAATAGAGTTCCTTTACATGAGGTTTTATGATTCAGAAATACAAGCCGGGCTTCTTGTTTTGGCTATAGAAATCCAAAATATTACTCTGTTTTATTTATGTTACACGGGAATTACTCACGTAAGATTAAGCCGGTTACTCCGACTATAGTTTCAACCGCATTAGACGGCCTTTTTCAAGGTGAATGCGCGTGCGCGGCTGCGTCTATACTCAAAGGCCGTCTAATGCGGTTGAAACTATAGTCGGAGTAACCGGCTTAATCTTACGTGAGTAATTCCCGTGTAACATAAATAAAATGTGTGAAAACCACGTCAGTTTCAATAATAAAATATTACTCTGGTTCGGTAATTGAACTGTTTCATACACATGGCTCCCTTAAGGATCCTTTGGCCAGCCATGTTAGGTCGTATTTAATTTCTTAGAAATCATCATCGGCCTGTTGCTGCTGAACGAACATAGGCCCATCCGAATGCCACCACACTTTGTCTTCAGGGGCCTTACGGACAACTGCTATTGCGGCAACTAATCCGCTCAGTTGGAAAATCACGAGAACGTGAACCTATCGCGTGTTTTTCCAGAACAGATGGCCGATGGAGCCGAAAAGTTCTGGAATGGAGACCACGGACCGGTAAGCGCAGCGTAGGACGTCCACCCACAAGATGGACAGACGACCTAAAAGTGACCGCAGGGAAACGCTGGATGCAGGCCGCTTCCAACCGGCCTTTTTGGAGATCGATGGGGGAGGCCTATGTCCAGCAGTGGACTTCTTATGGCTGAAATGATGATGATGATTTTCCAACTGAGCCGATTAGGTGCCGCTATAGCAGTTGTCCGTAAGGCCCCAGGTCTCTGCACCCAGTATCTGTTTCGTCACATGCCGGTTGTCATTCCGCCTGGCCAATACTATGTTTGGCTAATAATGGTCTCTACTCTAGAACTCGAGATTTCAGAAATAAGTAGACATCGCATCATGTATAGGGTTGATCTCTCAGGTTTACTGTTTGTTTTTAAATAATGTCTATATGTTTGTACTATTATAAAATCTTCAGTATTATTACCTCGTCCGATCCGAATACCAATCGTAATTTATAGGACCATCGATAATTCGATACAGGGAATTCATCCGTGAAGCGTGACGTCTCGGGCATATTGTGTAACACACAAAAACCTCTATATAGTATTACTGTCGGTTGTGCGGCTTCTTTCAGAAAATACCTCGTTTTTCTAGCAATCGGATTGTAATTAGCACTTATACTTTAATTTGTACCTTACACCTATCCTCTGCTATATTTGTTAAAGCTTTTACGGCTACTTTTCTGAATATGCCTTCATATTTGTTTAGCATGGTGTAAGAAAAACTTGTATCTGTCTCTTCCAAGCTGTACATGCAAAATAACGCTGGAATTAGCTTTCCTCGTCTTGTCCCACTTATCCCTGTCTTCAACACTCCCTCATTATTTCAACACTCGCGCTTGTGCAAAAATGTGCCGATCTTTATACATATATATATATAGGTACTAGCGGTCCGCCCCGGCTCCGCACGGGTATAGTTATATAGCCTATTAAAATATCCTATATTAATTAGTGATAATATAGATTTCAAACGGTGAAAGAATTTTTAAAATCGGTCCTGTACTTTTTGAACCAATTCGTTACAAACATACATACAAATCTTTCCTCTTTATAATATTGTATAGATTTATATTTATTATTCTTCAACATCACATATTTTCGTCTTGTTTTGGATCTGCCTCGAATCTGGATCTTGGACCGATGAATACCGAGGGCAGTATATATATATTTCATTTTTTTATAAATAATAGGCTTGCGTTTGACCACCTTCTCGCCTGACGTTAAGCGACGATGCGGTCTACGTTGGATCACGCTTGCCTAGAAGAAACCGATTCACTCGTGATTTGAAGACACCCAGATTGTAACCATCGGGGAACAGATTCAGGCAGCGCATTCCACAGACTAGCAGTTCGCACAATAAATGTGGAATCAAAGTGCTTCGTACGGGTTAATTTAAGCTACCTGCGTGTACCTACGTTTGATTCATCATAATCAGCCTTTTTAACAGTCCTCTGCTGGACTTTTAGCCTACCCTCGAAAGGGTGATTGGGCCATATCCACCACGCTGGCCCAGTGCGGATTGATGGATTCACATACGGCATTGAATTTCTTCTCCGTACGTTTAATTATAAGAATGAAAAACACGTGTAGGTAATCTAACATCTATGTTGTATGTAGGCTCTATTTTATACAAACTTTTTGTAGATTTTTTACCAAGATTTTTGCTTCTTTTATTACTTGTAATAAAAAAATACTAAGTCGACAACACGACGCAAAACGTAAAGGTCATCCATGATGTGTTTTGAATAGCTGTTAGCCGTATAAAATATTTACTGCAGACAAGTTAGTACTAATGACTGAATTTGTTTGTCCGATATAAATACCGTGACTTTACATAAGTCTCGCTAATGTGATAAAAGTAGATATATATTATATTGTGTTGAGTTGGCCCATAAACTCAAACGACATTTTTTACTTGTAGGCCTTGAAGTTGTTCAATGTTAAAATCAGTTTCTGATGTAAATACTACATAATCATCCTAATTAAAACTGTTTTCCTTACGAATCTCTAGCGTAATTCCGCTTGTAATAAGGAATTTGGGATAAATTATTTTACTCTATAGAGTAACGCCTGATTCATTCAACCATCTTCAGTTATATCATTGGGTATTAGCTTTTATTAGGTTTCTTCTGAAAGTACGTTGGTTCTTTCTTTTTTATTATTTTATTTTCAGGGAGTCTCGTCTAAAGACTATTAATTTAGCAAACATTTATGGTCATAGAAATATTAGGTAAACTTTTTACTGATGCCTCAAACTTCAATGCTTTATTTTATTTTTGAAAATTTGCTTAAGGCGAGGTTTTACATAAGGCTTGGTTTGTTGTATTAAAGTCGCATTTAGCGGAGCAAAACCATGGCGCTTACACACAGTTGTGCGTGTCGCTACTTTTATTTTTGTGTTTTTTCTCATATTTTTCGAGAAGTATAGCTGTAATGTAAAATGTACTTTTGCGGTTTCCTTCATTATTATGAAATCTGTGATATTAAGATATCGCAGACATAATTTAATAAATAGGTATTTTAATGAATAAAAAAAAAACAGGAAGAAAAGCTCATGTAAGTGTTACTTACTACTTTATTTATTTTTTCTATCAAGCGAAATTTTCTTAATCGTATTTCGGTTTTTTGGGGGTTCCTTGATAAAACATTCAATTTTGATGACTCCGTTTTTATAATTGTAAGCTAACCATGGAAGTAGACACACTTAAACTAGAATGACCAATATTGCTTAAAGTCGAAAAGGAGCGCCTTAATATTTTATCGCCCAGCATTGTAATGAAAATTGTGTCATGTATGTGTCTGAAATAAATAACTTCAGTAGACAGTAACGGCGGCGTCGGGCGCCAGACAACAATAAGGCGATGTACTACCGAGGTAGGTAGGTAACGAACGCTATCGCTGAAACACAACGCATCCCAGCCCAGATTTACTCTGGCATCACAGGTTTGCGGTTAAACATCGAATTTCCGAGAATTTTGACCACAATTTGTCCTTTCGTTTGTGAATGGATCATGCTGCTATTGACCTCTTTTCACAATAAAAAAAAATGCCCTGTTATTCGTAGTCTACCATAGGTTAATCTGTGTTAATTTCCCTTTGGGCTTTCTTTGTATCGCATACCTAAGTAATTAAAAGTTATTTCATCAAATCTATTTTCGATGGCGTGCTCTTGTATCGGAGGCCAAGTAGGTACCACTTCAGGTCGCTACGCCAGTGGAGTAAATAAGTCATCAATTTATTTTTTCCATAGTATAGAAAATCGATAGAGTCACTTTAGTCTAAATTATTCGTGACAGTAAACAAACAAACAAAGTAATTTATTTTGAAATAAATTTAGTTTTACATAACGTGATTTTCCATAGGCTCCCGAACTAGTCTGGGACTGTGTGTCGGGTGCCAGTGGCGTCTCTTATTATAACAGTACAATTATGCCAAAGCAAACAGTTATATCATGCAAAATACAAAATATAATTTAGAATAAGATAAGGTAATATTAATAAGAGTGGAATTTTCCTTTAGGTCAGAACTTTCATGCCTTAAACTTGGTTTATAAAAAGTTTTAAACCGTCGCCATTAATAACTAAGCCAGACCGCAAAATAGAATCGTGTCGAAACAAACTTTAGTTAAAAATTTGATTGTACTGCAAAGTTACCATGCGAATACAATATGTCATTCATGTAAAATCATAATTACCCTTGTTTAATGAAGAAGTTACGTGACTAACGTAACAGTAACACCCTTGTTCCTATGACGTGTGTGTACCTATACCTACATTTTTTATGGGCAAGCCTGTGGTTGGTCTTAGGTGGGGATAGAGAGAAGGACTAACACACGCTCTGCGAGAAAATGATGATGAAGATGTATTTGTTTTGCCATGTATATTATTATGTTCACGTAAATATGACCACGTATTATGTATGTATACGTTTATTATAAACTTTCCATCGTCGGTCGAGAGCCAGATCCAAAACAAGATGCAATGATGAAAATAGTGCTAAAGGATACGAGGGAGTTCCAAGTATCCGAGGATAGTGACGAAGGCAGCGAAGTAGAAGAGTGAAATAAGGATGAAGAATTAAATAACAGAGTAAGGGAAACAACCCATGGCCGTCACCGCTTGTTGCTGTGTACGGTATAATAAAGCGTAGAAAAATTCAACTATTGGTAGAACTTAGTCAAAACAAACTAGATATAATCGCTCGTACCTATACAAACTCTGAAGACGTTTAGTCAATTCTGAATTCTAAAATCGATTGGTTCAGCCAATAGAGTGAGTTCAAGGGTACGAGTCAATTACGCGTTACACGGGGGCATAAAGTTGATTAGTGTCGTCTAGTCCAATCAATTCGATACGCCTGGTGGACTTGCCGGTGTGGTCTACTCTGAATCTGAAAAATCTGATAGTTAATATAAACTACATTATGAAATGCAAATTTTTCTGACTGTAAGTTCGGCGCTTATTCACAGGCAAGAGAGATTATGCTTGTCACCTGTCACTTTGATTAAGATTGATATGGGACCATGGGAATGACTGGCTGGGACAGAAACAATGTCGATTGCTGTATAATCAGCCCGCTAAAAGTCTAAACTAAAACGTTATGTCGCCAAAGTTATGGAAAGTCTATTGATTTATTGCGTTTGCAAACATTGACTATGGCTTATGTTTGCTTTGTATTTTAAATACTAATCAGTATAGTTCCAAGTTGCTTTTACAATAAAATCCGGAGATAAATTGTCTCGCTTTCGAACCCTTTGACTCTATTGTTTATTTATCTCTCTAATAATGTTACGTATTTTTTAACAAACTCTCTGTCAGCTGTCTACAGTCTAGCTGCGTCGTCAGTGGTTTGTGCTATTCAAGTCATTGAACTTTTGTGAAATACGAGCTCTCACAGACTTGATCAGGGTGATATAATCAATGTTTTTTTATTCAAGATGTTCACGAGATTCAGATGACATCCAAAAAGCTAAGAAAATCGTCGGTTTCTTGTAATTGTGTTACATTTTGATTTCATTATTTTACTTTTATAATAGGGTGACTGATTTTACGAAACCATCTTAAATTGTTTATTATATAAAAATAAAGCAATCTTGTGATTTAATCCTCATAATTTTCTTTAATTTTTCAGTATTAAATGTACATTTGCCATTTATGGGGCCACGTAACATTGACGTCACACATAAACAAACGAGTTCTTCCCGCCATACAATTGTTGTCTCTATTTACTTTTGCGTGACCGCTGTGACGTCGTAAGGACATTCGACCTATATAGTGTTTGCAGTCACGTGATCAATAACAATCATTTTTATTTCGTATTTGTCTGAAAATCGGTTCTTTATTTTTTAGATTTTAGTAATTACGTAAATACTAAAACTAATAATCTTCTAAGATTACACCAGCATGAATTATAATATAAATATAGTCAAATACCATATTTATTAAGAATTTAACACCAAAATACTACTATTACTAATACTACTGTATTTTTTGCCACAAATAAATGATGTCTATGTTATAAAGAGAAACAGTAGTTACATTAAGTTCTTGAAAAATGCCGTATTATTCAGAATTGTATGCCGAAAACGTTGGCACTCCTATCAAATCTTTATTTTCATTTAAATGAGGTGACACGATTTCGCATTCGCGTGACATCATTAGCGCAAATCGCATGTAAAGTAAAAATATCGCAATCTGTCATACATACCCTACCCAACTTAATAATAGAGCAAGGTCGCTGGAGTACATGATGATTAGTCCTAGAATATCCAGTGATTTGCCATTTGTGCCTTTCCACAATGAAAATGCATCTGCTTAAAGGTAAGATGGAAATGGAATCCTCAGAACCTTCTATTTTCAATTTTTTTGTTACAAAGTAGTGTCGCTAAAGGTTTGTTCCATTTGTTCCACGAAGCATTTCCATTTTCCGTGGGATTCTAATTTAAATACGTAGATAAACTTCTATTGTAAAAGATTTATTCATCATATTTAGCCAAGCTACTGGAATACAAACCTCATTCAACTGGTATTATTTCATTCAATATATCGTTTATTACCATTAGAACGGGTTCCACTGCATCCAATAGGGCTGTCTCCACTATACGTATTTGCCCATATTCATACAAGATTTATTTTCCTAGTCTAATCTAATAAATGATTTGGCTTTGCAATTCCTTATTGGGCTTCTTGATAATACGCTCACCTCACCTTCTATCAGTGAAGTATGAAAGGCAAGGTTTGCATAATGATTTGTTACTTCGCTAATCAGATTAAGGATACTCGGACTGATTCACGTCTTCCATATAAATAGTGAAGCATATGTTATAAATTATTATATTCTATAGTGGCTGTTTCATGTTGTTGTTAATCAGTTGATAACGACTTGTAATTTGCATTCGTATCTGCGTAATTCACTGCAGAATATTTATACGCTTAGGCTACACTTTTTTACCGCGGATAAGTCCGCTTTTGACCACCAACTCGCCTGTTGGTAAGCGACGATGTGTTCGAAGAGAAAGCACGCAATTTCAAGAGGCAAAATGCCAGGTAGGTTCTTCGTTAAATGCTGATAAAACTTATCTCCCAATATGCGCTTACTCCAACCAAGTTTCAACACACCTAAAGAGATTCGCTGCTATGGCAGATTTTATGATTAGGTAGCTGTTTTGTTTGGCTCTTGTTTTCCTTTGTTGTCCTCGGCAAGCCCTATCAGCTAGAGTATTGAGTTGCACCCAGCCCACAATCCAATCAAGCAGTAGGAACAATTTGCACTGCCTCCGACAAATCAACGTGGGTGGATAATGATTCAACCAGCCGTGGGCTGCTCAAGGACTTCCCTTTTACTGCACCTATGCAAGAACGTGCACGTGGCCATACGACGTGTCGCGATTCACGTCACAACTCACGGCAAAGATCAGTAATCTGTTTTTATTGCGACTAATCTAGATGCACGTTTCCTACGATCTTCTACGTATTTAAACTTTATTTGAGTTTCTGACCGGTCCATTATCTCTATAATATTCGATAGTTGCATTGCATTGTATAGACATTTCGCAAACTTTTAGTGAAACATTGCAAATTAATTTACCTTTCGTACTCAAAGTATGTACCACCATCAGTGCCAAATATTTATGAATAACCTAGTATGAATGCGATGAATTTGAGTATTGTTGTAGAACAATGCCTGACAAAACAACGAATGACAGGAAGCGGAAATGCACAGTATTAGAAACTGCAGGCGTGGCTCCAAGCTACAGCTCTAAAGCTCATTGTAGCCAATCTATTCATTGATACTTACGTATATTTAAGCGAACCGAGACGATACAAAATCAAAATTACTAGAGCAATTTGTTATAATAAGGCGGTTATATACGAACGTCAAAATGTTCATCGTTTCGCCGCTCCCTCTCGTCCTAGCGTTACTTCTATCACGCGGGGTGAGGTATGACGTTTAATACCACGTCATTAAAAAAATATTAGTTAAACTACTTGTTTATGTTCGCGACGCACCAAATAATCAGAAAGTCTGTGCGTCCGCTCTTGATCTTCATGTGGACAAGCGCAACCCAATGACGCAAGAAATATAATTTGTATAGTGTTATTCCAAAAGTTCTATTTCGGTGTTTCGCGGCTTCCACCCACAAGCACATGCAAAACGAGGTTCAGACTTGAGCGAGTGAGTGGTGTTGAGATTGAGACGGATCCATTAAATTCAGTGTCGATATTATTTACTATCAAAATACTAATTAAAGTACCGATACGTTTGAATTGTGCGACGGCAGAATATGAAACGAAACGTGAGTAAAACACGACCATCCGCTCGTTCAGTACTATACGCTTCATACGAGCTATTTTTACCACGGAACATAGTGCTTGATGGTTTCACAGATGACACGGTGATGCCAACCGAATTGTTTTGTTTACATATCCGAACAATTTTTTATGTTTGTTTTACATACATATACTATGCACTCTTTTTGTCACCTATTGGTGCATTTTGTCGTTAGATTGAAAGGATTTTTTTTAAAGGTCACAAAGAAGATGATGCGATAAAATACAAGGTTACTTTGCCTTTATGACATTTTATTATTTATTTGACGATAGACTGCAGGCATAGAACAATATGGCCATAAGCCATAACTATTGATTTTGCTCAGTAAAAACGAGTCAAACCGTCGGACATATACTTCAACACCTGATTATAAGCATGTATGTATTTACACTTCGGGAAAGCACACGAAGGTATAATTTTGTCAGATGTTTCGTTATCATGTAACAATAGTCTTGTGTCACACTTCCTACGGCTAGAGAGTGACTAAAACGAAGTGAGAGCCGGCGCTCATTTTGTAATCTTCAAAAATGCGCTTCTGGGCCCGTCTATTCATTTTATTTCGGTCGAAGGGCTAAAATAAATATATAGATAGAATAAGAAGACCTCTTAAACAGTTGCACAACATTCGACAGAATTTTTCACGGTATTTAGGACAAGTTTCCTTGGGGCGTGTAGTTCGGAGCGACCTACTTCGCTTGTTTATACATTTTGGATCAACCCTGAAATATTTATGTTGTGAAATGTTTACAGTAAATAAATGTTAAGCTAGGTATGTGATCGATTGAACATTTCGGCGTGTTTTGTATGTTTATGGCGTTCTGTGTAGCGTAAAGCACACTACAAAGTAAAACACCGACCCCGTTACGTGAACACTTGAACAGATCACTTACTATTCTTTCTATTGTTTTATTTTTATATAGTTAGGTACATAAATAATCAGCAAACTATGCTCATAAACTTAAAAACGAGTAGGTATAGAAAAAACATTATAAATTTGCTAATCCAAACATTGTACACAACATTGTTAAATAATACAACGTCAACTACTAAAATATTTGTACTAAGTATTTTTTTAAATTAAACTAATTCATATGAAAAATATCGAGTTCGTCACATACTTTAGTGGATAATAAGTTTATAATATAGTTTTCTCGGGTTCTTACCCACCGTCCACCTCCTGAGACCACCTGGGTGAACCGTGAAAAGTATTTTTCACAACGGCTCACATATGTTCACCTGGGTGTGCCTTGGGAAATATTTAGTTTCTACCGTCCACCTTGTTATTCTCATTGAAGCCTTTTTCGAAATAGTACTAGCTGCAAGAAATTGCATGTCACCCTTTTGACTAAGAACGCGTTTTTACAAGCTTTTCCCAAACAGTTATCCCCAACCGATTAGAGCTGAAATTTTGCATACACGTTTAGTGCACATGACAATGCATGGTGAGCTAATTGACGTCATTCTAAATCCAATATGGTGGATTCGCAAAGATGGCGAACCAGTTATTTCATGCACCTCCATGATATCTTCTGTATAAATATAAAAATTTATCCCTATTTATCTTGGTCACGCCGTAACTTGAGAACGACTATCGATTCATTCGCCTTTTTTTGTTTTCTAATACTTCGTAAAGGTTCTTACAGAAAGAAAAATTAAGAAAATTGCACAAAAAATTTGAAAATTTCAGAAACTTCACGACGATTTTAACTTCGCCCGTTTGACAGTTCTAAGGCAGGACGTCTGTCGGGTCAGCTAGTAGGATATCTATACTAATATTATAAAGAGGAAAGATTTGATTGTTTGTTTGCATTGATTAGGGTCCGAAACTACTGAACCGATTTGAAAAATTCTTTCACTGTTGGGAAGCTACACTATCCCTGGGTGACTTAGGCTATATTATATTTAAAAAAATTATAGGGATCCTTACTAAAACTCCAATAAACCAACCCAACGTATAAGGTGTAACCCAAGGTGTAAAAAAATAAGACTTACACCCGTGCGAAGCCGGGGTGCGTTGCTAGTATATATTAATAAATAACTGACTTTTAGGTATCAAATGAAAGGGTTTGCTGAGACGAATAAGAAAAATAAGCTTGCTAAGCTTGTAAAAATTTTATTTTTAATATTAATAATTTTATTTCTACTCTACGAACAGACATTTTATAGGTATAATAGAGGAGCCTGGCTACCTATACGAGTAGTTTTACTGATTCTGGGCTATCAGACACTTTATTTCTCGTTATAATCGAGCAGTACTCGTCATTTGCTCCATTTAAAACGTTTCTGACATTTAAATGGTTTATATTTAAAAATAACCTCACTGCATACCTTCGGGATTAGTAACGCGCATAACGTTTGCTTGTCTTTAAAGCGCCATTAGTAAAGACGTATTTATTTTTGTTATAATCCTTGCAGACTGCTAAACAATATTGTTGCAGTAGTTTTCAATTAAAACTACCAATACTGTGGCGTAGCTATCGGAGGACTAGGTGGTGGAATGCACCGGGGCCCTCAAGCTCAGGGGGCCCTCGGACCCTGACCGGTAAACACCAAACGGAACTAGCGAAAATTTCTCCCATCTACAGAAATAACTCTCACACATAACATGTACCTAAAAAGTAGATTTGCACCTTTAAAGTATTCATATAAGATTATATTTTTACTTGATAGAACCTAACCAGTACAGATAGGGCCTCAAATTTTTTTTGCAACAGGGCCTTTGTTTATTATTGTAATTAATTATTTAAAAAAAGTGTCACGATAAATCCTAAAACTGCGACCAGTTTACCGGTAGACCACCGGAGGATGGGCAGCAGCGTCCTATTAGTACACGGTGAACGTACTGCGATCTCCAAGCCGCCTGCCAAGCGTGGGGATTATGGCAACACCCTCTCTAAGACGGAAGCCTTGTTCAGCAGTGGACATTTAATGGCTGATGATGTGTGTGTGTCACAATAAATAAGCTGATTGATTGAAATCAAGTATTTTTAAAATTTTCTCAGGAATCGTCTTTTTATGGACGTCAACGATTATCCTCTATGAAGTTTATATATTTTAACAACTAGGACCATTGGCAAAACTAATTGCCCCTGGTTCAACTAGTCGGACTATCGGAAATACGACTTGCCTGTGGTCCTACCAATAGGACCACCGGGAAAAAGAATACCCGTGGTCCTATTAGTAAAACCGCGTGGTTGGACTACGGAAATATGACTTGGCCGGAGAGAAAAAACACACACCCGGTGTCCTACTATAAAATAGTTGGACCACGGGCAACATACGAACGTCACTGAATCTTTTATATTGTATTTGTTCCATCTCTACGAATGTTTTCCTTCTAATAATTATCATTAACCCGGAAAGCATCGATACCTCTTCCACCATTTATGAAAGAAGGTTGATACGATAAGCCTTTTAAGTGCAGTCATGATCTTTCATCACTTATCGCCTTTTTTTAAAAGAACTCTCTACTTTGTTATATCTATACTAATATTATAAAGAGGAAAGATTTGATTGTTTGTTTGTTTGTTTGTTTGCATTGAATAGGCTCCGAAACTACTGAACCGATATGAAAAATTCTTTCACTGTTGGGATGCTGCACTATCCCCGGTTGACATAGGCTATAATATATATATCCCGGCTTCGCCCGTGCGAAGCAGGGGCGGCCTACTAGTCTTTTGATAAGTAGAGAACATAGAGACTGTCATATTCTCAGTAGTTCTTATCATTTTCACTTTTCATTATTATTCTTAGACTTCCATTGATTTGGTTCTTAGTATTCCGTTTGCATCGAACAGATTAGGTTTGTCTTCGACGCTGGGTCGTCGACCTTGCATCACCTATTGTATGATGCCAAATATGTAGAAATCAGCTGATAAAATATCAATGTACCGTTGTAATACAATTATTTTAGTAAGACAATTATTAAAGGGGGTTTAAATTTGAGTTAATCGAGTTTTCCTACAATAAATGTAAAACTGGCTGGCAAAAAAAAACTCAGTCGGTTTCAGTCATGTTTTCATTTCAGTAACGCTAACGATTCACTGATATGAAAACATGACTGAAACGGACTGTTTAAATGTACTCATTGTGTATGCTTATCCAAAATCACATCGTCATCGTCATTTCAGCCATAGGACGTCCACTGGACATAGGCCTCCCCCATCGATCTCCAAAAGGGCCGTTTGGAAGCGTCTTGCATACAGCGTTTCCCTGCGGTCTCTTTTAGGTCGCCTGTCCATCTTGTGGTTGGACGTCCTACGCGGCGTTTACCGGTCCGTGGTCTCCATTCGAGAACCTATCGGCTCCATCGGCCATCTGCTCTGCGTGATATGTGCCCTGCCCACTGCCACATCAACTTGCTAATCCGGTGGGCTATGTCGGTAACATTCGTTCGTCTACGGATCTCCTCATTCTGATTCGATCTCGTAGAGAAACCCCGAGAATTGCCTTCTACATAGCTCGTTGTGTGACTTCAAAATCAAAATCACACTCATGCGGTTTTTTTTTTTTTTTTTAGGTAATAGGTATGTACGTAATTTGTTTAATCACTGGTTGTTTTAATTACGGAAGTGTCTTGGGCTTGGAAGATTCTACGCCGTTTTCAACCGATGACTCAACTAGATCAGCCTTGATCACATTCAGACTTGTCATTGTTACCTCTGACGACGCTTGATCGAAATCTAATTATGCCAGTGATTAAAGACACATTTTTTTGTTTTTCTTTTAGTAAATAGGTACTTAATATAGGCTTGCGTTTAACTATCATCTCGCCTGATGTTAAGCGATGATGCGGTCTACGTTGGAGCACGCTTGCCTAGAAGAAACCGATTCACTCGTGATTTGTGTTTCTTTTCTTCTCTTTATTGTTATCTATCAGGTGCTTTAAATAAAAGTTTAAATTGTACACCGTCAGTTTTAAAACAGTAAGTTTAAGTGTTGTTGCAAATAACTAGCCGACCCGACAGTCGTTGTCCTGTCATAGAACTGTCAAACGCACGAAGTTAAAATCTTTGAGTTAAGTTTTCTGAAATTTTCCAACTTTCTCCGCAATTTTCCTAATTTTTCTTTCCGTAAGAACCTTGTACAAAGTATTAGAAAACATAAAAAAAAATATGAATGAAATCGGTAAAGACGATCTAAAGTTATGGCGTGACCAAGGTAAATAGGGATTCATTTTTATTTATATACATAGTCTAGCGACCCGCCCGGCCGGCTTCGCATGGGTGTAATTTACGTGCAAAGCCGGGGCGGGTCGCTAGTTATATATATAAACCTTCCGTGAAAATGTACCTAACTGATGGTGAAAACCGCATCAAAATCCGTTGCGTGGTTTAGGAGGAGTTAGCGGCCAAACAGAAATACAGACAGACAGACGCGGTAAGCGACTTTAATTTGTACTATGTAGAGCAGGGGTGTCCAACATGCGGCCCGCAAAGGTTCCTAGTCCGGCCCGCGAATGAGTTAAAAGTTGGGTAACTTTTAACTTTTTTAGACGTAATTTTGTAAAGAACGGAGATTCATATCTATATCAGTGTGCCTGTCATGCGGTCAAGTGAAACCTGCTGTGAATTCCGCCAAAATGTTATAATTATACCCATTCTACCATTTTACTTAGTTTTGATTTTCTCAGTTACACAACATCTCTTGGCCCGCCATAGTTACAAAGTTAATAAATCCGGCCCTCCACAAAATTTAGTTGGACACCCCTGAGATTATTGACATCCATGGAAAGGTTTCAACGGATGTCAAGTCAAGATGTCCATCAGACTCTTATGGCTTACAGTGCTCAACTTCCTGTGAATATTATTACGTTATTTCAGAAGAGAGATCCCATTATCGCTCATAAATATTTATCAGAGGATCTTTTTTAAGTTTTATGCATCGTAATATTGTTTGTCAACCCGAACCGTCCGTTATTTATGATCGAACCTTATTCGCTTTTCGGGTATATGCGCGGACGCATCGAGCATTTTAATACTTTTTATCGTAATGGCAATAATAATTAAATTACAAAATGACGTATGGTCGATGCATCAGTACAATGCTACTCCATTAAAAATGTTGGTTTTATAAGGTACGCGCAAGGAAAAAATAAACAATCTTACTCCATAATAATAATTGCTATTGTGTTGTCACTTGTCGCTTCAGGGTTTTTTTATTTTTAATCTCAAGGGATGAATCACACCTGAAACCCAAAATAAATTCGTACTTTTATTTTTATCGCAATCGTGTCCTCAACAAAGAATAATACAAAGCAATATTGTTTGTAATAAGCCTAAAAACTAGATATCGTCACCTCAGAGTGAAAACCTCGGGAATGCAATTTTGGTCATTTCCTTATTAATACATTTCTGGGAAGAAAACCTCTCAAAGCATGTCCTAATTTCCCTCAATAAAACATCTGACACTTACATCGGAAATTAGGACATGCTTTGCTAGGTTTTCTTCCCAGAAATGTATTTATTATAAGGAAATGATCAAAATTGCATTCCCGAGGTTTCCACTCTTAAGAGGGCATACCACGGCCAAGAAATTTGTTGAATAGGTATTTAGCAAATCTATCGCTGTGCCCTGACCTCAAGCCTCTCCCAGTAGAGCGCAATAGGGACAACTGCAGCTCAGATCGATTACAACTACGAAAAGTAGACAATATCATCGTCTCGTATTTTTCTGTTTCCTCATTCAAAACTAAGACGATTTCATTATTTTTTTTAATTAATAGATGTGAAAAAGGTTGAAATATGCTTCTATCATTTATTTTTCTTTTATAAACTCGTCAAATTTGTTTGATAGATGTCTGAACATGGCGGTAAAAAAAACAATTTTTGGGATATTTAAAGGCTCATATTTCTTATAGTAGTTAACTTATAAGAAAAAATAAATGATAGAAGCATGACAATGAGGGAGATAAATTTTATTTTAAAAAAATACAGTTCTAGCGGTATTATCCAGGGAGGAAACACGAGAATACGTTTGTATGGACAAAACGCTGCCCATGTGCCCACTTAAGGTGACGATATGCATACGTACAAGTACCCCGTCAGACCGCAATGCAATACTATAGCTTTCAAAACTTTCGAGTAACTTCTCAGGGGTGCAAACCAGCCCTCTCCCTAATCCTCTGTCCCGCAGTGAAAGGGTCACCCCGAAACTACGAGAGGTTCCTCGCGCAAGCGCTTTCCATACCCAGAACCCCTACTATTGTATCGAATGCCGTTTCATTTTCACTCAAAATCATCTGTTCCAGCTTCGGGATTATACCCATTGTCAAGCGTTGTTACAGATCGTACAATATGTATGTGTGTATTCGAGTCGATCGTGGTACGGGTCGATGGGGTTCTGGAACGTTCGCGTCTGTTCTCGAAGGCTCGCGTAGCGCCCACAGACTGTATAAATACAATTCATCGCCGTTGCCGCGGCAGTATTTATCGAGACACGAGAGAGAGCGTTGCCACTATTTGATCGATTTTGTATTCGCGTACGAGTGAAGTGTTTACAGTGAATACATTCCAGTGTTTTGTTGTATTAGAATATGGAATCACCTGTTGTTTTGGATAAACCGCCGGAGTATCACGGGAATAATGATGTGAGTGTTTCGGATAAGCTTTAGATTAAAATAAAACAATAGTTTTAACATACATGTTATAGAAACGCGGAAATAGAAATATCGAAAATCGATTTCAAAAAATGCTGACGGAACTTAGAATGTCGCAACATATACCTACCTACCTAACTTTCTAGTCACATACTAGGTAAAGTTACATCAAGTTTCATTGATAATTATTTAAGTTTTAACTTCTTGAAACAGCTTTGATGATTCAAGATGGAAAGCGTTCTTGTCAGTTAATAAATTAAATATAATATTTTTTTGTTGTTAAAATATAATTAACTAGCAACGCACCCCGGCTTCGCACGTTCGTTACATTATTGGAGTTTGAGTACGGATCCCTATTTTTTTTTTTTAAATGTAGCCTATGTTACCCGGAGATAGTGTAGCTACCCAACAGTGAAATAATTTTTCAAATCGGTTCAGTAGTTTCGGAGCTTATTCAATGCAAACAAACAAACAATCAAATCTTTTCTCTTTATAATATTAGTATAGATAAGCTAACTCTGCTGCTCTTTTTTTCGTCCTATCGTGTTAGGATTAGATGATCTCACCAACAAGCATGCACAGGCAAAATCCTGTGATTTATTTTCCTTCTTTGCACTAGTGAATTGGACAGAGTCCAGAAAGTGGCATGGTCAAACCACATTGTTTATTGTTTAAGGACATTTAGTCTTAAAATAGATAGATTTCGTAGACTTTTGGTCATTCATTTACTTGTATATTTTTAAAGAGGTTTTTTGCCAATCTGAAATGATTCATTCCTGCCCATTTTACTGTGTATAACTGTTCCAAAACATCGAGTTATGTTTATAATGCACTTGTTCAAATATTGATGTAAGTTATATATACAAATTTATTTAGACAGCATTTCCATTTATTTTCATATTCTTCGTAACAATGTGAATGATATTTGAAGTATTGTCTTCCACTTGTCTTATTTCTTTTGACACACCACCTACCGACCAATTAATATTAATGTTGCCCACGCATTTTTTTTTCAATGTTTTTTTTTTTACTGGGCAAGTGTCTTTATTAACTAAACAAAATACAAGCTAATACTAACACTACAAACACAGTTAGACTGTCTATGGGCCGTTGATAATTGACCATTGATAATTGAATTTTGTATACTTTCCATATTTTTTTATACTACAGTTTTTCTATGACCAAATTCATATGAATGCCGAGTAACAGCAAAATAGGAGAACTAAATATAAAATATCTCAGATCAGTGTATAACACAATTTTTTGTGAATAAATTCCAAATCATTTCATGAAATTTTATCTGTAACTTCTCTAACGTCTAACCTTACAATTCCTAACTGGTTTATCGTACTGATGTTTAACAAAAACATCCTGGGTTCTATAAAAGAATATTTTACCTTGGAAACCCTGGTGCGCGTTGCATTTTTTTTTTTCGTTTATTTACCTACAAACATAACTCAATATTTTAAACACAAAGAGGTTTGTAAACAATTTGACGTCAACACCCGCACCGCCGCTCTCGGGTCGCGTCGTCTCTTGAGACCTGAGTCACAAGCGTCTACCAGCGGCGCCCGCGCATCTGTCCATCGAATCTCCATTTATAGAGTTTTCACAGTAAACACTTTTATTATACTAACATCAATTTCCCCTGTTTGGACTTGGTGTTTTTATAGCTGTTGCATCGTGTAGCCTACAGTTTCCTTGCCGACATGCAGAATTGCAGACATTTTCATATAAATAAAACATGTATTCACCTGTAGAATGCCCAGTTTCTAAGGACATTAATAAAATTGCTTAATACTAATCTATCTGTTGGTTTAATGATAGATTTCCTTATGATGAACCTGCTTTCTGCAATGTCTATTCATTATTTCATTCCTGGGCCCCGATTCTACTAAAGAAATTGTTTTTAAATTGTATTTGTTTCAATTTTATTTTTAAGTAATTACCTCAAAATTGACATTTATTTTTATTTTTTATACTAAGTTATACTAATATTAGGTGGTGGTATTTTTCTGGTATATTTTTTTTAAACTTATAATTTTGAGGCAATTATTAAAAAATTATTGAAACAATTACAATTTAAAAACGATTTCTTCAGTAGAATCGGGAGCCTGGTGTGAATAATAAAGAATTTGTCTATCTATATGGTTGAGCTACATTTTTATATTACTTTTAGGTAATGGTTGAATATCAGAGTTACTCTACACATAACATAATATCGAAAGTTCACTTACCTTATTACCTCTCTTCAGAAGATACAGATATCTTGCCGAGTGGTTCGGTCTAAATTCAGTTTAATAATAGCAATCAGTGATTGGATTGCGGTATTGATTCATGGTACTTCGCGGTTCAATGACACCAGATCCAGATTAACATTGTTGTTATAGATATGACCGTAACTGTTCAATTTTCGACCTTGCTCGAATTTTAAAGATGTTCTTGTATTGTCATTGCTACTTCTAAAAGATCTTGATTTTCTGGACGAAACAATGTGGCATTTATTGTTATTGAAATGATTGAAATGGTCTCTGTTTACAATGTATATTGTTGCCAACTAACCATATAGCGTCATCCACGTGAATACTTATTTAAAATCTCGTTTGTGTTGTATCGTCAAGTTCACGGACCAATCCGTGCCCGTGGATCTTCTTGGTAAATATTGAGCTAAGTTGAGTCGATGATGTCACTCGAATGTTTATCTCGAGAAGAAAATATCAGTTGTACGAATCCGGGCTTAGAATCGTACCTTGCGTGCGTCATTTGACTGATCACGGATCGCCTACATGGATTTATTCGCAGATGTCTTATATGGATCAACCGTTTCGAGAACTACCTCAATGACGAAACAACATGCCTAAAGTTCCATAATCAGAGAACTTATGGAATAATCAGTGACTCGATTCCCTCCTACACACTTATTCAAAATACGATAAGTGGGTCATAGCTTAGCATTATTATTATAGCAAAGCCTCGATTATCGTAAACACGATGATGAGCCAATCAGACTTAAGATAGTCTAAGTACTTATTACACTCTTGAGACTAGCTTAATCGCTCACTTGAAACGGCTCTCGAGTGCAAGCTCATGAATAAATTAATAATCAATTTCGAGATAAACCCTTAAATCATAGTATTATGCAGCACTTGTATTGTCTTCCGTGATGCAGCAAGATCACTTGAAAAGTAATAGGATATTATGGGCACATTACGAGAAGAGGAACCACATCACGAAAAGGAACTATTGGGTTGGTTTTGGGTTATAGTGCGAATTTCTAGTCTGTTGAATTCGCTGCCTGAATTGGGTGTTCCCCGGTAGTTACAATCTGGGTGTCTTCAAATCACGAGTGATTCGGTTTTGTTTAGGCAAATGTGCTCCGTCGTAGACCGCATCATCGCTTAACATCAAGCGAGTTGACGGCGAAGCGCAAGCTTATTTTTAATTTATAAAAAAGGACATTAGTTATAGCGGAAAAGGACGAAGAAAGTAAGGATGAACTTGAATGATTATGAAAAATGGAAGAAACTTACTGTACCGATCCCACATAAGAGGGATAGAGGTGGGAAGGTGATGCATGATCGCAGTCATAAAAATATCAATCAAAATCAAGAAACAAGACTATTCAAAAATCTTTTTCTGAGGTTCTATTAAAAAAAACGCTTAAGGTATTTTTTTTTTAAAATAAATTTACGTTTTTTATCTTCACTTCTTTACTATGTACTGTGTCTCTAGATAGACACTACCATGTTTCTGTTACCATCTAACTCTTCGTGACGTACCATTTCGGCGGTCAATGACTTCGCTTACGTCGTCGGTTCTATTATATTATTAACATTATCATTATACGTGTTATATAACTTTCTTAATTCAGCATATTTGTTTGAATTAGCGACCTAAATGTGTTCTTTTGCTAAAATTTCTCTTCTGCATTTTCACCTGCTGTTATGTTTAGCGTACTAATTTAAGATTGAACAGTCGGCAAAGTTCTTAAAGTTGCTAGTTTATTTAAATGTATCACAATGATGTCTATAGAAATGTCCATTCACGTGACTGAACACGTGGTTTACCGATATTGTCCCGGTGTTAATGCACAAGTAGTTAATGTTTATGTACGAATCGGCCGCGATTGTGACGCAACGGCTACATCGGTTTTTGCACGACTCTGCCCACTCGATGATGTCACCTTGCAGATTCGTCATTAATACTTACTCTTTATATAATTTGAAATTTTTATTTTGGCTAAGCGGTAGTTAATCAAGATTTAAATCGATTTTTAAATAGCTCTCATCTTTCTAATCTCCAAAAATGTGAGACGCAAAAACTACATTCTGCGCATTTCGTTTAGACATGAAATGACGACGTTTCTGGTACATGTAACATTAAATATGAATTTATTTATCAAATACTAACTGCAACATCACGGCTTATGACGTCAATGTAAGCAGTTTTATGTAACGTGTTTGCTGTTAAATAACTAGGGGTAGTGGACTCGTTTAGCGCGTGCTTGCGAATGGATATCATATGTTTTGATAGTCCAAATGTCTCGGTCACCCTTCTTCAATGTCACGGTACACTGCGATTATCATAGATAGATAGAAACTAGTCGATATTATTGTATCTATATTTTGGAACACGATCTACAAAGCAGCTGACAAGTTCCGATTTTATGGACGAATATCAACATGAATTGTATTTCTTTCGAAATGGATTTGAAGATCACTGAACTGCTAGACCTTTTGCCCACACAGGATGGATGCAAATAATGAATCCGCCTACGTCTAACATTAAAATGCACGAGATTATTAACCTTCTGTGTTTTGAGTCATACAATTTTATAATTACGTATCTGCGCTCGATGGAAACTTCCACGCTAATATTATAGTAGAAAATTATCGTAAAAAACTTCGCTTAAAATATACTCACTTGTATGTTATCCATTCTCCACTGAAACCTCGTGGATATCGGCAATTTATAATTTGGTTCGCATGTTAATTTCGAGACTATCAAAATACGAAAGTCTCGTTTTTAAAGGTCGCTTCCTCGGTCGTCCTTGCCATATATGGCTTCATAAAGCGACGCAAACACCGTCGCGTATCACCGCATGTATCTCGATTTTTGTAATTGAATAATAATCGAGCAAACGAGATGTTTACGATACAATGTATCGTTTGCTAGAACCATCTTTTACCTGTCTACTGTTTTACCTTGCTCAAAATTTTTGCGAAACCATCAGGGTCTTTTGCGAGAACGTTTCCTGTATTGACTTGACAATGCATACTAAATTAACCTGTGGGTAGTTATCTTTCGATACAGTAAAAAATAGGTCCGGAAAATGAATTAATCGGCCTCTGGCCTCCATTGCGATGACCGCTGTCACGGTCGGGGACCCGACTTTGTGAAGCTGGGCCCTGATTCCGTAACATTAAAACGCACGTAACGCGGCGCGTTAACTCTATTTCCTATGTAATAAATACAGAAAAGAGTAAATAGAATGGAAATGAGAAGGAAAATCTGTCGCCAGGCATTATGAGTGAACCTTGATTGAACATTCTTATTAAGATCAACGCGTCGAACTCCGCATCCAAAGGATCCATCCTTGGATCTCGCCTTTTTGGGTTAGGTCTCAAAGGGTCTTTTCTGTGGGAATAAAGGCCAACGCGTGTGTTTGAAGATATGGAATCAGGCCCCTGCACGGGTGAACTCTGAACCTAGTTTTTTTTTTTTCTAGTCAATAAAAAAATGCTAAGGATAATTTGAAAAAGGAATATAATTTATATATTTCTTCATACCAACTATCATCATCATCATCATCAACCATTCTCCACCCACTGCTGGGTATAGGTCTCCTCTTCAGCGCGCCATCTTTTCCGGTCCTGTGCTAGTCTTGTCCACTGTTTTCCTGCTGTCCTAACGATGTCGTCCGACCAGCGGGCTGGTGGTCTGCCCGGTGGTCCCTTTCCGTTCCGCGGCCACCATTCTGTGACTGCTTTATACCAACTATAATAGAAATTAAAATATCAGGTGATATTTATTCATAATATATTTATAACAATCAATAAACTTAAATAAAGCAATACAAGAAAGAAAGCATTAGTGTCCATTGATGTAGTGCAGTCAGTATCAGTATTGATATAGTGTTAGTCTTTTAACCCTCGACGCAAACAGAGGGCTGAGGGGTGTTATAAGGTATTTGTCTGTGGCATTATAGTTCCCAAACGGCTCAACCGATTTTGATTCAGTTTTTTATTATTTGAAATATGATTTAATAGTGTTCTTAGCTATGATTCAAGAAAATCTGTTCAACCGATTGAAGATTATCAGCTCTTTTATCGGGGGTTTTTAAAAACTTTCAATTTATACATATTTTCTCAACTTGTTTAAAAGTAGTTTAGTACATAATTATCCAAATCAGTGGTTTCCAATCTTGTTGGGCTGCGACCCACCTAACAAAAATGTCAAATTCGGGATCTACCCCTTGGCTGTCTTAAAAAGGGGGCATAAAATCAGAAGGAAGAAATATTTGCCGACGCGAAGCCTCATGACGTGGACCGACTGAGAGTTTGTTTCAAAGTACTTACCTTTTTTCATTTCACTTAAATTTTTATCATCATCATAGGCAGCCTTTTACCAGTCCACTGCTGGACTTTTAGCCTACCCCCGAAAGGGTGATTGGGCCATATCCACCACGCTGGCCCAGTGCGGATTGGTGGATTCACATACGCCAATTTTTATCGTCACAGACAACTATATTGAGATAATGTTATTTTTTTCGATATTGTGATTTTTTTGTCGTGTTATCTTATGTTTCAGGGCCCACACAGTATTCGCTCCCATACTCGCAAAGCATACTTAGGGAACTCCTGATCCAAAGCAATATTGACAAATATTTTTACGCTGGTTTCACAGCTGACCCGTACGGGTCGACATTGTAGCGTTCTGCATTCTCTTACGCGTAATTTTCCAGTTTTCACGCATTTTCTGAAAAGAAAATTTGCCTACGTTCAGCCGTGATACGTAACAAACATAAAGACAGTTACAGTAGGCACAGCGGATCTTTGTGTCTCTGAAGTTGGCTGCAAGACGCTGCGCAGTAGTTATTTTTGTGTCGCAAGGGATGTGCTACTTGCGCAATGGATCTTAGAGCCTAACTTCAGAAACACAAAGATCCGCTGTGCCCTGCCTACTGTACAAACTTTCGTATTTGCAATATTTTTTAAATTGTCAGTGAAGTCCTTTAATATCGACATCTCTTAAGCAGGCTTGCAGTTTTTTTTAATAATAGGCTTGCGTTTACAGTTCCATCCTGAGTTCCTTAGCATAAATAGATAGATAGATAGAAACTCTTTATTGTGTACACCAGAAATAAAAATTACATACAGATAGAACACATTTTATTTATATTACACGGGAATTACTCACGTAAGATTAAGCCGGTCACTCCGACTATAGTGGTTGAAACTATAGTCGGAGTGACCGGCTTAATCTTACGTGAGTAATTCCCGTGTAATATAAATAAAATGTGTGAAAACCACGTCAGTTTCTATAATAAGATAGAACACACTTTAGAGCTAGTGCCATAAGTGGCAGTCTTATCGCTAAAAGCGATATCTTCCAGGCAACCATTACTGTAGCATGGTAAGATGTGTGACCTTGTCTCTGTTTGTTTCCAGCGCGGTTTCCCGTTCGAGGAGGAAGAGGGGTCAGGCGCGTGGAGTGAGCTCGCGGCGCGACACCCCGACATAGCGGCGCGACTGCGGCAGCGCCCCGCCACCTGGGCCCGCAAACGTAGGCCTTCCAGCCAGGACGCCACTGACGGTACGTCATCTCTTTACAAATAAAACATTACTATACTAAGTGGACCCGGGTATGTCCTAAAACTGCGATCAGAACCACCGAAGGATGGGCAGCAGCGTCCTAGTACACGGTGAACGCACTGCGATCTCCAAGCCGCCTGCCAAGCGTGGGGATTACGGCAACATCCCTCTCCAAGAGGGAGGCCTTTGTCCAGCAGTGGTCGTTTACTGGCTGACGATGTGATGTGTGATACTAAGTGGCGTCCACTCAATTTCACGATATTGTTCGCCATTAGCCCTGAACGGTGCTGGTAGGCACCGTTTAGCAGGATTTGTTATTTCGGAATCAGTATATCAGCGGGTTGATCCGCTGATATTACTGACATTCTTCTTTCATCCATCATTAAGTGGGTTTTGGCTTCGCACCTCTTGTACATTTGCAAAAAGAAAAGCGTCGTCGCGACGTATGTTACGAGCCGAAAAGTGGTCATTGTACTCGTATTTATGACCAACTTCAACCCTGAAATCGCGAAAAAAATATCAGCTGTACCTTAGAAAACGGTCATTGACACTCGACAAAAAGCATGGAACAAATTGTTTTTTTCAGGATTTTTGGTTTAGTCCCCATAGTAAAAGTTGTTCATAACGATAAGTATAACAAACCCCTTTCAGCTTCGCATAACCTTTCCCTATAAACCTGTAGAAAAGTAATTTGTATAGTATGTAAACGAACCATACGTCATTTCTGAGCCACGATTCTACTAAAGAAATTGTTTTTAAATTGTAATTGTTTCAATTTTATTTTTGAATCCTCAAAACTGAGTTTTAAATGTTTTTATACTAGAAAAATACCACCACCTAAAATAATAATTTAGTATATAATAATATGTTTTTTAAACTCTAATATTTGAGGCAATTATTTAAAAAATAAAATTGAACTAATTACAATTTAAAAACAATTTCTTTAATAGAATCGGGGCCCTGGTATGAATGTGAATAATAAAAGGTCTATCTATGATATCATTATAATTATGGTACCAAAGACATGGTGGTGGTTTTATGTTCCAAATAAATGTTCGCGCAGTTTTTGTGTACTATGAACAGATGACATGATATTCGTCATCTCATCAGAGATGATTCGCATTCGCTCCGTCCGTGACTGACGGTCAGGATCAGTCGGTACACGACTTAAACACTTTCACACGGGTCTAAAACGAAAAACTAAACCTTATGATGTATCCTTACAGGGTGTATAAAAAAATATTTCGCCGTTGCAGATTTCGGCGACAGCTTCAGCGGCTTCGACAGATTTCCCTTCGACGACATCCCGCCAGAATTCAGAGAGCACTTCCCCACACAGTGGAACCGGCGGTACAGCGACCGCGACCAACCCCCGCCTGAAACACCAGCGCAGCACCCGACGCACCCGTCGCCCGCGCAGCCCCCACAACACCACACGGCCGCAACACAGACTGAACACGAACCACAACAAGAAGCTGAACAGACTCTCCCACAGTACGGCCTCCGTAACACGGTAGACCTCGGCCAGAAGAGCCCCACCGACCCGAGCGTCGATGCGGACGACAGGAGCCAGCGGTCCATGTCAGCTCCCCCCGACGCGCCTCGCACAGTAAACCCAGACATGAGTGCCAACCACCAGGAGGCGGCCCACCCGCCGCACGAGCACCACTCCAACGTGAGACACATACCTATATTCGTGGAAGGCCGGGACGAGCCCGTCATCAACAAGAACGTGGACCACGGCGCGCACTTCACCGAGAGCAAGCCGCACCCGCCACCGCCGCCGCAGCCGCACCTCGACCGAGATCAGTACTTCGCGGACGACGGCCCGGTGGGCTTCCACCACCCGCCCAATTTCACGCGCGCGTTCGGCACGCCCTTCAACAAGGGTTTCAGGCAGGGCCCGCAGCCCTTCACACAGCAGAAGGCGTATCCGCAGAACGCGTATACTCGTGGCCCTTCGCCGCAGCGCGCGCAATCTCCGCATCACCAGGAAGAGAGCTATGTCAAAGTCCCCGTTCATCACGAGCATGCCACATCTAACACTGAAACTCCGTCCAGAGCGCAGCAGAAACAGCCACCTCAACCGAAGCAGCCCTCACCCCAGAGGCAGCAGCCTTCACCGCAGCCACGCGAACAGACTCCGCCGCCCAAACCCCAGCCTACCTCCAATGATCCCATCACGCAGATCCTCAGTATTCAAACCGACGTACTCAACCTTATGACCGAGGTTGAAAACTTCCAAGGCACCAAAAAAGATAAGAGGTACCTGTTCCTCGACGAGATGCTCACGAGAAACCTTATAAAGTTAGACAATATAGAAACTGAAGGCAAAGAGAATATACGACAGGCTAGGAAGGAGGCCATTAGATGTATCCAAAAATGTATTGCCGTTTTAGAAGCCAAAGCCGACAGCAACACTACTAAAGCTGCGCAGGCGCAGGCTCAGGGTATTGATACAAAAGAGAGTTCAGACTCAGCCATGGAGCCAGCACTCGTCATGGAAAATGGAGAAATCGAGATGAAGGAACAACCCAAAGAGGATCAGAAAATCGACACGCAACCAGAGCGAATAGATAACACGCAACCGCCGAAAGAAGAAATCAAAGAAGACACAAAGCGAGAGCAGACACCGAAACTACAGGAAGAACAAACACAACAACCTGAACCGGCAGCTGTATCCACGGAAAACCAGGCTCAGGTCCCCGCAGCTGACACTAGACCTGAGGATCCCCAACCGGAAGTGGAATCCGAAGAACAAAAAAAAGAAGTAGAAAATAAGCCCTGCCCTAAGAAAAAAGTAGTTAAGAAACGCGATAAGAGCAAAGAAGCACCTAAAGAAAGAACTGAGGAAGCATCCCAAGATAGCAATAAGCCTGAAGCAGCACAAAATGATGAAAAAGTGGAAGTGATGCAAGTAGACGATAAAGGCGACAAGCCCATGGAAGTAGACGGAGCTGCTAGTCAATAAAGTTAGTTGCGTTAGTGAATTGTCTCATTTAGATCACAGTATAACCAGTGCACGGGGCACGCTGCCTTATTCGCTCTTTGTGTTTATTGTGCGTTAATAACAAGTGTTGACATTGTTTATGTTTGTACATTTTACGTATTTAATATTAAAGAATTATGTAAATGAACTTATCCTTGTGGATTTGAAGTGGTCTCCTTTTTAAAACCTAATATTTAATTTAATTTATTGTTTATCAGCTCGGGTAAAACTTGTTTAAGTTTATCATTACGTGATAACACAATTTTCTTAATAAAGAATATGAATCGGCAAGTGTTTTGTTTTATTGTATAATTATTTCCTGGGCAGCCGAGCTTCACTTGTTTTTTTTTTTCTATTACATAGTAACCTTAAATAGCAAAACCAATACATTTCATACTTATTACATAATAGACCCAAAACCAAACGAAAGAATGGCTAGGCCTTATAGGTAGTCAAGAGACCAGCATTATTTGAATGGCCTGGAGGCTAAACACACCTATTTCTAGCTGTAATAGCTCAGGGCCCCGATTCTACTAAAGAAATTGTTTTTAAATTGTAATTGTTTCAAATTTATTTATTAAATATTTGGTCAAAACTTAGTTTAAAAAAATATATACTAGAAAAATACTACCACCTATAACTTAGTATAAAAAAAATTAAAAAATGTCCATTTTGAGGCAATTATTCAAAAAATACAATTGAAACAATTACAAGTTAAAAACAATTTCTTTAGTAGAATCGGGGCCGGTTCTAGATATAACAAGATAAAGCTAAAGAATAATTTCTATCGGAGGCCCATATCCGATCATTAGGAATATCTATAGAGATTTTGAAACAACACGAAAAGACATGTTTCGCCTCATTATATCTCTAGCATGATCACAAAAAATTTTCTATATCTCGATCTCTTCTGTATTAGCTTGTATTTTGTTTACTTGCCCCTTTAACTACTTGACATTGCCAAATGCTCAAGACGTGCCATGCCAAAATCCACTTGAGAAATAAGAATTTAAAAAAATGTAATGACAGTGACATAGTTAAATTGAAATAAAAAATATTAATCCGAATTTCAAAATAGTTTAAAAAAATTGTTTTTATTTGCGGTTTACGGCTTGTTTACGGCTCAAGTCCGCTTCACGGTTATACGATATTATTATAATTATATCCAAGTAAAGTGTAAATCGCAATGAAAACTTGTTGCGTGCGTGGTTGCAAAAGAATTAGAGGACATCGGTATAAAATCCTTTTGGCTTCCTAAAAACCTAAATTGGTAGGTGAGCGTAAGTTGTGGTTGTAGATTACTAGAACCTATCGTTTGTTTATACTGAATTCGCTCTTCAGAATTCTTACTTTTAATATACGAAGTATTAATAATGATAAAATAATATGGTTTGGTAGGTATACATAGTTTTTCCTTGCTTTGAAATATGGCCTCAATGTAATGTCGCGTAAGTACTAAAAGATATATATTCCTATAGCCTAAGACCTTTGTACACAGTTGAACAATAAAGTGTTATTCTATTCGATGCAATACCATGCAGCAGAATTTCTGGTGAACAATTTCTAATGCGCGTCGCTTTTGTTACGTATAAATGTCAGAATTGAGCCCGTCTAAATGAATTGTTCCTAAAAGCGGCGCTGGCGCCCTGCACGAGGGGTAATTTTCATTCTCAATTATCACTTCAGTCATAGCTCCCTACTAGAATTTCGTGTTGGGGATGCTATAGAATAGAACACATACCTACAAAGAAAAGGACACACATCCAAAGCAGTTTACGTTTCTAATCCATACAGCCAAGGATTGGAACCACCTGCTGGCATCCTTATTTCTGTAGAGATACAATCTGGGCCTTTCTTTTCAAGGCCAGAGTGCATAGGTATCTTCTAAGTCTGCGCGCTTCATCTTCGACCACATCGTTGCTTGCCAACAGGCGAGTTGGTGGTCAAACATGGAATTATTCGCATATTTTTTTTAATTAAATTTGTTTGGTCTACAAATTCAAATTCAAAATATTTTATTTCGGACAGTTAAAAAATCCATCTACACCTTTGATTAAAGGTCTACCGGTAGTGAGATAAGTCTAGTGAAAATACACTCAAGAATGAAGTTATTGCAAATTGCTTAAAATCTTTTTATTTACAACTCTTTCTAAGTTTTTTTATACATACATACATCATCAGCCATTAAATGTCCACTGCTGAACAAGGCCTCCCTCTTAGAGAGGGGTGTTGCCATAATCCCCACGCTTGGCAGGTGGCTTGGAGATCGCAGTACGTTCACCGTGTACTAACAGGACGCTGCTGCCTATCCTCCGGTGGTTCTGGTCGCAGTTTTAGGACATACCCGGGTCCGGGTAGTTTTTTTATATGCAAGCCGAAAATTTATTGCTTGCCCTTTTGCAAGCATAGAGAAAACTTGAGTTTTGGGTATGAATAAACATATTTTTTTGCATAAAAAACTATTACAAAAACAAAACAAAAGATTGAAAAATATGACGGGGACTCTTCTACACCATTGAATAAAATGGTTCACGAATGGTATTTTTTTTTTAAATTAGATAATAGGGTTACCTTGGACCGCCTGATATTATACAATGATGATACCGATGGAGCTGCTCTTACATAATTTTCCTAATGCCATGTTTGCCCTTACCTTACTAATTACTAACTTACCTACAGTACTTGAAATGATATTGTCTGTTACAGATTATAAAATTGCCTGCAATTGATTTACCGAGAAAATTGTCAGTCTAAAAGTAAAGCTGTGGTCCTGAAATATCGGATATGTGCTGATCATTTCCTTCCATCTCATATCACAGGAGATGGGCAAATAATACGCAATATTAATTGAAAACATACAAGATACAGACGATAAAACAATGCACGAAAATAATACAATGGATGTTCAATCAAACGTCAAATCCAATAAACGAAAGGATGAACGGATTGAAACCCGAGATATTAGTTTACATGAAGATGTCGCCTTAAAAACGCAGGTCGACATTAATCTAGGGGTTGAAATAAAACAAGAAATAGATGAATCAGATTCTGCCATGGCTATACAAGACTCTTCAAGAATGAAAACTTGTTGCGTGCGTGGTTGCAAAAATGAATTAGAGGACGTCAGTATAAAATTCGTTCCGCTTCCCAAAAATCCAATTAGGTGAGCGTAAGTTGTGGTTGTAGAGTAGTTGGACCTATCGTTTTTAGGATTCCGTACCCAAAGGGTAAAAACGGGAACCTAGTACTGAGCCTTCGATGTCTGTCCGTCTGTCCTACCTATTAAAGGCTGCATCTTTCGAGAATTCAGTTCTGAATTCTCTAACTTTCGATTAGTAATAGATAGCCAGTTGAAATTTACACAGAATAGTAAAGTTACGGTGGATTAACTAAGAAATACTAAAACTAAAAACGAGAGGGGGGTGGGTGCCCATAGAACAAACGTGTTTAACACGAATTTTTGTATTAGCTCTAATGTAAAAACGGTACTACGTACAAGCGTCAAACTTAGCATGATTATAGAGTACACACTCTAAAGTATAATAAATAATGGCCAAGTGCGAGTCGGTGACAAATCTGTTTATTACCAAGTTATAATTGTGTTAAACTTGAGCACCTGTAGCAAAATAATTAGTTGTGGCTGAGTAGCAATTGATTTGACTATTTTAGAAGACACTGTTTTAATATTATATTGTAGAAGGCTTTATAATAACTGGTAATTCGGTTACTTGGACAAGCCTATTGTATTTTGTGGTGGTACGGTACACTCAGTTCATCATTCGTCCATATAAATGCTGCTGTTGCAGTAATGTATTTTTTTTTGTCCAATATGTTAAGGTGGCAAATAGCATCTAATTTAAAGCAGTTAATCGAGTGACATCAAAAACTCGTTTTGTTTTTCTTGCTGACCATTTTTTTCCAAAATCTGTAAATGCAAAACATTATCTTATCAAGTTTCATAAAATGTATTCATAAGACTAAAGATAGCTTTTAAAAAAAATTGATAATAGGCTAGCTTTTACCGCCTGGTGTTGCAATGCTGCTTAGCACCAATAATGACAGTTGTTTGAGCAATGGTGCTTTTTGATCTCATTCCTGCATCAGACTTCCACTATACCTCACATCCCGGCACCGTCAAAAAGCTCACTCCCTCATCTTGCAAAGCTGGAAATCCCCACCGTCCGATTTTTCCGCGGACCTGCAAGGTGTGGAATGTCCTTCCCCAAAGGTCTTCCCGCCGAGCTTCAACATGAAGCATTTCAAATAGGGTATCTACTACCTACCTCTCCAGGCTGGCAAAGCTTCGTCAACACCGCTAGTGTTGCAGGTGTCTATAGGCGGCGGTTTCTGGTTACCATACGTAGTTACCTAATGAAGTGTTTATATTTTTTTTATTGTATAATATGCTTGCGTTTAACCGCCTGATATTAAGCAATGACGATAACAATGGAACTGCCCTTACTGAAGTTACCTAATGAAGTATTTGTTCTTACCAAACTAACTTACCTACAGAAGCCGAAACTGTCTCTTACAGATTAAAATATTGGCTGCGATTGATTTACCGAGAAAATTGGCAGTATAAAAGTAATGCCGAGCTCCAGAAATATCGAATATGTGCTGATCATTTCCATCCGTCTCATATCACAGAAGATGGGCAAATATATAATTACGCAAACCCAACTAAAAACATACAAAAACCAGACGATAAAACAATACACGATAATATTACAATGGATGTTCAATCTGATAAATCCGAACAATCAGAGGAAACTTTGGATGAACGGATTGAAACCAGAGATATTGATTTAAATGAAGATGCCGCCATAAAAACGCAGGTCAACATTAAACAAGAGGTTGAAATAAAACAAGAAATTGATGAATCAGATACTCTCATTGCTATGCAAGGCTCGCTTGAAGGATATAATACTACAAAGCAAACTCAATCGGTTTACGTTCAAACTGTTGGTTATTATCTTGCACAACACAAACAGAAAGTTACTCTGTTGACCAAAAGCTTGAGAAAGTGTTTGAATGAAAACGCAAGATTGAAACAGATAATCAATGACTCCGCCCCATATAAACAACTTGTTACGTTGCGTGCACGCTTTCAGGCATGCAAACAAGATAACACAAGACTACAAAAAAATATCCAGAAGGATATATTCTGTACGAGTTTTGTTGAGAAACTGCTATCGTTTGTGGAGGGTGATAAAATCGAAAGTAATTATGGCATTATTAAGAAGCGTTACTCTCCCGAATATATAAAATTTGCGTTGAATCTGTTTCTCTGCAATCATATGGCATATAAATACGTATCAACCTATTTTTATTTGCCAAATATTCGTACACTTTACCATATTATGGCAAAAATCCCTTCCGGCATTATCGCGGAGCACTTCGAGACTCTAGAATTGGCTGTGGAGCAGATGAAACCTCTAGAAAAGATCTGTAATGTTTGTGTGGACTACATGCCTATTAGACCAGGTATCGAGATTGATACATTGAAACAGAAGAAAGCCTTTTATGGACGACATGAAATAGACGGAGTGGTGAAAGATTTGCCTGCCAAGTATGCAGTAGTGGTTGCAGTTACCGGCGTGACAGTCAGGTGGAGACAGGTGCTCGGGTATGCGCTGACGGCAGATTGCCAGCATTACCCTGAACTGATCACGTGGATCGAACATGTCATAACCAAGCTAATAGAGATACAATTAGACGTCAGGTGCTTAGTAACTGACACAAGCTCCTTTTTCTGGACAGATGTAGTTAATAAGGAATTATCGGTTAACAAAACACATTTCGAAATTGGTGGTAAAAAAATATTGTACATATTCGACGCGCCGCATTTGATTAGAAGCGCGAGGAACATCTTGATGAGGAATGATCTTACATTTTTGGATGGTAAAGTAGCAAAGTGGGGTGTCGTGCGAGACGTCTATGAGAAGAAAAGGACACATTTGACAATGAAACACGTGTCTCCCTCTGGCAGGGCCAAAACAACAGCGTTTGCGGCGCAAACGTTTAGTCTGCGCGTAGCAAAGGGTGTAGAATCCCTCGTAACACAAAACATTCTTGGGCCTGAAGCTAAAGACACCGCAGAACTGCTTGTAAGGTTCAACAACATATTTGATATCTTAAATTCGCGCCAAAGCCAGAGGACCGATGAATATACATTCAAGCAGGCGTACTGCGGCAGCAACAAACAGAAAAAGTTTTTTGAGGAGACAATGATTTTCCTCGAATCTCTTAAAATAAAAAATGCGAGTGCCAGGCGGATTAGGACAGAGCGCATTGTAAAAGGGTTCATGATGACCATTCGTTCAGTGATGATGTTGTATGAAGACTTGGAGGAAGTCGACATTCTCTGGACAAGAAATCTAAATTTGGACTTAATAGAGATACTTTTCAAGCATATTAAGCAAATACCCCCACGTACGATAGGCTTAATAGGAGCAAGGAAGTTCACAAGGGGATTGTTAAAGTTCTCACTGACAGATTCTGATAAGTTGCCGGGAAAAAGTGAAACCGAAAAAGAAGCAAGTGAAGTGGGAGTGAGTGGGGTGTGTTAACAGGAAAAATAAGGGTTTCACTTAAAATTAGTTTTGAATCAACCATTTATATTTAATTACCCCTGACGCAAACAGAGTGTTACAAGGGTAATGTGTGTATGTCTGTCGCATTGTAGCTCCTAAACGGCTGAACCGTTTTTAATTTAGTTATTTTTGTTTAAATATTATATGGGCGTATTTTTTTTAAATTTAATTTTCCGATAAATGGTTGATTTAGACTTTAATTTAAACAACACACAATATTAAAGATTTTAAAGGAATAAATGATTGTTCAATTCATAAAGTGTTGATTTATTGTAATTTGGAGCAATAAACACATAGCCAAATTTGAATATTAGTGATTACATGTTGTAGGCGCGACGTTCCTTAGAATAAACCGGCCAAGTGCGAGTCGGGCTCGCGCACTGAGGGTTTCTTACTACCACAAAATACAATAATTATCAATAAAAAAAACAAACTATTTGGTCCGAATTAACGCCTACCAAAATAGTTAATATTTAGCAAGTGACGCTCGGTATAACTTTTAATGAACAGAAATTTGTCACCGACTTGCACTTGGCCATTATTTATTATTTGTTGTTATACTTCAGAGTGTGTACTATAATCATGCCAAGTTTGATGCTTGTACGTATTACCATTTTTACATTAGAGCTAATACAAAAATACACGTTTGTTGTTGTATGGGTTGTCGTTTTTACTTTTGACTTAATAACTTGTTAGTTAATCCGTCGTAACATTACATATTCTGTGAAAATTTCAACTGGCTATCTATTACGGTTCGAAAGATGCAGCCGTTAATAGGTAGGACAAACAGACAGACATCGTAATAGGGACCCGTTATTACCCCTTGGATACGGAACCCTAAAAATGAATGAGATCACGAACGACATCAATTTTTCCTATTCCCACCAACACTTCATTTAATAGTAGATATGTTACAATAGTATAAAATCAATTAATAGTGTGATAAACCCAAAATAATAAATATTCGTGACATTTTTGCACACACGGTCATCTGACCCCAAACTAAGCAAAGCTTGTGATATGGCTGCCAGAGACTGATATACATACACATATATTTAAATACATACTTAAATAGATATTAACACCCAGTTAAGAACAAACAATAAATGTTCATCACATGAATGTTTGTCCTAAGTGGGAATCAAACTCACGCCCACAAACGCAGAAGGCAGGTTCACTACCAACTGGGCCACCGGGCATTCTAAAATAATAACAAAGCAATATGTGAATAAACGTCACGCCTTTTACTTGATTAACTATACACATTTTTGTACATAATTTAAATCTACATTTCACAGCAGTCTTTGATACAATTGCATTTACACACTTAAAATAAAATAAATTTTCTTGCTAGCATTCTTTCTACCTGATTAATATTACAATGAATATACATTTTTATTTATGACACTTGTGCCCTGGAGGTTGGGGCGGCCCCTTGAATGGGACGCGTGTCGATAATTTGGCGCCGTCACATCTTCCTATTCAAAATCCGAAATTCGCCAAAGAACCAGAGTCACCGACATAGCTGTTAAAATTTGCAAGTTGAAGTGGCAATGGGCAGGCCACATCGCTCGAAGAACCGATAACCGATGGGGAAGAAAAGTTCTGGAGTGGAGACCACGAACCGGAAGACGCAGCGTAGGTAGGCCTCCCACTAGATGGACCGACGACATTGTGAGAGTCGCGGGCATCCAGTGGATGCAAAAGGTAGACTGTCGTTCAGTGTGGAGGTTAAAGGGGGAGGCCTATGTTCAGCAGTGGACGTCTTCTGGCTGATGATGATGATGACATCTTCCTGAGACACAAGGTAGGGCTGGTTTGGCTGCCAATTCGGCAGAGCAGCACAAGCGACGCAAATATGCTAACCTCGGCAGTGGTTACATATGAGCTGTATCGATAGCTCGAATACTCGATAAAAAACAATGACCCATCTCTATTACAATTGTTTTGCCACTAGATTCCGCTCCCCGGTAATCACATTTCGCATGGTATAATAATATACTCCGCCAGGTATAGCAAAATGACAACGTGGGCGTCCCGCAATGATGTCATCAATACACGTACACGTGCATAAGCAAGAGCAGAATAAGTAATTTACAACAAGTTCGAGAGAGATGACGATACACCACGTAACAGATGATTAAATAAAGTGGCAACTGGACAGTGACGTCATTGCGGGACCACTCCCAGATTGCTAGACCTTGTTTTCTTGGATCATGACATTTCGCACGTTCCCACTCCATGCAGTCCGTATCGTGGCGTCCCGCTTACTCCCATTCTTTAAGCATGCGGTCCCAGTCCTCATCGGGTATGAATGGTCGATCGATGCAGTGAATCATGTGTTCTCCGCAGAAGACGCATTCAGCCGCCACCAGTTCATCCACTGCGCCTCGTAAAACTTCCCGCAATGGCAGCCCTGAAACATTTCATATTAGGTGAGTTTTGGCGCCAACGTGGAAAAAACATGTCGGCTCGTTGAATTATTTTCCTAAACTTGTGTATTTTCGAGTGTTAATGCGTAGTAAATGGTGAAATATTATTTTACTAAGTGCTCGTAAACGTGCTCGAGTGTGGGCAAGTGATATAACGAGGTGAAACGTGTCTTTTCGTGTTGTTTCCAAAACTCCATAGGAGCCTCTTGTAAAGTCTCTACCACTTTACAGGGGCATGAGTTTGACATACTTAGCTTGACTCTGACTCTGACCATGACTGGTTTGACCCTATTAAGACTATGTAAACTGATTAATATTACTAGTAAAGGGCATTGAATCCACGCTCCTGAAAATTTTAACAAAAAAAAAACATTAGGTAATATTATATAATAGCGACCCGCCCGCCCGGCTTCGCACGGGTGTAATTTACGTGCGAAACCGGGGCGGGTCGCTAGTTATATATATAAACCTTCCTTGAAAATGTATCTAACTGATGGTGAAAACTGCATCATAATCCGTTGCTTGGTTTAGGAGTTAGCGGCCATACAGACAGACAGACGCGGAAAGCGACTTCAATTTATACTATGATTAATTATTATAGGGATTAAAAAACTTTTCTATTTAAGTGTATTAGCCGAAAGTGGATCTCTGAGGAACAGTAGCGAAACTTTTCTAAAAGTGTCTCTACGGGGAAAGTGTATCTCTGGGGAATAAATCGATAAAAAAGGGGTTAAATTCAGTCTTTTCATCATACCTCGGATGATCGAACTGAGTTATGATGAAAAAACTGAATTAAACCCTTTTTTCAAGATGGCGGAAATTGCACAAGGTAATTTTGGTCGACAATTTGAAGTTAAGCTTTTCTAGGCCCTCCCCACGACATATCCAAAATTTGGCATTCTCGGATTTTTTTGCATTTCTAACCCGTTATTTCCGACGTAATGACTATAAGGGGATGGCAGGATAAGGTCATGTAGCTCTGATGCACATTCTCCGAAATGTTATCTCGGCTTTGGTGGACACCAAATCGCATCCTAATAAGAAAGCAACATTTACCTGTAGATGTGACAGTGTTTAGTTCTATGGAGGAAAGCACCGCTAACTGGCGTTGCAGATCTGCCAGCTTGTTGCGTTTCGCGGGCCCTACAACAAACCAAAAAAATATATAATCTATGTAGTTAATACGCAGGTATGCAGCGCCGGCCTTGGAGTAAAGCGAGAGTAGCGGTCGCTCCAGGCGCCATAATGCAAACCACGAAAGAAAAAAAGAGCGAAAATTATTGTTTTATGACGTCTTACGCCTCAGGGCGGGGGCGGTGGCAGACTTGCATTTTTGATAACCAGCAATAAACTTTGATGTGGAAATAGTTTCCATCCTGAATTAGCACATGGGCTACTTTTTATCCCTGAAAAATTATCGATTCTTGGCGGTAGTTCCTTACGGCTGTTTAAAGCAATCCAGTTTAGGTGACGAAAAAATGTTGCGCGACCGCAAACCGTATCTGGGCGCGTTAAGGTTCACGTTCGCGTGATTCTCCAAACTGCGTTGTTTTAACGTTAGTTTGATACCGCGTAAGCAGTTGGCCGTAAGGACCCAGCACGCTAGTTTTCAGAAATGAAACGCGTCGAAACCCTGATCAAAAGCTAAGGCCAGCACAGCAGGTATGTGCAGGGTAAATTAACTTGTACGCAGTGTATATTAACAGGTATGCAGTGCAGTGTAAATTATCAGGAATAAAGTGTAAATTAACAGGTATGCAGTGCAGTGTAAATTATCAGACATAAAGTGTAAATTAACAGCCACAAAGTGTAAATTAACAGGCATAAAGTTTAAATTAGCAGACACATAGTGTAAATGAACAGGCATAAAGTGTAAATGAACAGACACAAAGTGTAAATGAACAGGCATAAAGTGTAAATTAACAGACACAAAGTGTAAATGAACAGGCATAAAGTGTAAATTAACAGACACAAAGTGTAAATGAACAGGCATAAAGTGTAAATTAACAGACACAAAGGGTAAATTAACAGGCATAAAGTGTAAATTAACAGGCATGAAGGGCCCCAGGAGGAGACAGATTTCGCAGACTGCACAAGTCTGACACTGGTCATCATCATCATCAGCTAGAAGACGTCCACTGCTGAACATAGGCCTCCCCCTAGGGGGGGTTGCCATAATCCCCACGCTTGGCAGGCGGCTTGGGGATCGCAGGAGGTTCCAACATTCAAGTAGGAGGATGCTGCTGCCCATCCTCTAGTGGTTCTGGTGGCAGTTTTAGGACATACCTGGGTCCACTAGTACACTAGTAGTACACTAGTAGTCTGACACTAGTATCGGCATGGTATTATTCAACTCACCTAGAATCGGCATTGTTTCGTTCATGAGACAGTCCGCGTGGAACTTGTGTGTGCAAGGGAAGAGGTAGAAGGGCCGCAGTAGAAGAGCGATGTCGCAGAGACTGCACACGTCTGACACTAGGACCAGCGCGCTACGGTGACGGAACGATTGGATTTCAGCACGCACCTACATATAAACATACGTAATTATAGGTAGTCAAATCTACCAAGATAGGCACTACCCATTTCTTCTGATCAGTGCAAGTGGGTAATTTGCAGCTTGTCTTTTAGTTCTATTGTTGCACCCTCATTGGCATATAATTATGAATTTTTATTTTTATTACCTCAAAAAAAATTTGATCATAAATAGTAATGTTTTTTTTTTTTTTTTTATTGTACATAGGCTTGCGCTTGGCCGCCATCTCGCCTGATGTTAAGCGATGATGCGGTCTACGATGGAGCACGCTTACCTAGAAGAAACCGATTCACTCTCGACTTGAAGACACCCAGATTGTAACTGACGGGGAAAACCCATTCAGGCAGCGAAATATTATATAGTTATGACGTCACGCCATATAAATTCTATACGGCTGATAAATCTCTGAGATATTAGCGTTTAAAGTTTTTCGTGGGGATTGAGAGGGGTTTTTTTTTACATTGGACTAGGCTAACGTTTGACCGCGACCGCATCATCGCTTTCCATCAGGCGAGAAAAAATACTGGACTTTTTTTTACAAATTTTGATTTTGTTTTCTTTGATTGACTCTATGTACGTCAATCTAAGTCAAGTTTACGAGGTAATAAAAAAAATCGTTACATGCCTATACTCTCTAAAGATAATTATCATAAGTTCATAACCATGTTGATCGACATGTAAGCAGATGTAATAAAACAAGCAACTTACATATTCAGCAGACCGCGTGGCCTCCTCAGTTTCGGCTTTTATTTCTTCCATTTGACTGTTGTATTCCTAAAACAAAATGGTCATTGATAGGATAACAAAGAAGGGAAATTTTGGCTATGATAAATGTCTACAATGCAACTGCATTACTTGCACAATGAGCAAGCAAACAGTATTATCTGCAAAGACCGAGCAGTGTTACCTGTAAAGACCATTACCTGCAAAGACCACTGAAACAGTATTTATTACCTGCAAAGACCACTGAAACAGTATTACTTGCAATGCATGAGTGTTACCTACAGTGTCTGTCAGATGAGCTCCTTGAAGAGTGTGTATCTCTTCTGTACATGTTCTCTGCATAGTATAAAGTCGCTTTCTGCGTCTGTCGAATTCTTCCTAAACTACGCAACGGATTTCGATGCAGTTTTCACGGTCAAATAGATGATTTTTTCCACATAAAACTTACACCCGCGCGAAGTCGGGGCGGTTCGCTAGTATAAAATAAAGTAGCTATCTGCGTGTCTGTCCGTATATCCGCAAATTCTTCCTAAACTACGCAACGGATTTTGATGCGGTTTCATGTGTTCTTCAGTTAGATAATTTTTCACAGGTTTCATCATCATCATCTGCCAGAAGACGTCCACTGCTGAACATAGGCCTCCCCCCTTTAACCTCCACACTGAACGACAGCCTGCCTTTTGCATCCACTGGATGCCCGCGACTCTCACAATGTCGTTGGTCCATCTAGTGAGAGGCCTACCTACGCTGCGTCTTTCGGTTCGTGGTCTCCACTCGTGAATCGTTCTTCCCCATCGGTTATCGGTTCATCGAGCGATGTGTCCCGCCCATTGCCACTTAAACTTGCAAAATTTTAACAGCTATGTCGGTGACGGAAGATTTATATTTATATAATACTAGCGTTCCGCCCCTGCTTTGCACGGGTATAGATTATAGCCATGTCACCCGGGGATAGTGTAGCTTCCCAACAGTGAAAGAATTTTTCAAATCGGTTTAGTAGTTTCGGAGCCTATTCAATGCAAACAAACAAACAATCAAATCTTTCCTCTTTATAATATTAGTATAGAAAACTTAGTGCGAAGCCGGGGCGGGTCGCTATTTACCACAAAAGAAGATAGATTATCTGCATATTAAGATAGTTACCTGCAAGGACTGGCAGATGGGTTCTCTGAAGTGGTCAATAGTGACGACATCGCTGAAGAAGGGCAGGATATCCTCGATTTTGATGAGCGGGCACTCCTGCAGAAAACCCATGGCTTCCTTGATGTTCTGGTTTTTTGTTATCACATGTTCAGCTGGAACAACATACGATAATAATCTGTGTAACATACAAAGGTCTGTTTACACCGGGTGGAATTTGTGAAGTCACAAATTTGAAAGTACCTAATATTATTGTTTTTCGACAATAAATTTAGCCTTTGACCGCCATTTCGTCTGATGTTAACCGATGATATGATCTACGTTGGAGCATGTATGTTTGGATGAAATCGATTTATTCGCGACTTGATGAACCCAGATTGTAACCTAATCATCAGGGAATATTTCACCACAGCATTCATTTGGTAGTATTTATTTAATGGCATCATTCAAAGTGTTTTAGCATCCCCCGTCGATCCTGTTACGTAAATTCTTTCCATTCAATCTCTCTCAAATCTCTGCAAATCAAAGAGATCTCTTTTAGCGATAAGGCCGCCACTTGTGGCACTTGCTCGTAAGTTTTCTATCTGTTTGTAATTTATATTTCTGGTGTACACATTAAAGAGTTTCTATCTATCTATCATTTTTTCACTACTAAGAGCTAAACTGATTGTGATGAAATTTGACAAGTAGTGTGCGAAAAGGAAGATATGTATTCTATGAAGAACGACATAAAATACTTTTATACCGGGCTAAATGAGGTAAATGTGAATCGCAGGCCTTGGGAAGCAGCTATATTCACATAGCTAGCAACGCTGGCCTATTCACTAAACTTCTGCTACTTTTTTTTTCTTCGAACATGCCGCTTAGCTTTAAATTTGCCAAGATATGCCCAAGATACCCGCCTTTCTTCTATTTGACGGTCTGTTGTCGTTCACGAATATTGACCGTGCGAGAATTTCAGCATTGAAGACTGAATTCTAGAATATTCTTACCAATGGTAAGCCACAGTTGTCGCTGGGTTTCTACGCTGTCTGCCAGGTCGGCGATGCTCTTCGCTAGTCCTAAGTCCACGTCTAGTGCCAGTTCCACGGCGGACTCCCAGAGCCCGAGCAAAGCTGATAGCTTCACGCATGCTTCTGATAGATTCTTCTCGCGGCATAGCCTGTAAGTAGAAAACAGCTTTTGTATTTGAGTCACAAAACAATAGCATTTTATTGACACCACAAGAAGAATAATGAAAAAATATAAAATAAACTCTCACCTCAAAGCATAGTGAACATCATAGTTGACCATCTGCTCATCCTGCCCCTGCCTGTTGAGATATCTCATCAGCGACTCTCGGTCATGTTCCACATACAAAGTGAGCAGATAATTATGTATAGCCTTGTCTTTCACATTGAAATTATGCACCATAAACTCTAAATATCTAGTGATTTCAGAAACATGCTCCTCATCACACTGGCAGGACAAAAACGCGGGCAAAAGCTTCGAAGGTATCAACCTAGCTCCTTGAGAAATTAGAGCGTTTATCGTTTGTTTTGGAATTTCTTCCACAAGTACTGGAGCGAAATGATAGAACAGCTCTGGCTTTTTCAAGTTCGTCAAAGTATTTAACGCTTCTAAATAAGATCCTTGGTAGATGTTTTGTGAGATGACATTTTCGTAATCTTCGTTTATTACGGTAAGTTTGATTAAGTTCTGTCTGTCTCCATGTGAGCTCATTAGATCGTAAATGACGGTTTTGACGTGCTCCATGCATTTAGCAACCTTAGGGTGTAGAAGAAACACCTCAAAATCGCTTTGCAGTAGCTGGTATTTTTCTGAGTTTTCTTGACCTGATCGCCTTAGAAGACCCAATTGAGAGAGGTAAAGTTCAGTAATCCAAATGACTAGCATCGAAGTTAGGGTTTTATCATCTTCGGTTAAAGCTTCTAATCGCTTGTTCAGGTAAACTTTTAAAGCGTCATTCTTGTTCAGCTCCAAAAACTTGAGGCATACTGTTTCGAAGCTGCTTTGGGTGTCCGCGTAAATTTCTGCGCTTTTCTCATACTCCCCTTTAGACAGTAACAACTCTGCTTGTTTTATGTTTATAATGTCAATGAATGCCGGGTTGTTATGACAGTATTCTTTGGCCATGTCGAACTGCTCTTTGTCTGAATAGATCTTCCAGAGATTACGTTCCTCTCTAACAACTTTGTAGCGGAAAACTGACTTGTCAGTTATGGCCCAGATTGTTCGCCTCATCACATCTTTGACTAGATTCTTGAGCTTGCCATGTGCTTCCGTGTAGATATCTTCGTAAATTAACTCCTGGTTTAATAATGAGACTACTTTGACTCGGTCGGAGTACATGAGCAATGCATGGAACTCTGTTAGCACGAAAGAGAGAGGAGCAGGTTCCTTCTCATCTCCGTTGGCTGGGTAGTTGATCAGTTCACCTTGGGTGAACAGGGAGTTGGAGTTTTGCTGGGAAGTTGGATCCAACTAGAAAAATATCAAATATTTGTAGTTAGATTTTACATGAAGAAGGGCGACCTGCCGATATCACTGAAGCGTAGACTTATCGACATGTGTATTTTGCCCGTCCTAACCTACGGTGCTCAGACCTGGTCACTGACCGATTCTCAAAAGTACAAACTTGGGGTTTGCCAAAGAGCAATGGAACGCAGCGTGCTGGGCATCAAAAGAATGGACAGAGTCCGCAACAGCGCGCTGCGCTCCATAACAGGTGTGGTCGACGTTGGCCAAAAAGCTGCCAGACTAAAATGGGATTGGGCGGGACATGTGGCGCGCATGCATTCCGACCGATGGGCCAGGATCGTCACACAGTGGGTGCCAGATGGACGGCGCAGTCAAGGAAGGGCCAAGAAACACTGGCGTGACGATCTTGACTCATTCCGGAGAGGTTGGCAAGAGGTGGCGGAAGACCGAGATTTATGGAAGGAAATGGGGGAGACCTTTGCCCAGCAAGATAGGTAAAAAAAAAAAAAAAAAAAAGATTTTACATAAACTTGTTATTGAGACCCAATGGCCATTCCTACATTACATAGGATGTAAATGACTTTGAAAGAAATTTCTCATCTGCACATGAATAAGCACCCTAATCAATAACAATAATTTACCATCAGAATGCCACCATGCTTGTCAATTAAATTAAGCGTTTTTTCTGTTAGTATATCCTTTTCGGACTTCAAGATACAGGCCCTAGTTTGAGGCTCTGGGGCAATTGCTTTATATCATTATCTTTATCATCAGCCATAGGACATCCACCACCGGAAATAGGCCTCCCCTATCGATCTACAAAAGGGCCGGCTGGATACGGCCTGCATATCTTATGTGAAATAAATAATTTTGTATTTGAATTGATTTGTAAGTACAGACAAGCTGATGAACGAGTGTGCGAGCATCGTAAACTCACCTTTACGTGTCATCTATTGTACATAATAATTCATAGACTTCTTACCTGCCCATAAAATATTCCCGGCTCAGTCAACCAGGCAAACGTCTTCGGTGTGTAATTCTTATCAAAGAAGAACTGCAGTTTGGAATACTTCAACATCGAGGGTATCTCTTGAAACCCAGTCTCCGGCATCGTAAGGTATGAGTAAAATATCGACTGGAGAGATGGCTTGTCATCAGTAGTGGTGGCTTGACCGATAAACTGGTACAGTCTAGTCGGGGTCGTGACAAATATAAAGTACTTGTTGTGACTACTGCTAACTCTGTGGAACTGGATGCCAGTTATAGGCATGTCTGTGCCTTTGCCAATGTCAAATATCTGTGGGCAAAAACAAGATATTATTGATATTGTCCTTGTTTTCTTTTTTTACATACTGAAATGAAAAGAGATGCACAAACCTAATTCTCGAGATGTATGATTTATTTACATGTCAAATACAGTGTTTATTCAAAATCTCAGTCAAATTGCAACTAAACTAATAACTATTCAAATAACCCACCCCTGACCGTTCCCGGCGCAATGGTACCGAAAACACTCGCTGCGTTACCGCGTTGGATGGCTGTCTCCCTGTCTGTCCGTCCGACCTTTAAAAGGCTGTATCTTTTGAACCGTAATAGATAGCCAGTTGAAATTTTCACAGAATATGTAATGTTACGGCGGATTAACTAACAAATAATATAACATTCAAAAAGTAAAAACTAATGGGGGGTATTTACACGTATTTTTGTATTAGCTCTAATGTAAAAACGGTAATACATACAAGCGTTAAACTTGGGATGATTATAGTACACACTCTAAATAATGGCCAAGTGCGAGTCCGTGACAAATTTCTTCTCATTACCAAGTTATTACTGGTAATTGGGTTATTGGGATGACCTCATTTTTCTTTCACCAAATCGAAATGCCATATTTTACTAATTTTGAAGTCAGTTTTTTAAATTGATAATTATTGTATTTTGTTGTGGTACAGAACCCTCAGTGCGCGAGCCCGACTCGCACTTGGCCGGTCCATTAATAATTAAATGTTTTTTTTAAATAATAATCATCTAGGACATGAATCATATTTGCGATGCAGTCAAATATCCTATTTTAGAGCTGTTTTACATAATGGTCAACAGAATTAATACCACTGTGTATTTACAATTAAAAGGGCATTAAATACAAAGCATGTTATACAAGCATATGAACTGTTTATGTTTTTCAAGTTTTTCTTAACATTTTTCAAATAATACAACACAAAGCTTAGCTTTATCTACAGGGCAAAATATTTTTTTTCAATCACTCAAATAAGCTTAAAATCTAGTTGGCACTGTTGTTTTGATGATTACAAATGGACATTGGCAGTGTTGTGACACCATTCGCAGAAGCCCAAGAAGTCAAGTCAAGTTATGGTCTTCCCTGTCCGGTGAAATACACCATCATCATCATCATTATCAGCCTATTACGTTCCCACTGCTAAGACACAGGCCTTCTTTCCAGAGAGAGGATGAGGTCTAATCCTCCATGCTGACCCAGTGCATGTTGGTGAATGTCATATGGCTTTGAACTTTGAAGTTCCAGGTTCCAGGTTTCCTTCTAGGCAAGCATGCTCCAACGTAGACCGCATCATCACTTAACATCAGGCGTGATGGTGGTCAAACGGAAGCCTATTATTTATTTAAAAAAAATACCTTTTTTTTTTTTCAATAATAGGGTTGCATTTGGCCATCTACTCGCCTGATGTTAAGCAATTATGCGATTTACGATGGAGTACTCTTGCCTAGAAGAAACCGATTCACTCTCAACTTGAAGACACCCAGATTGTAACTATCGGGGAACACCAATTTCCTCACAATGTTTTCCTTCACCGGTATTGAGAGATGGCATCGAAACTGCACATAATTTAAATGCTAAACAGGTCATTGGTGCAGGACTGAGGATAGAACCGGGTCCCATCAGATTGTTAAGCGCACATGCTTGTCCACCATCGCTCAACGAACAACATGACCCATCTCACTATTCATAATCTATTTCAAAAGCTTAGCTCAAAATATTAATACAATAACAATAAGCGGAGTAAAGCAAAACACAACAAAACAACAACGCCTGTCATAGCTTTTCTAATTACCAATCCATCAATTTCCTTGGCTCCATAAAGAGGAAGATAGTTTGGCAGCTTGCGGAGAAGAGTTTAAAATAAGATACACACAGATTTGAATAAATTAATAACATAATTCACAATTTGGAAATTCTGAGATGCATAAATTATGTTTATATACTTATTTTTAACTTTTTTTGTATTTTAACAATGTACTTATAATTTTGAGTAGAAAACAACATAACAATTTTTTGCAATTTTTTTATATTAGTTACTCTCAAATCTCAACATTTACCAGGGGCCTTACGGACAACAGCTAATAGCGGCACCTAATCCGCTCAGTTGGAAAATCACGCGACCGCAAACCGTATCTGGGCGCGATAAGGTTCACGTTCGCGTGATTTTCCAACTGAGCGGATTAGGTGCCGCAATTAGCTGTTGTCCGTAAGGCCCCAGGTCAAAAATACATCAATGATGGGTTTTTTAAAATGACATAATAGGCTTGCATTTAACCAACGATAGGGTCTATGATGGAGCATGCTTACCTAGAAGAAACCGATTCACTCATGATTTGAAGGCACCTAGATTGTAACTATCGGAGAACACCCAGAAATCACTATTCAGAATTTCTATGTCAGAAAATGAAATAGTATAATGAGAAACACTCACTTGTCTCCAATACTGCTGACCAGCTGTAAATCTCTTATCACTATCAGCCTCCACTTCAGTCTCCAGAATATGGCCATGAGATGTTCCAAGTAAAATCGGCCCCGTTGTCACTTCTGATGTGTTTTCCATATTCCATCCCACTTCTGTAACCTCATAGTTACGGGATTTGCTCACAGCCTTCAGCTTCATGCTCTTTCGATGGAGATATACAAGCTCTGGGTAGGTTTCCTTGGTCCTCGCTGTGAACGCCATGAGAAGGTGGTGCCCAAGCGGGTCCAAGAATATGTTTGACAGCTTGGAGCTGGATTGAACGAACTTGGAATAGTGAATTTCTGTAATTGATTGTACAATGAATGTTAGTAATTCAAATATTATAAAACTAGTGACACACCCACCCTGGCTTCGCATGGGTGTAATTTACTTGCGAAGCCAGGACAGGTCTCTAGTTATTTATAAATAAATCTTCCGTGAAAAATTATCTAACTGATGGTGGAAACCGTATCAAAATCTGTGGCGTGGTTAGCGGTTATAAAGAATGCGGAAAGCACCTTAATTTATACTATGTAGAATTGTAGAGATGGAGACAAATATATTCTATCCATATTTTAAGTTTTTTTTTTAAATAAATAATAGGCTTGCGTTTGACCACCATCAAGCCTGATGTTAAGCGATGATGCGGTCTACGTTGGAGCACGCTTGCCTAGAAGGAACCGATTCACTCGTGATTTGAAGACACCCAGATTGTAACCATCGGGGAACACCCATTCAGGCAGCGAATTCCTCAGACTAGCAGTTCGCATAATAAATGTGGAATCAAAGCTTGATTTTATGCACAGACCATAGCATCAGCAGGCGCAGCATGCACTACGTATGACAAGATTTGTCAACTTTTTTACTGTTCAAAAACTAGAAAGATATACATAAACTTATCACATTCTCACATAAAAAGTGCTTACATGATTTTGTTGTGCTCATGCTAGGTATGTAAGTGATTTTTTTTATCATAGTATGACTGATATCCATGGTAGGACTAAGATTTCTATGGACCATCCAGGCGTAACCACAGTACCCAGTTATTCTAAAATAAACTTTAGGTAAAATAACTGTTGTTAATTATCATATGAGTAGGCAAACATTAAGGAAGGAAATAGATACCTTCATCATTATCAGGCCTCTTCAAATCGAGTCGGAAGAGTCTCCCATTCGCCATAGCAAGCACCATATAATCATTACAGATCGCAGCGTGCGTTATCTGGTCAGAAGGGTTGAACTTCATTTTCTGTTTGGAGAACATGGGCGTGTTGTCTTCTAGCTGCATGTTTATGTAGCCCGAGGAAACCATCGGCTCGACGGCTGGCTTTGCTCGCTGCGAGCTCTGCGCGTCCTGCTCGTATTGGTCCAGTATCGAAGTCATTTTTCCTCAATTTGATAACGTAAGTACCTACTGCTGATATTTGTCGACACAACTATTGTGATTGTTTAGAGCAGACAAATGGAAATGTTTACATCGTTTACTAAGATTACCAAATAGAATATAAATACTACAAGAATACAACTATTTGAAACAATAACATATTCAACAGTTTTATATTGTTTCAGACAATGACTATTTGACAATGCCTTTTGAAAATTCACATTAAAACGGGACAAAAATTCACAAAATCCGAAATCCAATACAAAGGCAACAAAACAGAAAAAGACATTCTCTTTGACAATGACAATTGACATGTCAATTATTGACAATACTAAATACTTTTTTATTTTATGTTACCAGTTGAGAAGTAACAAAACTACCACGCTTATGTTAACTTAAGTCTTATTCTCAGAGTCGTCTCGCGAAAGGAGTTTCGCGGAAGTAGTGGTAGATGCGGCGGCATGGGCGCCAGCGAGGCAGCGAGGTGGAGCGCTAGACATAATCCCGTTGCAGACCATGCGAAGTAGCTTGCAAATACAAGTAGCAAGTACCTACTACTTACTAAGCATCGTCTGCAATAAGTTACAACACTTTGTTTGGTACAAGTGGCTGTGGAAGAGTATCATAGTAGTAGCATAGTATCACTCGCGCTGATCCTTGCGCATGCGCAAGAGAAGCTTCGTTTCCCCACCCACCGCGCATCGTTCGTCTCTTTCGAACACTCGCACGAGTACGTACTCGTAGCGAGTTGTGAGAATCACCGCGTGAGAGGATAGTAAGACTGTAGCAGGTAACTGATATATTAAGAGAAAATTTAGCTTTTTACTAATTATGTTATTAATAAAATTGTGCATAATTTTTTAGGTGCCCTTGCTGCTGATAGAAAGTCTTCAAAGGACAATAGTCTTCAAAGATAACTTAGATGACAATATCTGGCTGTATCTAGTAACACCAAAAATTACACTGATGACTTTGAGATTCAGATTTCAGTGAAATCAGACAGCTCTTCTTGGATGTTAGTGTCAGTTTACAAAACTAATACAAACATGCTCTGGCCGGCCACGCTGGTCTCTATTCCATTATAATAAGATTTAAAATCACAAAACGCATTTTTTTTGGGTGCCCTTGCACTCGAGCTCGACTCAGCTGATTATAAAAAAGAAGTAATCAAAAATCAAATCATAACATAGTTTTTGCGTTTTATTTGTACAAGAAAGTCTGCTGAAAATACACAATTTTATATGTAATGTTCTTAAATGTCTCTCGGTCGTATTGAGATTTAATATACTGTTTATGCTCGGCCCATGTAAATTCTATCAACCAACTACCAACAGTGAATTTTACTTTGGATAAAGTGTGTTCAGAAGAACCGGTCGGTTTGACAACATTTTGGAGACTGCTCTGGCGACCTTGGCCGATATCATTTTACTTATCGCTCGTTGAATGTCAACGGGGCTTTAAGTCCGATCTGTATTCTGTTTTCGTTGCGCCGCGCGGTAGTAAGAGAGCTACACCTAAAATTGTTGTTATCTTCAACCAACATCTACAATGGCTGGGAATACGATTTTGAAATCAACAAAATCCACCTGTAAGTATCTTTGTACCACAGAAAAAAGAGTTTTTTTTTGTACTTTGTGTAATAAACTTCATAGATTAAATTTAAATATTTAATGTAGAAAATGAGGCCCTAAGCACTGACAGCTTCGCCGGGCTACTACTTCTCATCGTACCCTCAGTGGGGGTGAAGTTCTGGGGTCTTATCATCTGTTATTCAAAAGGAGGTCATTGTACTTATAATTATGGATAACTTTTACTATGGGACCCAAAAAATCAAACAAAAAAATCTGCTGTTCCATATAAATGGACATAATGTATGGAACAGCTAATACTTTTTCACAATTTCAAGTTTAGTCTTTAATAAAAACTGTTCATAATGATGAGTATAACAAACCTCTTTCGGATTAGCATACTCTTTCCTTATAAGTATAGTTATAGTGATTGCTGATACAATACCACAAAAATATATTAAGTATTAAAAAAAACAATGATGTTTGCAATATAATAGTGCACATCAACATGGCTGACGAACTGCCGTCCAACCAACAGGAGAGAAAGATAAATTTTTCTCTTTCTATCCTGTTGGTCAGACAGCGGTTCGTCAGTCAAGTATGTCTCGTCTGTTAGCACTATTATGCTAATAAAATATCAGCTGACGCTAGAGGACAATGAATGTACGCTTTACTTTGCTGATTTGCAACATTCTAAACAACACATATAAGGCAAATAGTTAAATGTTGGTATTTGATTTTATAGCATATTGGTTTCGGGAGCGTTTCCCTCAGCGTCGGACAGGCCATATAGTCGAGGTGGCGTTTGCTAGCCAGGCCCCGGGTTTGTGGGAACCACCCGGGCCCTTCCGGCCCAGTCTCACCCCGGTTTCCCTTACACCCAGTATAATATATCTCTGTGTTTCAGTATCTACTCTACAAGGTCTGAAGGCTCTCGCATCCCAGAGCCGCACCTTCACCACTCAGTTGAATGAGAAACAGCTCGAAATCCAGACGTTAACACGAAAGTTTGCTGAAGAGCATCTCACGCCAAATGCAGCCAAACTAGATTTAGAGGGGCGCTTTCCTTTTGATAATGTAAGTTATGACATTAGTTTCTTCATAATAATCCTCAGCAACAGAGTCGTTTTCAATTAGAACAGGTTGCCTGGGGATTTGGTCGCTTCGAAATCAATAAATGCGTTTAAAAACAAACTGGACAGATGGATAAGAATGAAAAACATAATCTTAACAGATAAATACTACATTTTGACACTGTGTGATATAGGCACATCAGCATAATATGCTGCTCGCTTATCATCAAATAAACAAATAAATAATTGTTGCCATGTTCCCACTGCTGGGACACAGGCCTTCTCATAAAACCATTTAGTTAGCTTATTCATATTTTCAAATAATCCAATATGAAACTAAGAATAATTAAGTTAAACATGTTGTTCGTTCAGCTACAAGATGGGTCAAAGATATTGCCATTGCAGGTTGAACCTGGACTTGATTGGCACAGGTCCGAGACAGATGGCAAAACAAAAGACAGGCTATACCCAGTAGTGGGATAAGGAAGGCTGTGGATGATGATGATGATGATGACGAAACATGTAAGGTATGTTTTTCAAGCTCTTTGAGAAATTTGGTCGTTTGCCCTTTAAACTTTGTAAAGCTTTTTATGGTTGGTTAGGTTAACCCAGGATTGACAATTATTCCCAAAGCATGAGAACTAATAAATTGTGGATCTTACCAAATCATCATCATCATCATTTCAGCCATAGGACGTTCACTGCTGGACATATGCCTCCCCCATCGATCCCCAAAAGAGCCGATCGGAAGCGGCCTGCATCCAGCATTTCCCTGCAGTTTCTTTTAGGTTGTCTGACCACCAATATCTTACCAAATGATAATTTCAAAATAGAGGAAGAAGAGTGACCTTTCAATAACAAAACATTGACTACGTTGTATTTGAGCATAATCAACGCACAAATTTCGAATTCCGAAACTCTCCGAAACTTCCGAAAACTAGATTTGCTAAACTATTATAATCAATTGCATGATGAATGTATCTTACAATTTGTATAGTAAATGTAAAATGGCACGGCAAAAAGACGTCTTTATTAGATAACATTTGATAAGATATAGGTACAAATAGCAGGTGGCTTCACAAAACATTCCTAACTCTTATATCATCATTCATGTTATCTTCTTATTATGTCACAAATATCTACTCTATATAAAAGAAACCATTGAAAGTGAATTTGTATTTATATGCATATAAGCATAGACTTATATGTACTACGTACGTAGTACATTTAGATCGATGCATATAAGCCTTAAAATTGCTTATCAAATAATTATGTCATGAAATTCTCAAGATACAACGAAGGCGTTCATTTTATAGAAGGCGAAAGTTAAATGTGTATGTATGTTTGTTTTTACTCGACTCAGTTAACTTATAAGAGCTGATCTGATTCGCATCCTTAGTATATTCAAATTCAAACAATATAGACTGAGGATGTAGCTTATATAAAAAATTATCACTCAATAAAAGTAACAGTCCATGCGTTACTAATTTAGATGTTGTTATTGTTCACACCAGAAATTACTAAAGGTTCCTGAAGAAAGACCGGTACAAATATATAGTTCTAAAATATAAAATTACATATTCTTATACCTGGACCGAGTGTAGTCACTGCACTAGGTCCAAGTATATATTTATTCTGACAGATGCAATGACATTGTAAAAAAGATGAATGAAAACGACGAATTCTGTTCGCGTCCCTAGGTTTTTGAACGTAAAACTGTAGCTGGTGTCTTCAGTGAAATATTAAAAGAAAATATTTATAATCAGCTTTTTACAATATTATTGCAGCTGCTTTAAATGTTTATCGGGACTTATCACATATTATTTTATTTATGTAATAATCTCCCTGTCGCTCTCACATGTGTTCAAATCGCGAAAGTTTAAAAATTACTATTATTGCAGCTGTCAGAGCAAATATTAAACGAATTTAAATCATGTATGATAAAACCCCAAAGTAGCCAATTAATATACATAAAGTCATAGATAAACATATATAAAGTGAACAAAACAATGGTACCTCATTATTCTTATTTGATGTGGGACAAAGACGTAAGTCTCATACATAATTGAAGTAAAGGGAAAAAATATAAGTAATCATGTTGTTTGTATTCTCCTTGACACACTGCAAGTCCAGTGGACCTGTTTATTTATACGTATGTATATGTATCTACTTAAAATGCATTCACTCCATTACTTACAGTAAGTATAAGTATACAAGTCTGTATGTAGGTTAGTAAAATAAGTGATTTGCTAAACGAAGTTGAGTGTGTCGGCCTCGGGAAGTCTAGATGAAAATGGGCAATGAAGTAGTGTGCACAATGAGGGAATGACACTGAAAAATCGCGGCTTGAAACGAGAGGCGGCTAGAAATGACACTGAAAGTTTCGGTTAGAAACGAACAGCGGCTAGAAATTACACAGATATTGCGACTACACACGAGATGCGGCTAGTAATTACACATATATTGCGTCTAGAAACGAGATGCGGCTAAAAATTACACAGAAATTGCGGCTGGAAACGAGAGGCGGCTAGAAATGACACAGAAACTGCGGCTAGAAATGAGAGGCGGCTAGAAATTACACAGAAATTGCGGCTAGAAACGAGAGGCGGTTAGAAATGATACTGAAAATAGCGGCTAGTTATGAGGTGCGACTAGAAATGACACTGAAAATTGCGGCTAGAAACGCATTTCATGCTACTAATATTATAAATTTTAAAGTTTCCTCACTCAACACCGTTGCAGCTTAATTTGGTATGCAGGAAGGTTATCTTATACTCTAGATTACCACAGAGGCGTAACTATTATCCCGATAAATCCCGGTTGTGATGAAGCCCTGTACCGAAATTCTCGGTTCTTAAAATCAGTACCGGTAACGGAAACCCTAGTCATATGTATCAAAATTCATCATCATCATCATCAGCCAGAAGACGTCCACTGCTGAACATAGGCCTCCCCTTTAACCTCCACACTGAACGACAGCCTGCCTTTTGCATCCACTGGATGCCAGCGACTCTCACTATGTCGTCGGTCCATCTAGTGGGAGGCCTACCTACGCTGCGTCTTCCGGTTCGTGGTCGCCACTCAAGAACCTTTCTTCCCCAAAATTCACCTCTAATTTCTACGCAGATCAAAAAGCTGACAGACATGGGTTTGATGGGCGCTTGCGTGGACCCCGCGTACGGAGGGCTAGGGCTCGACTATCTGTCCCTCGCGATCGCCGTGGAAGAGTTATCGCGTGGTTGCGCCAGCACTGGCATGATCCTCTCCATACACAACTTTCTCTACGCTAACCTTGTCAACGAGAAGGGCACAGCCGACCAGAAGGAGAAATTCTTAAGACAGTTTACTAAAGGCGCTATTGGAAGCTTCGCTTTGAGTGAACCTGGTAAGTTTTTACTAAAAAATAAACAGAACGAAATCAAAACTGCTGAATACGATTTGATGAGCTATGGCGTATTCTTATTTTTATTCGAAATGGGGGCTATAAGTCCTGCACTGACATCCCGCTTGGGGTGTATTATAATTATTATTAATATTATTATAAGTATTTATTAATTAATTAATTATATTATATATTATTATAAGTATGTCATAGAACCTACCTATATAACCGCTAGCGTAGATAACTTACCGGCGGTGATGAGCGATTGTAACCCGGTTGCATGTGCGCTTTACAATCTGACGGCACCCGGTTCGATCCTCGGCCCTGCACCAATCACTTATTTAGTACTTACATAAATCATGTGCAGTTTCAATGTCATCGCTCAAAAACGGTGAAGGAAAACATCTTGAGGAAATCGGTATGTCCAAGAACCTCAAACAGTTCAAAGACAAATGACATTCAGCAATATGCACTGGGCCAGCATAGTGGATTAGGGTCCATCTTCTCTCTCTGTCTCTGAGAGGAGGCCTGTGCTGTGACCCAGTAGTGGGGGAACATGGTACGCTGATAATGATAATGATGTAGATAACTTAAGAACGGAGGCCCAGAATCTGTAAACATAGCGTAAGGATGGACTCAACGAAGTGAACTGAACTGGCGGAGAGAAGCCGACGATTGGACTAATTGTCGTGCCTCTGTTCTACTGTATCGCTTACCAACTGGCGAAATGGCGGTTGAACGCAAGCCTATTATGCAATTTTAAAAAGAAATATCGCATTGCCGTCATTTCTTGGCTGTGTTTATTTTGCGGCTATGATATCACATCCACTGAGTAATAGATATGTGTCCTAATGTTTTATTTATTACAAATAACAGGCTCAGCGAAGCATATCATGAAATACATGACACAAACAGTTTTTTTTTAAATAGCTGGTACTGAGATATAAGCGTTTAAAGTTTTGGTCGGCATAGAGAACGGATGCGCTGTCCCTCACCTGCAAATCGTGTTTTAGTATAGCATTTGTTTGGCACGCGCATGCTATAGTGCGCTCTCTGTCTAGCATGACATTAAAATACTCATAACTTATTTATTTTTGAACAAAAATTTATGTTGTTTTCGTTGAAGGGCTCTATTTAAGATCAACTTTTTTATGAGGCTATAAAAAATTTGAACACATGCCTATTATCTAATTACCGACACTCCTTGCGCAGGTGCTGGAACAGACGTCGCCGGCATCAAAACTACAGCCACTGCTGACTGCAACGGATGGGTGCTCAAAGGCAAGAAAAGCTGGGTGACATCAGCGATCGAGGGCTCTGCTTTTATCACCTTCGCTACTGAAAACACGGAGCTCAAACATAAGGGGATCTCCTGTAAGTAACAATATCTATAACTCAGGATGGTGAGCGTAGTGAAATTTGGCCTGTAGCTTAAAACTCTGGATGGCAATGAAACTTATCTAAATGAGCAAGCCCTGCGCTTAGTCAGAAAATCGCTTTGTCTCCTCACTTCATTGGTATAAAAATGTAATAAATGAAATGGGTTTCATTTGATGGTAATTTTTTATCCCACTTCTGAAACTGAGATACAATGGAGAAGCTACGTTTGCACACCAAATTAACAGTGTTCCTGCTAAGAAAAATCATTTCAAAACTGTTTTTTTTACATAATCTTTTAGTGTATGTTATCAAAAAACCCTCATTTTAAAAGTGTAGCTCTACAAAAAAAAAATACGTTTTACACTCACAGCCCCCACTAGGATTCCCTGTAATGTACATGCCACGGTTAGTATAAATGTTTTTTTAAACCCCTGATAAAAAACCTTTCAAATGGCTGAACTGATTTTCTTCAATCATAGCCAAGAATACTCTCGATCAAGTCACCTTGATTCAAACCACATCGAACTTCAAACAAAAAAAATACTTAGTCGAAATCGGGTTACGATGCCACAGACAGACACGTTAAGCTTTTAACACCCCTCTTATTGCGTCGGGGGCAAAAAATTAAGATGTGTTTTAGTTCTATGTACATTATACAAACGTGTATTTGTATATTGTGTATATTTATGTAATGTATAATTTTCCAGGTTTCCTAATACCGACGGAAACCGACGGCGTGTTCCGAGGCAAGAAGGAACCGATCATGGGAGTTAGGTATGCATCTCTATTTCTTACTCACACACATTGCAATATACAAACTATACAATACACATACGTTAGTACCTATAACATTTTTGTAGCTAAACTAATGTTGATTAATAATTAGAGAAACGTCATCGTCAGCAATCGTGCTACATCGCAGACTGCATTATCGCTTTACATCAGGTGAGTTGGTGGTCAAACGCAAGCCTATTACTTAATAAAATATATATTTCATAATTAGTCTACCTTAGTCCACTGGTGGACATAGGTCTCTCGTATTTGCTGTCTTCAAATTGTGGTGGCTCATCCATAAAAGCCATTAAACTAAAAGTTAAAGTGCATAGTAGTAGTTATGATCGCGTAACATCTGGCATAACATTTTTTTTATGCTTTCATCATCATCATCATCATTTCAGCCATAGGACGTCCACTGCTGGACATAGGCCTCCCCCATCGATCTCCAAAAGAACCGGTTGGAAGCGGCCTTCATCCAGCGTTTCCCTGCAGTCTCTTTTAGGTCGTCTGTTCATCTTGTGGGTGGACGTCCTACGCTGCGCTTACCGCTACTAAGCCGCAGGTTATTAAGCTGATTATGATGATGATAATTTTCATGGGTTAACAACCTTATATCGTCATGGTACGCTACAGGCACCCGTTGAATGTTGTTATCACCGTTATCAGCGCTCGTTTGATAGATTGATTACCAGTGCTTGTATGGCTGATATTTGCACACGTCAATGGACAATGTCACTGGTACGCTCTTCAGTTTTTTCATTAAATACTGAAGTACTATAGCTGTTGGTTTTGGCCCTTCTGATGTAAAAAACTTCTTTGATAGCCTTAAATAATCTGGGTGTCTTCAAATCAAGAGTGAAACGATTTCTTCTAGGCAAGCGTGTTCCAACGTAGACCGCATCATCGTTTAACATCAGGCGAGATGGTGGTTAAACGCAAGTTTAAAAATATAATAAAAATTAATGATACAACAACTTATAATGTATAATAGCAAATTGTGAATTAACATATTATATCGAGAAGCGTGCCAAGAGGCTCATCAGCAACGAATCCTGAGTTCGGCCTAAGCTTCTTAATCTTGAGCATCGAAGCAAAGTTGCTAATACATATATCTGTTTTTATCGTATACATTTTGGAGAGTGTGCATCGGATCTGCTTGATCTAATTCCTTCCTGCCCATTTTTATATCGGACTGCCAGAGTGGGTAGGAAGAATCGTCACCGCTTTATGGTTGATATTCTGAAAACCTGTACGAAGCGTTGATTCCACTTTTATTGTGCGAACTGCTTGTTAGTTATAGTTTTTAGTCGCAGAAAAAACCGTTGCGGTGCGCGCACACAATTATATATTTTGTGGCACAGATTATGCGTGCCGTTTGTCTAATATACTACGATTTATTTTTTTGAATGCTATGGAAGGGTCCGTACCCTTAACCCCCCTCTTATATGTCCCCTCTTCTGTCTGGCAGCCATATCACAAGCTTTGCTTAGTTTGGGATAGTATATTTCTCTATGGTTTGGGGTCAGATGATCGTGTGTGTAAAAAATGTCCCGAATATTTATTATTATTATAACACTTTATTTAAACTTATAAACGGGTCTAGCCGAGGTCTAAGTGGGGCCGAAGCCAACACCAAGAGGCCCTGTTGAATATAAAATACAATTATGGAATATAAATAAAGTTTATAAAATGGATTATGAAACTATTGTACAGTACAATACAATACAATACAATACAATATTTCTTTATTACACACCGAAAATACAAATGAAACTTAAACTAACATAAAAAACAAATATACGGCAGTATAATGGGCGGCCTTATCGCCTTAAGCGATTTCTTCCAGGCAACCTTTGGATGGACAGGACTAAAGAAATTGAAAAACGGTCGGTGGTGTACATAAAATAAACCTAAATAAATTTATATATCTCTACATTTATGTATACAATAAATACACAGTATAGGATTTAATAATCTGGGCTATTGAGGTGAACAACTTGTGGATAGGAAAACTGATCTATAGGATAAGAAACGGCACCTGCCTATTATTATTATTATACAGGGTGTAAGGGGAACACTCTCGAAGCCAAAAGAAGGTAATTGTACTCATCAATAATCCTCTCTAAGAGGGAGGCCTTGTTCATCAGTGGACATTTAATGGCTGATGATGATGTGTGTGTGTGTGTGTGTGTGTGTGTGTACTCATCATTATGAACAACTTTTACTATGGGCCCAACCCTGAAATCGAGAAAAAAAAAACAGCTGTTCTATACATGACCGTTTTCTATAGCTATATTAACAGCTGATATTTTTTTTTTTGGTCCATATACACCACGCTGGCCCAGTGCGGGTTGGTGGATTCACATACGCCATTGAATTCCTTCTCCGTACGTATGCAGGTTTCCTCACGATGTTTTCCTTCACCGAAAAGCCAGTGGTATGAAAGTGGTATGAGTGTATTTCAGACGATTATAAATGAATGATTCAAGCAGGTTATAGGGACGTTATGCTACAGCTCAGATGCCTATCGCGACAGTATTGTACACGGAGTAGGTCAGGCCATACTGCCGGCCCCAGCTCACACAAGTAACACAAGTGTGAAGTGTTTGCTCCAGGGCCGCCACCGCCTGCAACGTCACCCTGGACGAGGTGCACGTGCCCCCCTCCGCCGTACTCGGGGGCCGGGGGGAAGGGTTCCGCATCGCCATGGAGCAGCTAGACCAGGGACGGATCGGCATCGCGGCGCACGCTGTCGGTCAGTGGAATAATGATACCACCCACCCCGGCTTCGCATGGGTGTAATTTACGTGCGAAGCCGGGGTGGGCCGCTTTTTATACATATAAACCTTCCGTGAAATATTATCCAACTGATGGTGAAACCGGTATTAAAATCCGTTGCATGGTTTAGGAGGAGTTAGCGGTTATAAAGACAGACAGCCAGACGCGGAAAGTGACTTTATTTCATACTACCTATTTTGTAGAGATAAACTAAAACGGCAATGAAATAATATCAAAGTGTAACAAAAAGGTGTGGTAATACTGTAGAGTATGTATGTAGGTACTTATCAGTGTCATTACAAGCAACTATTATCACGGGATCATCTCTTAAATCGCGAACAAAAATTCAGCTGTTTCATACATTGTCCGTTTTCTATGAAACAGTAGATTTTTTTCGCGATTTCTGGGTTGGTCCCATTGTAAAAAGTTGTTAATAATGATGAGTACATATGTTACATACCCTTCAGTATTACCACGCCTTTTTGTTACGCGTTGATATTTGATTGACATAATGTCATTGCCGTTTTGTCCTTAAATATGATCATTAGGATCCTTAATTATGATCATTAGGATCCTTAAATATGATCATTAGAATCCTTAAATATGTCCGTCGTCTAGATACACCCCCAATAAAGCATTTACCGCCTTTTAGGTATGACTTGTTGGGAACCTGCCATTGTAAACTAAACTTTACAACCTGGTAAAGTAAGGATCTACCATAAATGTTATATTCCTACAACAGAACTTAGTTAAAATGTATCGTTTCTAGGTATCGCACAGTCAGCGCTAGACACGGCCATTCACTACGCGAAAGAGCGTCAAGCATTCGGTAAACCACTCTCACGACTGCCCTCAGTTAAGGTAATTATTTTTCATTACTAACTACAACGAATAAACCTATTATCATTTTCGGATCCCACTTCTGAATGCAGGACTTCCTTTTGTTATGTCATCTGCCTCGGTCCTGTCTTGTGCTTAACGGGTTCAGATTCGATTCGCTTTTCAATCAGATTAGTAAAGTCTATAATAACTGTTTAAATTCTATGAAACCCAAATTGTAGTTTAGGCAAAGTTTTGTTTTTCTCAATTACAGTAAATTAATTCTCAATCTACATACAAGATGGAAAGAGTGTACTAAGCCAAAAGGGGTTTATGATACCCATCATTATGAACAACTTTTACTGTCGGATCAATTCTGAAATCGCCACAAATGTTCCATCAGATGTTTCATAGAAAATGGTCATACACACTCAACAAAATGTATGAAGCAGCAGCTGATATTTTTACGTGATTTCATTGTGGGTCCCATAGTAAAAGTTGTTTATAATTCATTAGACTTCTCGGGTCTAGCCCTGTTGGATACAAAAATACAATAAAATTATAGAATGTGTGTGAATGAGAATTATGAAACTATTGTACAGTATAAGACTTAAAAAAATCTGGGCTATTGTGATGAATTCTTGATGGTATATTCCTGGTCTATGGTATGAAGTACCTCACCCGCCAGTTTTGCCTCATTTCTAGATATTTTGGCGGGTGATGACTTGCCACCCACTAAATGGGCCATAAAGGCTGCCGCATATTGGCACCGCAAGACAACATTGGCGTGGGTGGCTTAGGGTGTCGAGAGCACTTTCACTAAGAGCTACTCGTGGCGTTATGCCCTTTACCACTTCCACCCTGGAACTTAGGTTCTTAGCTCTTGCGGTTTCCACCCCCAGACGGCCGGTTAAGGCAAGCCAGGGGTCGGGGTCATATTTAGCCCCATGGAATCGGGGTACGCGGTGTCGCCATTCACTGTCGGCTGGCCATAAAGCCGCCCCTGCGTATTTGTTTAAAATTATTACTAACCCCTTTTGCCTTAGTACTCCCTTTCAGCATAACTGGCATAACCCATAAATAAAAGCGAAAAATACTTTCACTCATTATATGAAAGTCAACGTGTACGAAGTCTTGGGTAAAGCCTTGTCCAAACCAAAGCGTTTAGCGAGCTGTGCGCGTTGGTTTGGGCAAGGAAAGGGCCTATGCTTTACAGATAGTACATTATGTAAATTGTTGACTCCAGGACCGGCTAACTGACATGTGCATACTAGTGGAGACAGCCCGGCTCTGCACGTACCGCGCCGCAACCGATGTCAGCACTAAGAACAGTGCGATGGCTAAATACGTAGCGGGACGGAACGCGGCCGCCGTGGCCGACCACTGCGTGCAGATCCTGGGCGGGCGGGGGCTGTCCACTAACTACCCCGCTGAGAGGCACTTCAGGTAACTAACTCATGACCATAGTGGGAGAGGGCGGTTCATAAGGGACGGAACGCGGTCGCTGTTGCCGACAACTGCGTGCAGATCCTGGGCGGGCGGGGGCTGTCCACTAACTACACCGCTGAGAGGCACTTCAGGTAACTAACTCATGACCATGGTGAGAGAGGGGGGGTTCATAAGGGACGGAACGCGGTCGCTGTTGCCGACCACTGCGTGCAGATCCTGGGCGGGCGGGGGCTGTCCACTAACTACCCCGCTGAGAGGCACTTCAGGTAACTAACTCATGACATGACCATAGTGGGAGAGGGGGGGTTCATAAGGGACGGAACGCGGTCGCTGTTGCCGACCACTGCGTGCAGATCCTGGGCGGGCGGGGGCTGTCCACTAACTACACCGCTGAGAGGCACTTCAGGTAACTAACTCACGACCATGGTCCGAAAGAAGGGAGGGGGAATTCAGGGGGATCGTTGGAGGAGGCCTATGGTTAATTATCGGTCCTTTTTCCCAGTACTGTCCCGATTCATGTTATATTACTAAGGGCAAAATACCAGGTGTAGTTATCTCGCCGAAAGGAGGTTATTATACTCATCATTATGAACCACTACTACGGGACCAACCCTGAAATCACACAAAAATATCACCTATTCCATAGAAAACGGTCATTGACACTCGAAAAAATTTATGAAACAGCTGATTTTCCCCCGCGGTTTTAAGGTTGGCCCCATAGTAAAATCTGTTCATAATGATAAGTACGATGACCTCCTTTCGGCTTAGTACAGTCTATATGTGTAACCCTGTATACGGGGTGTAAGGGGAACACTCTCGAAGCCAAAAGAAGGTAATTGTACTCATAATTATGAATATCTTTTACTATGGGACCAACCCTGAAATCGCGAAAAAAATATCAGCTGTTCTATAAAAAACGGTCATTGACACTCGACAAAATGTATGGAACAGCTGATTTTTTTTTCGGGATTTCAGGGTTGGTCCCATAGTAAAAGTTGTTCATAATAATGAGTACAATTACCTTCTTTTGGCTTCGAGAGTGTTCCCCTTACAACCTGTATAGGTACTAACTTTTCCTACTTGTTCGACCACAGACCACTAATAGTTACTATAGTCTGGCCGCTGAGAGAATGTGTCTGACAGCTGCAATTGTAAAAAATCTGAATGAAACCATTTTCTTTTAATATTGTATTGGCTACTAGCTACAATTCAAATTTAAAAAATAATCAGAATTTACTGTTTTTGTTCAGCTTTTTAATGTTATTGCAACTGTCAGACGAATTCTTTCAGCGGCCATTAACAACCAGCAGTAAGCTCTAACTCGGGGGTGTCCAACATACGGCCCGCAGGCCACAATGCGGTCCGCCAAGGTTCCTATTACGGCCCGCGAATGAGTCAAAAGTTGGGTAACTTTTAACTTTTTTAGACGTATTTTTGTAAAGAACGGAGATTCATATCTATATCAGTGTGCCTGTGCATGCAGTCAAGTGAAACCTGCTGTGTATTCCGCCAAAATGTTATAATTATACCCATTCTACCATTTTACTTATATTTGTCTTGATTTGCTCAGTTACAAAACATCTCTTGGCCCGCCATACTTACAAAGTTAATAAATCCGGCCCGCCACAAAATTTTGTTGGACACCCCTGCTCTAACTTGTTTATATTGTACGTTGCAGGGACGCGCGTGGCACCCAGATCTACGGCGGCGTGACAGACATACAGAAACGTCTGGTCGGACATTTCCTATTGAAGGAACACGATGCTTTGTAAACTAGTCTCTATTCCGTCTTAGTACGAACCAATATCGAAAAACTATTCTATATCGTCACTTTAGAATCGGGAGTTTTGACCCGGCTGTCCACTTTCGCGTAGCGCAGTTTCCGCAGTGTTAGCCGGGTGACGCAAAATTGGCCAATGAATGGCCTCGTTGCCGAAAATGCCCGCTACACAAGTAGGCAAGGTGAACTACGGTGTTGTTGAGTGAGAAAACTGCCCATAGAAGTGTATAAAAAAAATATTCGGGACATTTTTGCACACACGGTCATCTGACCCCAAACTAAGCAATGCAGGGGGTCTAGACAAGAGCCACTTTCTGTTAGCGCTAACGCCTGCGAAAAGATGAAATTGTATGGAAATGACATTAGCTTGAGATAAATTATCTCTAGCTAATGTCATTGTCAATGTCATTTTCATACAACTTCAACTTTCCGCAGGCGTTAACGCTAACAGAAAGTGACTCTTGTCTAGACCCCCTTGTGATATGGCTGCCAGAAACTGATATACATACATATAATTATATAGTTTTAAATACATACTTAAATAGATATTAACAACCAGATATGGAACATACACAAATGTTTGGTCTCGGTGGGAATAGAACCCACGCCCCCAAGGGCAGAAGGCAGGTTCACTACCAACTGGACCAACGGGCAATCAGATATGTTGTTATATGCTTCGATCAAATAAAGTGAATGGATGGGCCATAACCATTGAGCTTGCTCAGTAAAAACGAGTCAAAACCGTCGTACATATACTTCAACACCTAATTATAACCATGTACAGTTATACATTTGTATGTACAGAACATTTGTTACAAAAAATAGATAGCGAATATAATAGCTACGTGAGTAAAAGAGAACACCTGTGTTTGTCTATTGCTCTTGAACCATTTGACATTGACAGACGCCAGACAGTTGACAAATGAGTAGCATTAGATAATACTCAATATTTATAAATGTCGAACATAGTGAGCTTTCCTTTTCTCACTAAGTATATGAGTATATTTCTGTCCCGAAACGATGAAATATAACAAAATGGTGACTACTTATCGATGTTTGATGAAATTAATTTACATTTTATGACAAAATATAATGATGAATATGAACACGAGTGAAAAGTTTTTTTTTTTTTTTTTTATATAAATAATAGGCTTGTGCTTGACCGCCAACTCGCCTAATGTTAAGCGATGATGCGGTCTACGGTGGAGCACGCTTGCCTAGAAGAAACCGATTCACTCGTGATTTGAAGACGCCCAGATTGTATCTATCGGGGAACACCCATTCAGGCAGCGCATTCCACAGACTAGCAGTTCGCACAATAAAAGTGGAATCAAAGCGCTTCGTTCGGGTTTTCGGAATACCAACCATAAAGCGGTGTCGGTTTTTTGTGCCCGCTCTGGCAGTCCGATAGAGAAATGGGCAGGAAGGAATTAGATCATGAAGATCAGATGCACACTCTCCGAAATGTATTCTATAAAAGACCGATAGACTGAACTTTTACTTTGGTTTTTTTGTTGTTTTTTTACACTTCCGGATAGCACACGAAGGCATAATTTTGTCAGATGTTTCGTTAGCATGTAACAATAATCTCGTGTCACACTTCCTACAGCTAGAGACAGACTGAAACCAAACGAGAGCCCGGCGCTCATTTTGTGATCTTCAAAAATGCGCTTCTTGGCCTGTCCATTCACTTTTTGGTCGCAGGTTATATGTATGTAGCTCGGTGTCGTCACCGCATTTTATCGTGTCGTATCGTGAGGAAACTCACTCAGGGTTCGTACTAGGGCCGGTGTATAATATACCTACTCACAGTATTTATTGTGTGGGGAATTAAAACATAATTATGTTCTATTTACATAGTGAAGTGCCATTATTTGTAACTATTATTGCTCAATACGTATTGTGTAAGCTTCGTTGTTATGCCAAATTTATATTGCCACAAAATAATTTTAGAGTCGAACTTTGTTTTATACAGGGTGGTCCAAAATGTATCGTCAAAACGAAAAGCTTAGATTCCGCATACCAAACGATTCACGAAAATACTCCATGTTTGTTCTGCGGTTTATTGTGCTTGACAAGTTTTTTTTCTTTATTTTTCCAACGGGGTATCACTTTTGGTATTTTCTTTTGGTATTTTCGATGTATTACGTTCGTTAAGGACAGTAGAAAACCAAATCACAAAAAAAAACTATGAATCAAACTAAAAAAAATATTTAACATACGTGGAGTAGGTACTTTTGTGGAACCATTGATGGAATATATTTTTTTCGTTTCGAATTTTGCAAAAGTCCCGTTTCAGTGCAAGAGTATACAGCGCACCGGTGTGAGGTCAGTCGCTCGCCGACTTCGTTGGTAATTGCGCGTCGCGTTATTCTTGAAAGCAAATATAAATAGGCCTATATACATTATATAATTACGTATAGGCACGCTATAAGATAGTTGAGATTTCAACAGACGCATATTTTTTCCCGTACTAAACATATTGGAACGTACCTAATATTCGGACCGCCCTCTCTTGATATTTAGCTCTATGGAAATATATTATTGTTGTTTTAAATATATGAGGCTGCTTAGCATTTACATTAGAAGTTCTTATCTAAATTATGTCTAGAACATTCCTTGAAAAAGTCGTGATTTTCTGTAACAAGGTGATATTTATTTCTCTTTCAGATTAAGCTATATAAAAAAACGATGGAAATATAACTTTTATCACGCATTGATACTTATTCTTACGGCGAAATTTACTGCTTTGTTTTAGTTTTCACGAATTTTTGGTAAAAAAAAAACGTTCTAAATTTTTTATACAGGGTTATAGGGTGCTATTGTATAAACTTTGATGTAATTGTTGGTATTTATGGACTTAATAGCATGTAGTCATTCCATTGGTAAGTTTAAGTGATGATGTAAAAGCAATATTGTAAAAAAAGTTATATTAAGATTATTAAATCGTTGTACTTACAGTTATATTTGAATAAATGAAATATTTTTCATTAAGCTATGTATTTCGTCAAAAATCAAAACACGTCGGTCAATTTGTTGGAGGCCCTTATAAATAACTAGCGACCCGCCCGCCCGGCTTCGCACGGGTGTAATTTACGTGCGAAGCTGGGGCGGGTCGCTAGTTATATATAAACCTTCCTTGAAAACGTATCTAGCTGATGGTGAAAACCGCATCAAAATCCGTTGCGTGGTTTAGGAGGAGTTAGCGGCCATACAGACAGACAGACAGACGCGGAAAGCGACTTCAATTTATACTATGTAGAGATAGTAGATAGAGAAACTGGTGAATATTTTGAAAAATACGTTGATTGGATTTTGGATTTTGAATGGATTTTTACGTATTTTTGGCGGATTGAGGGAATTCGACCGATCGTTTTTTTTTTGTTTTTTTTATTAATAATAGGCTTTCGTTTGACCACCATCACGCCTGATTCTAAGCGATGATGCGGTCTACGTTGGAGCACGCTTGCCTAGAAGAAACCGATTCACTCGTGATTTGAAGACACCCAGAGTGCGCGATTTTTTGTGTGTTCCTTAAGCCGTTTTTTTTGTCAATACTGTTGTAGATCACTATACAGATATACTATACTGGCGCTACAATTTAACACTTACAGTGTTCCAGTTCTTACAGTTTTTCTTGTAAAAAAACCCGGACAAGTATGAGTAGGAATTAAAAAAAAACAACAAAAAAGTTTCAATATTGAAATACAAACTTAACTTTGCAGCAGACAATAAGGTTCTTCCATAAATATCAACTACAAAATGTAAATTTGTATTAGCATTTTTTTTTGTCTGATATATCTTCTAATTAACGACTTTCGGATTTTTTTCCTTTATGTGTTGTTAGATCTAGGTTCTAGGTTATCGGGAAGTACCATTTAGGATTTGATTCCCTTGTGTAATCGCAAAATATGCGACATAAACGGTCATATCGTTTGATCGCGTGAACTTACAAGTTAGATTTTTTCACAGCTGAAAGAAAACATAGACCCAAGTATATGATATAAATTTTAACTTGATACCTCTACGCGTTTATGAGAAAAGGGTATCGACAGACAGACGGACAACAAAGTGATCCTATAAGGGTTCTGTTTTTTCCTATTAAGGTGCGGAACCCTAAAAATTATAACGAACCTAGCGAAACCTAACGAAATTATGACGAATCTTATCATCTGAACATAAAATGATAGCTCAATCTAATATTCACGTAATACTAAGTAGTTTTCGAAAATAAAATTACTACGTTTGAAAGAAAAGTTTCAAAATGACTACTAACCGCCCCGCTAACATCTTTAACGTCTAGAATTAAATAATTGATTTAATTTGACCGAATCATTAGTTTCTGACCGCTGTCGGCCACTGGTTTTATCGCCATTGTACATCGAGATACAATTCCTATAGAGTCACAATCTCTTAGTGAAACCAGTCAACAAACGTCCGAGCGTCATTGTACATAAATTGTATCAATTACACTTCACAATGCCACATTTGCTCCAATTTCAGACGTTATGTCGCTTGCATAGTGTTCAACGTTAGTTGTCCGCTATGTCATCGTAGATCTGGCATCGCGCGGCGTTGTAGTCTGATCGCGGTTACCTTGTAACTAACCAAAAAGTCTGCTCAATACGTAGCGTGCGCCGAGTTTTTGGTTCGTTTTTTGGCACAATTGTGACATCTATATTTATCTACATAATATATAAAAGAAAGTCGTGTTAGTTACACTATTTATAACTCAAGAACGGCTGAACCGATTTGGCTGAAAATTGGTGGGGAGGTAGCTTAGAACCAGGAGACGTACATAATATACTTTTGATCATCATCATCATCACCATTTATCATCACTACGCGGGTGAAACTGCGGGCGCAGCTATAAACAGGGTGTAAGGGGAACACTCTCGAAGCCAAAAGAAGGTAATTGTACTCATCATTATGAACAACTTTTACTATGGGACCAACCCTGAAATCGCGAAAAAAAAATCAGCTGTTCCATACATTTTGTCGAGTGTCTGATCTGTTTTTTTTTTTTTCCTATTTCAGAGCTGGTCCCATAGTAAAAGTTGTTTATAATGATGAGTACAATTACCTTCTTTTGGCTTCGAGAGTGTTCCCCTTACTTCCTGTATAAGATTGTATCTCGATGCATTGTATCATATTAACGCTGTAAAGACATTGAGAGTTGATACGAAGCTGGCAGTTAATCGAGTAGGCACATACCTGTCGCGTACTGCGGTTAATGATCAGCCAACGGTCTCATGTTACAGAATCGGTCTGCAAGTACGTATCAGGGTTGCCAGACGTGCCTTTCTGGCGGAATTTCCCGCTTATTCGATAAAAAGGTTGGTTAAGGTTGACAATGCCGAACTCCTCAATAAAATATCATTCTTCACTCCGTCACACCGATCCAGGCACACCCCTCTATTTAAGACATCCTTTGCTAAAACGAATTACAAAAAAAGTACCTTTCTTCACAGGACCTCTTCTTTTATGAACAAATATTTGTTGCATAATGATATCGATGTATTCTTTGATAGTGTGAGCGTAATTCGCTCACATTTAGCTTGTCAATTCTCTGATTCTTAAACTTAACTTTATATTTATTTTATACTTGGTTATCGCAACTTAATCATAATATTATTTATCTATACTATTAGTTACTGCTACGATAAATTTCCAAATGTTATACTTTTATCCATAGACGGGAACTTGTAATTGGCCTAGTCGTCTAATTATTTTTGTTTACTTATATACTATTAGGCTGTAAGTTTCCTTAAAAATGCAAAATAAAATAAATAAATCGAGTCCCGCGCGACTTTTTTAAAACGAAATTGCCAAAATTTTCGAATATACTTTATTTTTTTGCGCGTTCTTATTACTGATTCTAATTTGTACACAACCCATAATCTCTCCCTAATTGAACAGTATATAATTAATTTATACTTGGGAAGCAATAAAAAAATACGTTTAAACTGTAATGCGTCAACATAATTATAATGCTTTTATATGCATGTAGTCAGTTAACACATTTTTTGAACTGTTTTACTAATATTTAGAATAAGATATATTTATTGCCAAAAAACAAAAACAATGAACATGTACTATGAGAAACATAAGGAGAAACAGCGTTTGGCAATAGGGGTAAGCTCAGCGCTGTACTGCGAGGTCCCAAAGGGTCACGCAGGGCCGGTTTTCAGCATACCCCTTTGCTCAGAAAAAATATGGTAGGTGAGCACTAGGCGACTGCGGGTATTGCAATATCAACTAATAGTATGTATCTATTTGGATACATACTGTTTACATAATTTTATATCAACTTAACGGTGACTTAACTACAAATATTTGTTTACCGAAACGATCTACCTATTGTTATTAATTGATACTTAGAAGTGATTAGAGTTACTTCTCTTAGTTTGTTTGTGTTCAAAGTGTTAATTATAGTCGTGCATTCCACTAACTTTCTGCACTGTTAAGTATGGTTATTAGTAATTTTTAGGGTTCCTTACCCAAAGGGTGTAAACGGGACCCTATTACTAAGCCTGCACTGTATGTCCTTCTAACGGCTGTATCTTATGAATCGTAATAGACAGTGGACATTTTCACAGAATATGTAATTTTCTAATAATAAATTCAACAAGTAAAAGTTAAAGTGGGATCCCCATACAACAAACGTTTTCGTTATACTTTTTTGTATTTGTTCTAGTGTATAAACGGTAATACGTACAAGCGTCAAACTTGCCATGATTATAGTACACACTCTAAAGTAAAACAACAAAATAATAAATACTAGCCAAGTGCGACTCAGTGACAAATTCCTGTTCACCACCAAGTTAAGCACCTTCGGGCGCGGTCGGTACTTGAATTGACCGCCTGTTGTCTTATTGAACTACTTTTTGTATATTGAGGTGGAACGGAACCCTCACTGCGCGAACCCGACTCGCACTTGGCCGGTTTATTATTTGTCTTTTCGATTATCTTTCATCCTTTGTTATGGAGTTTTGTAAGGAAGAGAAAGGGCCCCAGTGATTCATTAAGTTCCCATTAATCCGGCAGTATATGAGCGTCACATTTCAGCAATGCACACAGAGCGGCGATACCGATAACAGCGCGATAAAGAACCTTATCATTCCGCCTCGATTACTAGACAAACGCACATGTCTGTCGCCTTAATTTAAAGAAAAAGTTAAAAAAATAAAACAATTTCGAGTTTGGCTTCACGCGACTTGTCTATTAGCCCGTGTATAGTAAAAAATGCGCGCGTTTTTGACGTTTTTGTTTTTAATTTACTACGCGAGCGGCCAGGACTACGATGTTACCGAAGAAGTTTTGAAGCTTATAAAAGTGTGTGATGTGTGTACGTGCAGTGAAATACCAGATATCGAAGGGAATTACTTAGTGCTGAATATTTTGTGCTCGGAGTTGGATAAACTGGAGAATGTGTCCGATTTGGACAAAATTGCGTGGCCTCCTAATCCGAATGGATTGAAAATCTCAGCATCTTTTGAAGGACTCGGGCTCTCTACACTTGGCAAGTAAGTATTTAGCAAATTTTGATTTCTATTCTTATAATTATCTATACTAATTAAAAATTATAAAGAGGAAATATTTGATTGATTGTTTGTTTGTTTGCATTGAATAGGCTCCGAAACTACTGAACCGATTCGAAAAATTATTTCACTGACGGGAAGCTACACTATCCCCGGGTGACATAGGCTATAATCTATACCCGTGCGAAGCTGGGGCGGACCGCTAGTCTACTATATACCTACAGCCGTTTAAAGGTAGGACGGACAGACAGACAGCGTAGTACTTTGTGTACGAAAAGTACGAAACCCTAAAATAATAAATACCGGACCGAAATTAGAACCTTCCGACCGAACTGCCGGCTTCCTTGTTTCCTGCGAGATATAATCTGGGCCTTTTCAAGGCCAGAATGAATATCTTCTAAGTCTGTGTGCTTCATCTTCGACTGCATCGTCGCTTACCAACATGCGAATGGCAGGTCAATAATAATAAGTAATAATATTCGGTTAAAAAAACTACTTCCTGAAGTATTTAAATATAGCGTAAACCGAAAAGAGTTGGACTTTCCCACGACAGCTTGTACCTACACCGCGACGGTGCTACTACTCTGGTGGGCGTTGGGCCTAAGATTATACATAAAAGGGTGTACTAAGCCGAAAGCTGTCCATAGTACCCATCATTATGACCAACTTTTACAATGGGACCAACCCTAATATCGCGAGAAAAATGTCGGCTGTTCCAGAGAAAACGGTCATTCATACTCGACAAAGTGTATGGAACAGCTGATATTTTATTCGCGATTTCAGTGTTGGTCCCATAGTAAAAGTTGGTCATAATGATTAGTACTACGGACCCCTTCAGGTCATTACACCCTGCAGCGCAGTATTTGCGGCGCAATTTTTTTTTATAGCAAGTGTAGGAGCTTGTTTTCGAGTGTCTAACACTTTGAATTTTATTTTATTGTTATCACCTTGACTGCTATCTGTAGTCATTAGACTGTAATTATGAGGCACATATTTAAAGGGCATTTTTGTTTGCTCTTGTCTTAATCTTTGTTTACAGGCGTGTTTAGGGAAACCCGTATCTTCTATGTTAACTACACATGATTACGTGGGCGTGAATTTTTCTCCACGCAAACTTAATTTTCCAATAAAACTTATAAAAGAAGCCTCAAAGAAGCTTCAAAGAAGCCAAAAAATCTAAATTTTTTATGTTCGAATATGGGCAAAATTGGGTCCTGGAAATGTACGGGTCGCGAGGTCACAGTTCGGGGCTAACAACTACGATAAAATAAAGTCGATTTCCGCGTCTGTCTGTCTGTATATCCACTAACTCCTAGATCGTAATACTTATTCGAAAGGAATTTACCACTGACCATCGCCTTTATTTATTAGTATTTGTGTGGTGACAAATGAATCAGTAAACAAACACGTCTAAAAGATAACTCAAAGAGCTACAATAAAATCATAGGTGCATAATGTAAGTAACGGTAGGTAGGAGGGCTAGTGTTGCAATACATAAAATATTACTTATCGGTATAGGGAAGTTACCTAGAATTTGATAAGATTTAAGTAGGTACTTATTCAATATAGGTAGGTACCTACTTACTATTGCAAGGTCTGGTGGAAATGTTCAAGATGCATTGATGTTAAATAACTGCCAAGAGCGTGTCTAGAAGCCAAAGTCTTATAATTGTGGTCACAGTCATAGTTCCGAAATTGGAGGTGCAGCGAAAAAAATATTTTCATCCCCTTTTCACATGTACCAGAGCCACCTCACAACGCAAAATTATACATTTTAAATAATTTTAAAATTGTGATCGATATTAAAACTCTAATTGTGGAAAGTTTCATGCACTTGCCTTAATAAATATAGAAGTTAAAAGGTTCTAAAAAAAATCGGACGGACGGACAGACAGACAGGCGGACGGATAGAACGAATTTATAAGGGTTCCATGTAGGACTACGAAACCCTAAGAAGTTAACAGTACAACAGCATCTTCCATTTTCTTGTTGCCAAGCAATCAAAGGTCAATATCCACGTAATCATAAAAAAACAGGCCCAGTTTATCAACGACCCATCAATCAAGCAGCCGCAGTTTGCTTTGCGAATCATGCAGGAAGCTGCGAACTAGGCCTTGCAAAATACATAGACCCGACCAACTTATTTATTGAGTTGGCCGAATGATGGAACAAAAATTTACTACGGGTAGATGTTAGTTTTGTAAAGAAGATGCGATGGTGACTCCCTCGTTCAATTCTACGCATAAGTTTGTCGCAATGTACGGTACACTGATATAGCAATTAGGAATGATGAGAAATAAAGACGTGTCGTGATTGTCGTGAAATATTAGGTAACTGTGCCGAATTTGGAGTCGACCCATGTAGGTGTAGGCAGTTAGGCACATTGGAATTGGTAGAGGTCGTGCCTTTATGAACTGTAGGTAAATCCCGCCCCCAACCTAACCGCCCAGATATCTGCATATAAGTACCTATACAAAATGTTCATATGACACAGTCATGTACATAGGTATGTCATCATCATCATAAGCCAAAAGACGTCCACTGCTGAACATAGGCTTCCCCCTTTAACCTCCACACTGAACGACAGCCTGCCTTTTGCATCCGCTGGATGCCAGCGACTCTCTCTATGTCGTCGGTCCGTCTAGTGGGAGGCCTACCTACGCTGCGTCTTCCGGTTCGTGGTCTCCACTCCAGAATCTTTCTTCCCCATCGGTTATCGGTTCTTCGAGCGATGTGGCCTGCCCATTGCCACTTCAACTTGCAAATTTTAATAGTTATGTCGGTGACTCTGGTTCTTTGGCGAAAATCCACGTTTCGGATTCTATCGCGTAAAGAAACATACATTACATAGGTATGTAGCTATGTACTTACAATAAATTATTTTTAGATAATCTAAATTAAAATAAGGTGAATAATTTGGACGCTTGTGCTGGTTTTCAAAGACATAGTCTTGTCCCATGCCATGCATAAAGCTCATGGTCGAGCTTTATGCTTATGGTCTGGAATTCAAATCCGGCCTGCACTGAGCAATCATAGCTTCAAATTCAATCTATATATCCTACTAACTAATAATTATAAACGCGAAAGTTTGTATGTACCCATAGATGCATGTTCCTCCTTCACGCTGCAACGGAACAACGGATCGACCTGATTTTTTGCGTGGGTATAGTTCAAGAGCCAGAGAGTGACATAGGCTACTTTTCATCATCACCATTTTTCATCACTACGCGGGAGAAACCGCGGGCCGCAGCTAGTATAAAATGAATTCCTATTTACCTTGTCACGTCATAACTTGAAAACGACTTTACCGATTTCATTATATTTTTTTTTAAGTTTTCTTATACTTTGTACAACGTTCTTATGGAAAGTAAATATTTAGAAAATTTTCAAAATTCCAGATAACTTAACGGCAATTTTAATTCGTGGGTGAAACCGCGGGGCGCAGCTATTAGTTGCTTATAAATGTTACCAGATGTTATATGTATGAATGCACTAAGCAATCATAGCTTAATTCAAACAAATGAATGAATCTGAAAACTATCATTACTATTCCAATCATCATATCTATTTGGTCTTCCATATATTTTTGTCAACGACCTCTGTATTTAAATTCCAGATTGCCGCCAAACTCCCAAGTGGAAACCTTGCGCTTTAGCAACAATGCCATCAAAACGTACTGGCCTGACCCGTTCAACGACGTTCCTAACCTGAAGAAGCTATCCTTCTCACAAAACGAGCTCACAGAGATCACCCCAGACCTCTTCACAAAGATCCAACTTTTAGAAGACCTGGATCTATCATATAATAAGCTGTCAGAGTTCAGCGCAATGGATTTCAAACTTTTACCCAACGTGAAAAAGTTGAATTTGCAAAGTAACCAGCTAAAGAAGATTCCATTAGAAGCGCTACATCCAATGGCGTCATTAGAGGACTTAGATCTGAGCAAGAATGGAGTATACGATTTGCTTCTGCAGAAGAGTAAAGGTGCTCTCAGCGGGTTGAAGAGATTGTACTTGAATGGGAATCGAATAAGATCCGTGATGAAGGATTCGTTTCCGTTGGATAATAACTTGTAAGTATAAAAAAATACTTTTAACTATTACATTACATTAATCTATAATGTAGGAAACTGGAAAATCACGGAGCCCGCTCCGTGATTTTCCAGTTTCCTTTGCCCCGGCCTTTATAGGAAGCATGGTATAATCGGAGTAGGTATATTATTATACCATGGGTATAATAATTTCTTGGATCATGATAGACAGAAGTCCAATTATTTTCAATATTTATTTATTTTCTGGTGGGCCGATCCCGGCGGCACTGCAATGCCGGGCCGACCCGTGACGGGAGTGGAGCGAGCCCCGAACATCCCGTCGAGTTAAAAAAATCAGTTTAATATACTGGTCCCTCAATGAGGGAACTTTCAGATATTAAGCTGAAAAGAACAGATACTACACTTTGATCTTAGCCAAAAGGCCGAGAAGCGATACTGAGAATACCATGTCTAAAATCTTCCATTCGCTCGCGGAGAATCTCGTCACCGCGATTCAGAAAACTTGGCTTGTTTCGTGAGTGACATCTAGTTTGCGACAACGGAACTATGTATATTTCCCCTTCTTAAAGACTGCCATCTAGCGAAATACGTTAGAACTATTTCCTCCACTGGTCCACACTATCAACTGCTTGAACTTCTTGTATCTGCCGTACCAATATTGTAAAATTATTGTTTGTGGTCTCAAATGAATATTTTATTCTGAGATCACAAACAATCATTTAAGTTGCAGACCATCGACCAATATTTACAATTTTAACATCTTCTCAACTGGAAGATAACGCCACTGTTATGTCATTATCATACAGGATCATTAAAGGCATCAGCGTAGTATTATCTATAAATACTTCAAATTTCTCATTCCGCAGAGAACTCCTGGACTTATCCAACAACATAATCGAAATCGTCGAAGAAGACGCTTTCCTTACCTGCACCAACCTCAGAGAATTGAACCTTGCCCAGAACAACATAACATTCATTTTTAATCTACCCTCAACGTTGCAAATCGCAATACTAAAGGTCAACACTCTGTACCATTGGCCGAAGTTTCCTAATAGCATCAAGTATATAGATCTGTCGTACAATAGACTATCTGGGATTTATGACGAGAACAGCATCAATTTTAATAGTTTGGAGGTAAGAATGATTTAATGGTAAGTTAATTGTTCTGGATTTTGGGAAGACTGCTAACGCTGAAGTAGCACGCAGGGTTAAAAATAATTTTTCATCCATATTTTTAAATTAAATTTTATTTTATGTTGTTTTGATATCATGTTCAATCAATCATTGAAGATCCCCTTTTAGTAATCGCTTACAATGCGTGTGTGTAACGTTATGCTACTTCTGCTAGTGTCTTAGGCTTTGATTATACATAGATATTCTAATCAAAGAAAGGTCTTAGGGCATGTTTCGCTCCTAACCAAAGCCAATAGTGCCAAACACAAAGATACTTTCTTCGTGCCGTGTTTAGTTTTCATTAGCGTGCCTTGTCGTTATTCAGAATGCGTGCCTACTTAGTTCTATCATTCGACGTAGTTTTTTCCGTGAAAGACACGCTTTTGAAATTCCCTTCCGGTTTCCGACAATCTAAGTCTGTAAACATTTTCAAGTCTAGAGTAAAGTGTTTTACTAGTAGATAAGTAAAGTTGACTTTGTCAAGTTTCGAACAGTTGGTTTCTGTTAGAAGAGTGTTTTTGGATTCACCTATTGCTCCTAATTCATGTTGGTTGCTATTTACTCCTATTGTGAATGTTCTTTGCTGCCTTCACATTGTGTGCTCTTAATCCTAATTATTTATCTCAGAATATACATATGTACGTAGTATAAGTAAAAGATCGTTGACATATGTATATATTACTGTAGTACCTACCTACATTGGCATAATGCGAAAGTACTCAAAAACTTAGTGTAGGTATATAATGTAGGTACCTACATACTTTGCATTTGTATTTTTTTGTTTATATGCTATCTATATCATATGGTAATATTTATTTAATGGTATCATCCCCCGTCTATCCTTGCTATTATTTACTTACATTTTTTCCCTTCAATTGTTGCCTAGAAGCGATCGTTTTTAGCTATAAGGCCGCCACTTGTGACCAAATATACTTTGTCTCAGGATGTTGAAGATATCGATATAATAGCAATTTTAACAAAAGTAAAAAATTCATTACAGGTCTTAAACATCGGAGGAAACCAAATCAAAGAACTAAACATTGAGAAGAAACTACCCAACCTTTTCACTCTGGACCTTTCATATAACCTAATAACAGAAGTACCCAAAACTATAAGCACACAGCTTTTCCCCAACTTAGAAGAACTTCACTTAGATGGCAACTTAATTGAAAGTATTTACTTCAAGAATATAATAGCATTAAGAAGTTTGTATATGAACGATTTGAACAAGTTGCGGGTAGTCGAAGATAAATCCTTCAGCAATGTGGTGGGGAGAGGGGATGACACGGAAGAATTGAGTTGTTTCTCTCTTTATCTGTCCAACTGTCCCTTTTTATCGGAAATCAAAGATGGTGCTTTTGATGGCACGTCCTTGTGCATGGTGAGTTTGTCTCAATATTGTAACTATAAAACTTTTTCTCGTGACTACGGTCATTATAACATGGTCGACACATCGAGCTAGAGTTACGTATTTTACAGTTACCTAAATAATAAAGATGCGCGATTTTGCGTTTCCTGGCTTATCCCGATAGACAATTACCTAAAACATGACTCCATGGTGCTTTTTTGATACAGAAAGTGGCCTACGCCAATCACTCCATTTGCGAAGTTCTTTGCAACTTACCTACTGATCAACAACGACGTAGACTTTCGCAAAAATATATATAATTGAAGATAAAGATTATTTATTGGCACAAAACACGAGTAAATCATACACACTTTAAAAACGCATGCACAATAGGTGGGTTAAAATATTAGTCACTGTGTTTCATGTTTTGCCTAGTTTGTAGGCGTACAAATCTAGAGAGATGGTAGGTATAAAAATACCGTAAGAATTATTTATACAAAAATATTAATTAAATTTACTGTCGAAACAATTTCAAAAGTCATTTGCAAACTAATGTTTGAAAACGTAGTGCTAAAGATCCCTTTTACACCATTACTACAGGCTGTGAGAGCTGACAAGGATTTATCTTTTAGGGCTATTGTGATACCTATACCTATGTCTGGGCATTCCATGCAGCGCAACCGCGGTAACTTCCACTTGTGTCGATGCCAATATTCCAAAACTTACATTGCCAGTAACGTAACTTCTTATTACCCCTCAATTTCCAGCTGGATATAAGCAAGAACAATCTGTCCTACCTATCAGAGAGGCTATTAAAGTGGCAGTCAATAAGCGAAGGCGTCAATATGCAATGGAACCCTTGGCGGTGTACGTGCGAGCTGCAGTGGGTGGTGGACCGACTACTGCCGGTCATGTACCGCGCCAACTCACGACTGCTGGCTGAACTCAGGTACTCTACCATGAAGCTGTGGCACACTACACTATATTATAGTCACCGCGTTACCAACTGGCAACTCGTAGGGCCATAAACGTCATACCATAAGACCTGTAAGTGCGAGCGAGATAGATAGACAATTGATTTATGACCTGACGACTCAGATGCCCCCCTCTTTACGAGGGAGGCCTTGTTCAGCAGTGGACATTTAATGGCTGATGATGTGTGATGTGACACAGATGGTAATGCGTTTACTATAGTCTACTGCTGGACCTATACCTCACCTAGGGCACTTAGTCTGATCTTCGGCTTTTCGCTTCCAGTTACTAAAAACTTTTTTTAAATAATTAATAGGCTTGCGGTTATTTCCGGACCCGGGTATGTCCTAAAACTGGACCCGGGTATGTCCTAAAATTGCGACCAGAACCACCGCAGGATGGGCAGCAGCGTCCTATTAGTACACGGTGAACGTACTGCGATCCCCAAGCCGCCTGCCAAGCGTGGGGATTATGGCAACACCCCTCTTTAGGAGGGAGGCCTTTGTCCAGCAGTGGACGTTTAATGGCTGCTGCTGCTGCTGATGATGATGATGAAGCTTGTGGTTGACCACCATCACTTCTGATGCTGTCTACGTTGGAGCACGTTTGCCTAGAAGAAACCGATTTACTCGTGATTTGAAGACACCCAGCCTGCCTTACGTACACTGATACCGTTACGCTACGTTTGCCGATTCTTAAGCCTCGTATTCATAATAAACATTTGTTTATAAACGGTTGCATAAACATGTTGCTGACTTGTCGCTCGCTGGTCAGCCACTCGTCAACATGCTGTGATCAACTCCGCAACACACAGCAACATGTTGACCGAACACGTCTAACATCAGGCGAGTTGGAGGCCAAGCGCAAGCCTATTTATAAAAAAAGTATGTATACACCCAGTGGTCCAATTAGACTTACTCACGAACCGGAACGCATTTCCCTTCAAACCTTGCGAACTTTTGACCGACTGTCCAAGAAGGAGGGTAATGTTTTTGGGTTGTATATGTAACTATGCTTCTGGTTGCGCTGGTTGTTTACGACCGGCATCTTGCTGAGTTGGAGCCGGTTTGTGACAAAAAAATATAATAAGCTTTAGTTAAGATTAGTTTAAATTTAAATGTCTCTTTACCATTACTATTGTATTTTTTTGCCACAAATAAATGATGTCTATGTCTATGTCTGGGTTCATGTAGTACCTCCTGTAGCCTAAACGGCTTGACCGATTTTGACGAGTGGGGGGTGTCGTTGGATTGCTTTACGAAACGGAACGGTGATTTCACGAACCGGAACGGCGTTCCGGTGCGTTCCGGTCCATTTCAAGCACTGCGTCTACAACACGTCTCCAATGTGGTATAACTAATTATAGTGTTGTTATACACTAGAGTTATAAAATTATTTACGGGATATTTACCGTGGTAAGGTTGTGGAATGAGCTCCCGATATTTCGGCGCAGTTACATGCACCATGTTCACGGGAAGACTGAAGAATGCGGGTGGTTGGTCAACCGTCATAGTTTAAAACAGTGTTTTATTCTACACTAGATTGACGCTATGGTGCACTGAGCTGATATCCGGCATGTTTCAGGTGCGGCTCTCCGCGACCATTCGAGGGCCTTCGCCTCGTGCACTGGTACAACTGGACGGAACAGGCGATGTGTAATGATGATTACCTCAGATCTGGGAATTACATGGTCAGTACATTATAAATTGTATAGATATAAATTGAAATAGGCATACTGTACTGTTGACACACAGGTCGTACTTATCCAAGGGCGTCGCCAGGGGGGGGGCAGAGGGGGGCAGCTGCCGCAATATTTTTAACATCCTCCATAATATAAACTTGCCCCCCCCCCTCCCCCCTGGGCCATGGGCTAGCGACAACCTTGTACTTATCCATGCTCACTAGGATGCGGTAGGCAAATTTAACGCATGTAAAGTGTAAAATAATTTACCCGGACTGTGGCAATAAGTATTATACATATACACTGAAAATGACGAACCAGAAAACGCAGCGGTAGGCCTCCCACTAGATGGACCGACGACATTGTGAGAGTCACCGGCATCCAGCGGATGCAAAAGGCAGAATGTCGTTCATTGAGGAGGTTAAAGGGGGAGGCCTATGTTCAGCACTGGACCTCTTCTGGCTGATGATGACACTGAAAATAGCTTTGCATTCAACAGTTTAAAGCAGCCGTCCTATGATTATTATTTCGCAAAGAAAAAAAAAAAAAAAAAAAAAAAAAATTGCCTCCAGTGGATGGAGATGGCAGGCTGTCGTTCGGTAATGACTTGTTGAGTTCAAAGGTTGAGGCCTATGTTCAGCACTTGACCTTTTCTGGCTGATGATATGTCAAAAAACAAAGTTCCTACTGACCAGTGGTTACAGTGCTGACTGTTAACAAATATTTCACCTCAAGATTTCGAGAGGGTTTCTACTTATGGTACCAGTCTTCTTCTCTTAAGTTTTTATTTTGGTATCTGTTCTGTCTTACAAAAACTGTCTTCTCCATTACAGATCGAATCGTCTTCCGATCCAAACTCCCTTTCTCGCGTGACTTCACTCACACTCATCCTGGGAGGCAGCATTATCATAGCTCTCCTCATAGCGATAGCCCTCACAGTATACCTCGTGAAGACGCGCCGGAAGTACCGTGTGAGACAAGCCGCCATGCGCCGGAAGCGACAAAGCGCGTTGGATGCTAAGCAAAGCAACGGGAAAGAACAGTTCTCAGCGTTGAATGCGTGAAGTGTGATCAGTGAGATTCCTATACAAGGATAATACATAGACTTTAGAGGAATGTGAACTTTATGAGGAGTTAAGGCTGGGTATAAGGCCAGAAAAATTTCTGATTTCACCCGCGCGTCTCGCATCACCCGCATTAGTGTGAAACACAACCACGGCAGCGCGGCAGTCGCGCGCAGCTAAAGTGTACACAACTCGCGCACTCGACCTTGTAAAGCGGCAAGGAGCAATAACACACAGGATAAGCATAGTGTTGGTGTACTTGGTGTTTTGGCGATTAGCTGAGTTCGGTCGCGGCGCGCAGAACCGTAAATTGTTTATTTCACTTTTCAAAATTGTATTTGTAATTTATTTTTAGGTTTTCTACAATATAAAAATAATAAAGTATATAAATTAAATTGAAATAACCTAAATAAAACTAAACTGAACTATGCTATGCTATGCTTTGCTAGGTTGAACTTGCCGGGATAAGACCAAAAAACCCAAAAACCTCGTGGCACGGGGTACCCGATCCCGGGTCATATCTCCTAAACCAGACCTTTAACCCAAAAAAAAATACAAAAAAATATTTAGATTTTTACTTTTGAAATCAGTGAGAAATACATTTAAATAGAAAAAAGAAGGGTGAAAACCACCCCCTACCACGCCCAAATTTTGGCTCGAGGTAGTAAAGCTCATTTTAAATTTTAGTAATTTTTTTTCAGATTTTTTAAGGCTGTGGTTTAGGAAATATAACTAGTTCTAGTTTTTAGTTTATATTATAGTCTAAGTTAGGTCTTAAGATTTTGACGACCTGAAATACCCGGCTCCT